>VXAL01001901.1:0-10061 GCA_013399475.1 Chauna torquata
CACACACACACACACAACACAAACCAGCCTCGCAGCGCGCTTGAGCCAGCGGGTTGCTGCAGTTCCTTTAAAAGGAGATGTCTGCGCTGGAGACCTTTGCACACTCCCAGCCCGTCCGGGAAGCGCGGCGCAGGGAGACACCTCTCGCTCCCCACCGCCGGCAGCTGCCGCCAAACATGTTATTGCAAAACACCGCTCGGGAGCCGGGCGGGAGGGGGTGAGGGCTCCCCCCGGCAGCGCCGGCAGCATCCTCGGGGTGGGGGCTGCTCCGATGAGGTGCCCAGTGGCAGGGGTCGGGCTGCCAGAGGGGTCCGGCCACCTGGTTCCCATTAATGTGGCTCGGAGCAGCCTGGTGTCTCCTGTAAAATCCCCGTCCTGCCTTCACTGGGTGCAACGGAGCCGGGCTTTTTGGGGCTGGCCAGCCCTGGGGTGCTGGCACGGGGTTGGGGTTCACGGCTGCTGCCGTCCTGTCCCGAGGTGGCACGGTGTGCCCGAGCACCTTGTACAGATAATGCAACGTCTGGGCTGTTCCCTTCCCAGATTTTATTCGGGGTGGTCACTTGGTGGCTTGGTCCTGCTGGAGTCGGGGGTGCTGATGGAAAACGTGGCCGTGCACCCGCGGCACACCCGTTCGCATCTCACGCTCGGTACCGGGGTGCGCTCCCAGCCCTGGGTGCAAGCAGGGACAGGGCCAGCAGCGGGACCACACGTGGGACCACGCTGTCACCTGCACCTCCAGCATGGCCGTGGCACCCAGGAGCAGGGGTGGCCAGGTCTAATGCTTGTCCTTGTGTCCCGGCAGGTTGTCACGTGTCCGTGGGGGCTCGGGGTCGGAGCCCAGAGCAGCCAGCACCATAGCGTCCAACAGCTGGAACGCCAGCGGCAGCCCCGGGGAGGGGCGGGAAGATGGCCAGGACGGCATGGACAAGAGTCTGGACAATGATGCCGAGGGTGTGTGGAGTCCGGACATCGAGCAGAGCTTCCAGGAGGCGCTGGCGATTTACCCCCCCTGCGGCCGGCGGAAAATCATCCTCTCGGATGAGGGCAAGATGTACGGTGAGTAGGGTATGGGACCCGGTGGGACGGGCACCGTGCCGGGGATGGCATCGCAAACCAGGACGGGGCTGAAGCAAAGCCTCCTGCCGCAAACCGCGTCCGGGGATCGCTCTGGAGCACGCCCGACCCCAAAAGCACCTTCCCAAGCTGCATCCCCCAGTGCGTGGCCGGGGGCTGCCCGGAGGGAGCGGGGTGGGTGGCAGTGACCCATGTCCCCTTGGCGGTGCTGGGGCCGTCCCCTCCCTGTGCGCTGGCTCGCCCTCCTGCACCTTCCCTCTCTCGGCCCTGCCGGACCGACTGGTTTGGTGAAGCCGTCAGGCAGGGAGCGGGCACGGCTCCCTCCCGCTCCCGTGCCCCTCTGCACCGCTCCCCCATCCTTCCCGAAGCGCAGCCCGGCAGCGGGGAGCACCCCAAAAGGAGAGTGGCAGGGGCCACCAGCCCACCCTGAGCCACCAGCTCTGGTTTCGATGCCATCGCCCCATTTGTGAACTGGGTTTGGGTGGGCGCAGCCTCCTTTCTGGGGTCCCCCAAAATGCCTCTGTCTTGGCGGCACGCTGCAGCAGGGAGGATAAGGACGGGTGATGCGGACAGGGGCACATGGTGCCACCAAGGAGAGGAGGAAGGTGCCATGGTGTCCCCATCCCCGCTGGGGTAGAGCTGGCCCCTCCTTCCTCCTCCTCCTCCCATGATGTCACCCCCAGGGCCGGTGACCTCAGAGCCACCTCCACGGGGACAGGTTGCCACATTACCGTCCCCGGGGCTGGTGCCTCCATCCCCGACCTCCAAAACAAACCCACTGGTGACAATGCCGTCACCAGCAAGAGGCTCGTCCACCCATGGCAGAGAGGGACACAGGGTCTGTGGGCGATGCCACGGGGCCCAGGACGCGCCGCAGCCGTCCCTGTCCCCGCGGGGGCCATCCCCGTGCCACCCACCCGTGCCACCCCGCTTGCCGGGGCCCCCAGCCGGGGCTGGCGGCCGAGGGAAGCGCAGGGCTTCCCAAGCGGGTGCATTTTTTGGATTTCTCCAGGAATAGCTGAAGTGCCGCCGGGAGCCTGGCCCTGCGCAGCACGCCCGGGCGCAGACCGGTTTTTCCAGCCTTTCGGAGACATCTGGCAGCTGCTTAAAGAGGCAGCGGCCCCCGCCGCCTTTCATCCCCCCNTCATCCCCCCCCCCCGAGCCCTCCGCAGCGCCCAAGTGCCTCCCCACCTCCTCCCAGCCCCCCCAGCACCTCCCCGGGGCTGCTCAGGGGCTGGGGACCCCCCGGTGGCAGAGCTGAGTCCACCGGGCACCACAGGGGGCCCTGCTCTTGCAGGCGATGGGGGGAAAGCACGGACCAAAATAAATTGGGGCTGGTGCTGCTGCTCTCCAAAACCACAGGGAGGGCTGTGGTTATTTTTGGGCTGCGCATCCCCTGCAAAGCACCCAGCTGGCACCAATATTTTGGGGAACCCCTTGGCAGCACCCAAAGCGCTCGCAGCAGAAGATGCGCGGCTTCACCCTGCACCCAGCACCCCACGGCCGGGCTGGCCGAGGGGCCGGTGCCAGCGTCCCGCGGCGCAGAGCCGGAGCGAGCGACGCACGCGTGCCCCAGGAGCAGGTGGGAGCTGCGAGGCTGGGCCGGGCACGCTCACGCCGCCGGCGTGTCCCACTGGGTTATTTTTAACAGAGCTGTCCAACTGGTTCACGTGGTGGTGTCAGGGGAGAGGAATTTGGGGAATGTGGTAATTTGGAGGAGGACGTGCCCTCGCTGAGGGAATGGCACGGCCCCGGGGTGAATCACGGGGACAGGGACGGCCATGGGCACCCGGATGGGCGCTGGAGGCTGCGAGGGTGCAGCCGGCCCCGGGTGGTGCCGGGATGCGGGGTGAGGCAGGATGGGTGCGGGGAGAGGTGTGGGGAGATGCCCGGCGCTGGGCAGAGGGTGCTGGGCCAACGCTGCCCCGCTTGGGTGCATAATTGCAGCCTGTTTTAATTTCCCGTATTTATTTCCAAAGGGCTGAGCACTGGGATGGGACTCGGGAGCAGGGTGTGCAAAGGGAGATGCCGAGGTGCTGGAGGAAGGCGTAGCCGACCCCATCCTCCAGCACCGCATCTCCCTGCAGCCAGGGCCGGGCATCGCCCCGCTCCGGGACATCACGTCACCGGGGCACCCTTGGGTGCTGACCAGGGCGAGGCAGGGCTTGGCACGGGGTGCCCGGAGCGGGCGCGGGGCCGCGGCTCCATCCGAGCTGGGGTTTCGGCAACCGAGAAGAGCGAGCTGCGGCAGCAAGCCCTGGTCGTTAGGAGTTGCTCACTAATTAAAAGGCAGACGAAACAGTGATACTCACACCAGAGTGGAGGCCAAGTGGCAACCTGCCAGGGCACCTTGGCGTTTTGGGGCTGCTGTGGAGTGGCACCGGGGCACCCATGGGTGCTACAGGGGGACAGGACTGAACACTGGGACACTTCACCGGCTGGATACAGCGTGCCCGCATTGCCAGGGGACACACAGTGGCCCCGGCCACCAGCCTCTGTCCGCTGTGGTCACCCCGAGGCGCAGCCATCCCCGCGGCACCTGGCCCTGTCGGTCCCCGCGTGTCCCCCCTTGGAGCTCCCAGTTGCTCCGGGGCTGGGAGGGGACTCCTGGGGTGGGGGTTATTTTTTTTTATAAGGGATTTTTTTTTTTTTTTAAAGTTGAAACCCGCTCCAAGGGCATTTCGACAAGTTCCAACCACGACCATCTGGTCCATTAAAATAAATCTGGCGTGCCTGCCCGCCCCCGTGCACGGGGGGCGAGGCGGCGGGGGGACGGGGACGGGGCTGGGAGAAGAAAGCTCCCAGCTGCTCTGACGTTTGAACGTAGATTGGCCACAGCTGGCCCGTAAAATGTGGCGCAAAAGCACTTCTGCTTCGAATTAAGCCCAGGACATTAGGAAATACTGGTGGAAAGGCCAGCATGGCTTGCAAGCGCTTGCGGGGGAAGCGGGGCGCCGGGGGGGACCCCAGGACCCCTGTGAAAAAGGCTGGTGGGGAGGGTTGTCTGGCTCCGCCGCTGCAAGTGCCCCAGTAGGGATGGTTTTGGGGGGTCTGTGGCCACCAATATTGGGGGGCACTGCTGTGGTAGGGGTCGCTGGTGGCTGCCACCCCCTGCTGAGCCCCCAGTCCCTGTCCCATGCTGCCACCGCACTCTGGGGGTGGGGGCCATGAGGGGGGTCCCCTGCCTTGGTTGGGGGCTCGCTACCCCAGTGTCCCCTCGGGCCACCCCAGTGTGCCCTTGGGCCAGACAGCTGTCATGGCAGCGCCATCTCCCGGCAGAGCCTCCCTCATTAAGGACCGGCCTCGTTAAGGACCAGCCTCATTACGGACCGGTGTCACCAGGCCGGCTTGGGCCAGGCCCTACCCGGGCTGTGTCCCTGGGGCTGTCCCCTTGTCCCAGGCTGTCCCCTTGTCCCCCGCTGCACCGGGGCTGACGGCTGCGCTTCCCCGGCAGGTCGCAATGAACTGATCGCCCGCTACATCAAGCTGCGGACGGGGAAGACGCGGACGAGGAAGCAGGTGAGGCTGTCGTTCTGCTTTTATTTTGGGGCGGGGGGTCGGGAGGGGGGTACCCGGTGAGCCCGGCGGGGTCCGGCTGTGCCGTGCGTCCTGTGCGTCCCTTCCCGGAGCCACCGTCCTCGCTTCCTCCTCGTTGAGCTGGTTCAGCACAAGCCGCTTTCTTGTTCTCCGTAAGGGAGCTGGAGCTGCAGCTCTGCTGCTTGCAGTCTCCGTCGCAGCAGCGTGTGCGTGCATCGGCGTGCGTCTCCCGTTGCGTCTCCGCCTGGATCCAGAGACCGTCCCCACCTCTGCTCCTTGCTGGGCTCTGTGCCGTTTGGGACACGCGCTGTGACGAAGGCACCCCCAAAATCCCTGGGCTGAGACCAAGCTGTCCCCCTCGCGGCCAGGGGACCGGCTGTGCGGCGATGGTGTCGGGCAGCCTGGGGGTGACACGGAGCTTGCTGCCCTGCGATGTCAGCACCCGGGGCTGGCAGCACGCTGGCGGGGATGCCAGCAGGGCAGGGTGGACGCCGTGGTCCCCCTTTTACCTGCATGGTGCCCGCAGCCCTCCACGCGACGTGTCCGCTCAGAACGTGCCCAGTGGCTCGTCCCTGCCCACCGGGGCCGTGCCGTGTGTCTTGGTGGACACGGTGGCCTTCCCCGAGGGGACGCTAGGGAGCGGGTGGTCTCCCACACAAGGGCACGGATGGGGTTGGGGCGCGGGGTCACTAGTGCTGGGACTGCCCCATGCCACCGTCCCCACACAGGAGGCACGTACCTGCACTGCGGGGAGAAACTCCTCCAGGACTGGTGCTGGAGGGAGAGGGACCAGGGCCCAGCCGTGGTCCTTGCGTTTTTTATTCTTGTATTTCACCTGGACCCCTCTCCGTTGGGGGAAGGATGGGGCACAGGGTGAAAGTGATGCTCTGGGAGGGGTCCTGCCTGTGCACGTGTGCCCAGGCACAGGGGACAGTGCGTATGGTGTTGTCCCCTCCATGCGGTTGTGTCTTGGACAGCCTGGTGCTGGTGTGAGGAGCTTGCCAAAATGAGCCCTGGTGCCCAGCAGGCACGGAGCTAGGGCAGGGACAGGCACCCCAGGGAGCGGCTGTGTGCAGATCAGCCCCTTTTTCTTTGGATCCTGTACTCACAGGGCTCTGGACAAAACAAATCTCTTCTCGCCTTTCCCACCTGCAAAATCAGCAGGAGCCCTGGGGATCGGCCGGTCCGTGCCACGTCCCCCTTGGGACCGGCAGTCCTGCTGCAGCCCTACCAGAGCAACCGCTGGGGCACCCGGAAAACATCCTCGGGGCCGTTTGCAAGGAAAAGCATCGCGCTCTCAGGCTGGGCAGGGGGGGGCTGTCTTTTCGGGAAGCCCCAGCAGATGGTATACGTGGAGCCACAGGCTTCGCTCCAAGCGGTGCCGCGGGGGCACACCGGCATCAACCAGCGCAGCACCCCGCGGTCCCACGCCCCCAGTTTTTCCTCCCTCTAGCTCGCGGCCGCCCCGCTGCAGGAGCATCGGCATCTCCAGGAGCACCCGGGGGGGGCCCCGGCAGCCCCGCGCCCGCCCCTTTGCCGCGCGTCCTTTTCCCCTGGGACAGCAGCATGCGTTGCAGGGACATGTCTTCACGCTCTCTGTGTTTTCCTTTCTGAACGGCGTGGCGGGCTCTAGGTGTCCAGCCACATACAGGTTCTAGCTCGGAAGAAGGTGCGGGAGTACCAGGTTGGCATCAAGGTACGTTGGCGCCCGTGCCCAGGTGTCCCCGGCGGTGTCTCTCTGAGCATGGGCAGCCCCTCTCCTTCCTCTCTTTTCCTCTGGTTGACGGCTCTGCTGTTCCCCTCTCCTTCTGCTCTCTCTCTGCAGGTCTCTAGCCACTTGCAGGTTCTTGCCCGACGGAAATCTCGCGAGATTCAGTCCAAGCTGAAGGTACGCGCCCGCTTCCCCGCCTGGCCGCTGACCACTAACGCTCTCAGCTCTCTCTCGTGTGCCGCTTTCTCTCCTTTTGATGGCTTTTTTTTTTCTTCCCCCCTCCCTTCGCTCCTGGAACCCTATGGTTTTTAGTGGCATCGCTCTGAGGTGTCCGGAGGGAAGTGCAGCGGCGGGGCTCGGCTGCAAGGGCCGGTCGAGGTGGCTGGAGCCCGTTTTCTTTCCCAAAGGCAGCGAATTTGGGGGGCAAACCCCTCTTCTCACGCAGGCCAGGACCCAGCCGCATGGAAGGGAAGGTTTAAACCCTCCCCGGCGATGCACAAGTGCTGCCCTCCTCTTTTGGGCTTCTCCCAGGAGGGAAAGGACCCAGCCCAGCGCAGCCAGCAAAGTAAAGCAAAGTTGAAAGTTTGGGACCCCCGAAGCTGAGGTGGTTGCAAGTGTGGTCCCCCCCGGCTCATGCCAGGGGATGTGGGCAGAAGCAGCAATGTCCCTGGGTCCCTGCAGGCTGCTGGCCCGGGGCTCACAATGCACCGGAGCCCGAGGACGGCACACACCGAGGTGCGGGCACGCTGCTCCGGCGGCTCCGGATGGGTCCGGGTGGTCCCGGGCCAGCCTGTGGTTCCAGGGGCCAAGGGAGCTGAGCGAGGAAAAACTGGATCGTCTGCTCCTCTGGTTGGCTTTTCTTTCCTTCCTTCCTTCTAACTGGAGCCCGACTAACCCTTCCGTAACCGTTTCCACCGTTCTTCGTATTGTTTGTGGGGAGGGTGGTGACGGTGGGAGGAGGACGGCGGGCACGGGCAGGATCGGGGGCATGCCCGAAGGACGGAGCCCTTCTCGGGTCGGACCCCACCCTGGTGGCACACGGTGCAAAGTGGGGGACAGCGTGGTCCCTGCTGTACGACCGCCCTTTGGGGATATCCCCTTTGCGCAGCCCAGGATGCTCCTGATTTTATCCCTGTGCTGTTTAACCGAGGAGAATCTCCTCGTTGCTGGTCCCCGGGCCAGACCCAGGAGGGATTTTCCTCCTTTCACCTCCAGAGGATTTGGGGCCGTGAAAGCTTTCAGCCCCTGCCATTCACCAAGACCGTGGGGTTCTCTCTCCCAGCACTTCTGGGCAGGGCTTGCTCAGTCCCAAAAGCATTGCCACCTTTTTGGGACCGAGCACCTCCTGCACTGGGGCTGGCAGCAGGGGACACGTTCAGAGCTGGCCCTGGCGTTTTGGCCCCCAAGGCTTCAAGGGCCACCACGCTGTGTCCTCCAAAAGTGCTGAGCAGGTTTTGGCAGACCCCAGTGCCGAGAGGGCCCCCATCCCCAGCTGTTTGCTAGGAGAAGCCAGGAGAGGGCACCCAAAACTGTTCTGGGAGGCTCCTCCAGGCTTGCGTGCCAAAAACAGACCCCGAGCCCAGGAGGGGCAGCCGGGGAGATGGGGCAGCAGGGTAAGCAACAGCAGAAGCCTTTGCAAAAAATAATGAAAAAAAAAGGCTTTCCTTTTTGCACAGCACACAATGAGGGGATGAAGAAGCAGCAGTGAGCCCCGGGGGGGCTGGGCAGTCTTGGGGGGGGCTGCTTTGACTGCAGGCTCCAGCCCCAAACATGCTGCAGGCAGCCTGGAGGGGATAACCAGGGAGCGATGCCTCTAGATGATGCTGTGCGGATGTAAAACATCCTTTCCCAGCCATACTTGGAGGCAATTCCGGGACTAGGCAAACCTCTAGTCTCACCCAGCTGTTACACTGTTGAACTGAAACTCCCTTCCGTGAGCAATCTGTATTTTTTTTAAGATGCAGTCACGTGCCTTTGGGTTGTTAGCGCAGCCGGCGTGTACCTGCACGCATAGCGCAGGGCTCCCACCCTGCCAGCAAACGCTATTGATCGCTCACATCCACGGTCCTGCTGTGCCCCAGGCGAAAATAAATTAACTGATGGATCCCTGAGCTGGGCTAGGAGGGGAAGCAAAGGCTGCGTGCGGTGGGACGGGCGCACACACGTCCTGCTGCAGCTGGAGGAGCAGCTCTGCCCCCGGCAACACCTCGTTGCCTTCAGCTCCTGCCCTCTGGAGCAGAAGAAAAAAGGGAAAAAAAATGGATTCCTTTGTAGCCTGGCTGCTGTGTAAAAGCACACGCAGCCTCCAGGTGTTAGCTCTTCGTTCCCACCTCCTGGTTGCAAATGTTTGGGGTGAGCAGGCTGTAAAGGTTATTAAAAAGCCAGCAGAGGCGCGGGTCTGGCTCGCTGTGTGCATCAGCCACGGTGAGCCCCCAGAACAGCCGGGGGCTTCGGTGCCCCGTTCCCGGCGGGGTTAAGCTGCAGACACGATGAGGATGCACCGACCAACGGGGTCGGGGGGGTCCCATCCCCAGCCCAGGCTGTGGTGACAAGCCGGGGGGGTATGCAGCTCGGGGGGTGCACACTGTGCCCGCAGGTTCCCGCAGCCTCTAACCATTTCTTTTCCTTTCTTTTGTGGACAGGCCATGAACTTGGTAAGTTGAGCTTGTGTTTGCGATGCCTTTATTTCCCCATCGCCTTTTGCCCCCTCGCTTGCTACACCCTTTGTGCCCCCAGGGCGGTGGGGACACCTTCCAGACCTGGCAGCTCCCCCTCAGGGGACATTTGCAAGCTGATAGCGTTAATTAACGTGGGTGTATTTTGGGGGGTGGGTTGCATTCACCCACCCTGGTCCCTTGGTTGGGCTGCACAACCGGCTCCATGCTTTGCAAAACCTGCTGGGGGGGTCCCAGTCTGCCCGGGGCCGCGTGTAACCTCCGTCTCCCCTCTCTCCCACGGCCAGGACCAGGTCTCGAAGGACAAGGCTCTGCAGAGCATGGCTTCCATGTCCTCCGCGCAGATCGTCTCGGCCAGCGTCCTGCAGAACAAGCTCAGCCCCCCCCCTCCTCTTCCTCAGGCCGTCTTCTCTGCTGCCCCCAGGGTGAGGATGGCTCCGTGCCCGGGGACCACAGGCTGGGGAAGGGGGGGGTCAGACCCCATGCACGGCTTGGGGGGGGGTCACCAGCCCCTCAGCTGCATTGCCAGGGGGGGGCTCGGGGGGCTCAGTGTGGTTTGCAGCAGGGACGAGGGGGGTTGGAAGCCACTGACCGTGTTCCCTCTGCTGTTCCCCCAGTTTTGGAGTGGGCCGATCCCAGGACAGCCTGGACCCTCTCAGGAGTAAGTATGAGCCCCCGTGCCGGGCAGCCCCCCTTTGGCGAAGGGCTGGCGGGACCCAGCCTCGTTAACCTAACGACACGCTTTGTTTTTCAGCATTAAACCGTTTGCACAACCAGCTTACCCCATCCAGCCACCCATGCCTCCATCACTAGCCAGTAAGTGCTGTCTTTACACCCTGGGCAACGCTTTGCACCCCAAAACAGCGCTGGGGCCACCCTCTCGTGGCTTTTTGTCCTCTTTCCGTTGCCACCCCCCACCCGGCAGTGCCACCCACCTGCGGTCCCCATCCCAGCCCTGCTGGGGTGAAAACCTGGGTTTGAACGCAGCCAAAAACCCCACGGTGAGCGGGACCCCGCTGTTCCCAGCTGTGTCCCCACTTGTCCCTTTCTTGGCGGGGGGGGGG
>VXAL01001904.1:0-81280 GCA_013399475.1 Chauna torquata
ATTCTATGATTCTAAGTCAAACTACCCTGATATTTTCTTTCCCTGCCATGTCTGTAGGTCTTTTTCCTACAAAAACCAGGACACAAAGGTGAAAGAGATACACATCAAATCATACCATCAGCTGAAAGTACTTTTAGTCCCTCATATAGCCTAAAAATAAGAAAGCAAGAGAAATGCTAAAATGAACTATACTGCTAACCAATAACCTAATTCTTTTCTTTTCATCTGAAGAAATGGGAAAGGAGGAAAAGAAGAAGTGTACTCCTACACCATGATCTCACACAGGAACAAGCAGCAGCAATTAATACTAATGTGTAAGAGAGAAATAACAGCACCTTAAATTTTGTCCTTTGCCAAAACATCTCTGCCCACTACACAGCTCTCCAAATAATAGCAGTTGATAAGAATGAAGCCCAGGATGCTAACCAGTTGATGCCACTCTGTAAATTATGAGCATTTTCCTACTACTTTCATTCCAAGATAAAGTAAGTTAAAATGACATTTTTTAATGTACAAAGCAGTAGGAAGAGGAAATAAACTGTATCAGAGAATTTTCCATTTGCTTCTTCAGCTGAGCAACAGACTTCAGACACATGCAAGAAGGAAGCCACATGGGTTGTATCACTAAATAGAAACATAACAGAAAAACTATAAACATCATATAGACACTGCAGTTTTCCCAGTTCACTGATTTTGGTGGTGATAGAGACAGACTTCCTTTGAAAGTGCAATGATCTGCATGCCTTTTGATCAATGTCTTGGGACAGTCTAATATTATTTCACTTTAAGGTAACAACTAGTCTTTGCATTTGTTTCTTTGTAGAATACTTGCACATAGGAGAACTGTCAAACAGATTAATACATGGGATGCTAATGAACTGTGAGTGACACTGCATGCATGTACATGTCTGTATGTCACAAGGTGTGCTTACAAATATCTATGGGAGGAAGATTTCACTGTTGTCCCTGGTCAACCACGCCAGTCTTCAAAAGGTGCTTAGAACACAAATTCTTACCTTCAGAGACTCTAGTATTGATGCTGTCCTATGCCTTTCAGATTTGAAACTTGGAACTAGCTGGTTATGCATGAATGTTACTTCTTGACTTATATGTGTCAGCTAAATTATGTGTAAGCTAAAAAATGAGCCTAGCTATGCAGAGCCATTCCTTATATGTGATAGAGGAAGCACTAGCTTTGATTAAAATACGTTGTAGGCAAAGCTATTTTTCTATAGAAAGTAGTACAAAAACATATGCGTGTGTATACAGAATGCACACGCTAAATCGTGACTCTGCAGCTGGTATTTCATGTTTAAACTTTAGTTATAGATATTACAGAAATAGAAAGTATCTTTTGTCTTCAGCTAGTATAAAACAGAGTTTTCAGTCATGGCTCTGTACCACTTTGCAGGGCTGGCCTTATTCTTAGCTTTGCGATGTGCAAGGTATATCCTACCAGCTGCAATTCTATGACACCCTTGAATAATCAAAGTCACAATAAGGGTAACATTTGTGGCTTGGTTATGACACTTTCATTGCTAACCTTGAATGAGAAATCTGCAGCATCAGAGGTCACAGAAAGAATGAAAAGCTTAAGGCTTTGTAGTTCACTTAAAGGGGATGATTTATTCTGAAAATTATCAGGATTTATTCATGTATTCACAAGGAAAGGTCTGGGGCCTTCTATGATGGACTGACTGCATCAGTGGACAGGGGAAGAGCAACTGATATCTTCTCTCTGGACATCTGTAAGGCCTTTGACACAGTCCACTATAACTTTCTTGCCTCTAAATTGGAGACAGAAGGATTTGTTGGATAGACTGTTCGATAAGCAAGGGAATTGGCTGGATGGCCACATCTTCAGAGAGTCAACAGTTCATACGGAAACCAATAATGAATGGTGTTCCTCAGGGGTCCGTACTGGGACCAATACTGTTTATATCTTCACTAATGACATAGACAATAGCATTGAGCACACTCAGCAAGTTTATGGTTGATACCACAGCTGATACACTAGTGGGAGCAGACGTCATCCAGAGGGACTTTGACAGGTTTAAGAAGTGGCCCCATGTGAACCTTGTGAAGTTCAACCAGGCCAAGGGCAAGGTCCTGCAACTGAGTTGGGGCTATCCTAACATCAGACACAACAGTGTTGTTGTTTTATCAAAACAAAACAAAACAAAACCACTTACTATTCACACAGTAAATAAGGCAATAAAAAAATTTTGAGGCATTAAACCAATCCCCTTCCAACCCAAAACATTCTATGATTTTATGATTTTATGATTCTATGATTGTAGAAATTTGATATTTTGGTATAGCATGATTGCTGGATCTCAGTTTTCATGTCTTTATTAATTCATTAGACTTGCCAGAACAAGGGTAAGTACCACTCTAATTTCAAAGTAAATGAAATGGATTGTATTTACCCCTGCACAAGTGAATGAAGTCCAGGCGACAGCCAGGAGAGAATTAGCATGTTGCTATCAAAAAAAATGAATTGTGTATAATACTAAAAAGTCTTTTCATATTTTCCCAGTGCTTTGTTCAGAGCTGTCGGAAAGGCCATAGACAGGAGAGATATCAAATTGCTAATAGTTAGACTAAGACTGCTGTCCTAATTCAAAGTTTGAAGATGCAACCTGCACCAGGTTTTCTAGCAACAAGTCTTTCCTGTTAGCTGGAAAACGCATCTCCTCTGAAACAGCTTTCAGCCTATATTCAGTAGTTGTAGCTAATGACTCAAACTTGAGTGAAAGGAAGAGTGACATTTAGCTTTGGATGAAGTTAAATACCAGATAGGGTTTTTCTGAAGCATTCACAATAATTTTGCAGAAATTTGGAGTCCAAGAAATAAAATTGTGATATAAAAATAATGACACCAGAATGGAGGAATAGGTCAGAAAAGATTTCAAAGTATTTAAAGAAAGCCAACACCTGTACATGTTTGAAAGAGACACATGACAAATTATTATTATTATTAATAATAATCTTTCTATTCACACTGAAAATAAAGCAATAAAAAGATTTCCAGGCATTAAACCAAGAAAAATATTATGATTATTTATATTGATTCATATGTTTATTGGTAAGTTTGTAAATAGGTAATGGAAATGGGAAGAAAGTAAAGATGACAGAATTTGTGTCTCCCTAAAGTGCAGCAGAGAGCTCAACTCTGTCAAAGACTAAGACTAGACTTGCTTTCTCTTTGACTTCCTCTGTATAAACCTTCGTTTTAAGAGAAACAAAATGGAGGAAAAAATGTGGTAGTGATTTTAAAAGAGCAAAACTTTGGGGGAAATTTTAATTTAGACATAAAACAAGCATTATTTTTCACCAAACAGGAAATCATTTTAAAAAGCAGAAATGTAGAATGAACTTCAACTAGAAAACATCAATTAGTGCTTTTGTGTAAGTCAGGTAACTGTGAGGGTAGTCATCCTCCTACTGGTGCAGTTATTTGTTGTGTTATTGTACATTCTGGTCTGAACTGCTTTCTGTCATTAAACTTTGATTACTTTCTTTGAAGGTTTCACATGTAAACCTCTAGGCAACTTATATTTATATTTGATATTCAACCATTTTTTCTCAACCCATTCCTACAGTATAAATTACAATTATCCTTTAATTTTAATGATCTATGAATTTTGTCTCCTTGTAAAAGTACAAGAATGAGGACCTTACCAACTGTGTCAATTAAATATTAGCAAGCGAAAGAGGAGAGGGGGAAATTACAACTGTCTGGATGAATGAAAACATTTAATCTATTCTCTTATAACAGCTATAGATTCTTCTACAAGATTATTGTCTTGACAATAGCTAGAACCACATGGCAGAGAGAAAAATGCCCAGAATCTGAGAATAGATTCACCTCTCCACACAAGAAATTTCTCTTTAACTTGTTAGAGTTATTCTATTAAAACTGGAACTAGGAAAAATTTCTAATTATAGTTTTGCTTCTATTTTATTTATCATTAATGAGAAATGGAACAACTCTCCAGCTACAATTTTGCTCTGTATCTTGAGTCTTTTACCTTATCTGCCTCTACATGGCCAAATATGGTTTTAGTAAAGCAAGCACCATTGACAAGCAGAAAGGATGGTGAGAGATGTGTGAAGAGATAGTGACAATAATAGAACTTTGCGATTATAGACTCTTTGCCTAGCCCAAGCAACAAAGACTTGTTATCCAAGAAGGTAAAGTTTTCAATTACAATAACTAGAAATCATAATTCGTTCATTATCAACAGTTATTCTTTGTGTCCTTTATACACCCAGTATGAGATGTGCAAACTAAGTGTTCTTGTCACTGAGTACTGCCAGCATTCTCAGTATGGGTTGCCGCCCCTACTGAGCAAGGTGCTTTTAATTTATAGGTCTGCAAACAGGATAAAGTTTAGCCTAGACAGTACGTTTGCATGAAATGCATTGCAACATCACATACTTCCTTTGTACAGCTAGGTTTGCATTCTACAACGTCCTGATTGCACTCTACAACTTCCTGAAGGGAGGTTGTGATGAGGAGGGGGTCGGCCTCTTCTTTCAGGTAACTAACGATAGGACTCGAGGAAATGACCACAAGTTGCACCTGGGGAGATTTAGATTAGATATCAGGAAAAACTTTTTCTCCAGAAAGTGGTCAGGCACTGGAACGGCCTGACCAGGGAGATGGTAGAGTCACTGACCCTCGCGGTGTTCAAGAAGTGCCTGGACAAGGTGCTACAAGATATGATTTAGTAGCTTAGTGGGTAGTATTGGTGATAGGATGATGGTTGGACTAGGTGATCTTATAGGTCCTTTCCAACCTTGTGTTTCTATGATTCTATGATTCTATGACCTTCTTTGCTGTTTTCAAGGGGCAATAAAAATATATGGTTTTGTACATTAGAATGCTTGAATTCTCTCTAAACTCTGCTTGTTAAATAAGGAGCTGCAAACTCAAGTCGTAATAGTCACATTTTTAGAGCTTTTTAAAATTAATATTCTTGAAATTTTGATAAGAAAGTGATGCTTAAGTAGCTAAAATTATATTTCAATTTATTAGAGTATTGAGTTAACAAATACTTATGAAAGTGCTACTTAGAGAAATCTAAAATAAATCTGACAGTACTCAAGTAAGTATAAGAACATTTTCCAGAGTTACATTTCTAGATACCAGGCCATCTGCACATGACCATGCAGTAGTAAGAATAAATAAGCCCTAAACCTGCATATTTTATCTGTAAGTTGCTTGATTGCTGTTTGTGTAAACCTTGGACTTTCCATAACAATTTTAGTGCAGCATTAAGAACTGAATCTATAAAAAATAAGCAGCATTGAACAGATTTGTTGAATGAACATACAAAGATTTCTGTAAGTAACTACAAAAAACGATAAAAGAGCAACCATCACAGAATTTGGCAATCTGTTTCGACCATTCTATTTAAGTGATAACAGCAGGTTTGCTGTAGCTAGAGTCAGTGTCTCTGCAAGATCAGTTGGAGGCAAGAGACTATCAAGGCAGCATCCTCCCTACCTCTGGGAAAGCAAGATGATATCACTATGACAGAAAGCACTTTGGAAGACAGGATTAGTTTGTCCCATGTTTAGTTTGATAGGTTTAGACAGTTCAGGCTGGTCATTATCAAATCTTTAAAATATCTGTTCATTAAACTTAGAGGGAAAGAACTGAGGCATGATGGTGTCTCTGTACCTGAAGACATTGTGAAAGAGAAAATGAAAACTAAAAAACTTAACCTACTAAAATATGTATTTCCGTATTGGCTGCCATCTTAGATAATGGTCATTAAAAACAAAACAAAGCAAAGCAAAGCAAAACAAACAAACAAACAAAACCCTTAGGAGCAAATCGTAGACCCTCTGTGTTTCTCTGCTTGATAGTGTGGAAAACTTAATCCACAAAGGAGTCATTTATGTGACTGCAGAGCTAAGCCAACCAATGCAGTCCCAGACCTACATGGTTCTGGTTTATACATCTGCATGGCTGAAATGTTTCATATTCTGAGGCAAAGAGTATCACTGGGAAACCTAGTAAAAAATGCAAAATGCTCTTTTGAGCTATTTGCTATATTTGAGGACCTGGCTGGTATTTACTGTTCTTTGAAACTGTACTATTTGTTTTGTTCAAAAACAAAAGTTCTGGATGCCACATGTTAGAATTCACTGTGAAGTGTAGAACTGAAGGTGAAGTGTCTCTTAGAGACATTTCTCTCCTTAAGACAGTAACTAAAGACAAAACTTACTTCAATGTCAGATGTTGTTTTGTATTTACAATAGTAAACTGATCCATTATTCATCAGCCTTTATAATGCCATCTCCCTACCATCCTTGCCTCCTCCTTTGTCCCTGAGTGATGCCATATACTGTTTTCGTTACAAACTTTCAGAGCTGGGATTCTGCTATGAAAACGGATACGTATATATTATATATATATAAATATAGATGATATTTTCTTGCTGCCATTAGTCTTTCTTTTTGAAATAAATTCCCACTGTGTCCCTCCACTTGGAGAGATCAAGCAGGCTTGAAATTCTCCATTGAATGAGCATTTGCTGCAGTGCCTCGGTGAGCTGCTTTCCTCTCCCATCCCCACAGACCACTGTCACCACCGTGGCATCTCCTGTTCCCCACTCAGTGCTTTGGGACCTGGTGCTTCATTCATTTCTTCTCCGGTGTATTTCTGCTCCAGCCGCACAAGTTCTCCCAAGCCCCTGCCCTGTCTATCTTTGCTCAGCACAGATCCCAAACTCATCTGCATTCCCTGCTATTTTGACAGTATCTACCCTCTCCCAGGAGCTATTCTCTCTCATCTACATCTAACAGCAGCTGCTTCGAGTCCCCGCATAGCTGTATCATGCTTGTTGGTGTCTAGTCTGATTTCCTCATATACTCCTCTTCTTGCCTCCTTTTTCCCTAAGCCTTTCTCTCTCCATCTCCTTTTCATGCTCCAAGTCCTGCATTGACTTGTGCAGCTTCACAGCGTTGCACCCCTTCAGCTCCAGCCTATGCTGTGCTCTAGTTTCTGCATGAAGGGGTACTGCGAGTGCCCATGCTGACTGCTGGAACATCTGGGCTCAAAAAGCACTTAATTTGTTTTTCTCTTTACCTGTTTTACCTCCAGTGTCAAATGGGGTCTTAATGGATGGGAGGCTTCACACCACGTTGGCTCTGCTGTTTCCAGTATGCAAATAGTGAGAGTCTCTGAGTCATGCTTCAGCCACGTAGAGAAGAGTCAAGACAAGTGTCTGCTTTGTGAGCCATCAGCCTGAAAGCAGCCTTTCCCCAAGCAAATTAAGTTTTTATTGGCATTTGTTCAACCCAGTTGCCTCAAGTGCTATTCCTGGGCTGACCTGCTGGGAGCAACAAGCTGAGCAGTTCTGTGAGTGCACACAGGGGGGTAAATCCAGCGCTTGCTGGTCCTGGCTGGGAGGCACATAAAGCGCCTCAGAGGCATTGCTGTACCCGGCTGCCCACAGGGTCCTGCTCTGATGACTGAGAAGAAATTCTAAGAGAGAAATTTCTAAGAAACCTGCTTGAAATCCAGATTTCTCAAGAATTTTTTATTCGTTATGATACTCATCTCCATTCCCATTCTGTATGCAAACCTGCTTAGTACCTGTTGTGGTTTAGCATCATTTACCTGGTCAACTTTATACTTGCAGTTATAGATGAGAGAGAGGCAATAGAAGGAAAAAAAAAAATCACTTTGTGAAAGTGCTCTGCCAATTTACTGTGCCATAGAAGAGATATGGTGTAGTTATTACTAAAGCCTAATTATGTAAATGACATTATTTAACAATGATTATTAAATCCCAGCAAGTTTTATTTCTTTTCCTTATTATTGATGGTTCTCCTTGACAGCAGATGACAGGGTGTGTATTAAAATTGATTTTCATGGAGACCTTGAATCATTTGGGATGCTTGGAGTGCAGGACACCTTTCAGGCAAAGGCGGAGGGTGCTTAGCAGACCTGTTAACTCTACAAGAACAAATGTTGTCCACGGGGTTAGTAGGAAGGGGAGAGAACTTGCACAGCAGCAAATATTTAATTAAAAGAGCTGCTTGGGCTGACTAGTTGTGGCAGCAGCTGCTTAAACAGAGATCTGTGCTTTAAATAACTGCAGCTAAATAAAAGGAGAAGGAGAGTGGAGGGAAAAGCTCAGAAGGCATGGGCTGTAATTGCAAAAGCAGTTTTCATTTTTACATTGCAATGTCTTTACCAGCCATTAGCTCCTTCTCTGCCTGTTTGGAAGACCAGGATACCCACAAGCTCAGGGGGTTTTACTCGGCTGCCAAAGAGTAGAGAGTAAAGTGTCAAAGGAAGCAATACATCACCTGCAGCTTCTGCTCTGCCATGCTTTTAGGCATACTGGTCTAATGAGGAAGACTCCCACTGGCTCTTCTGCGAAGTAGAATAAAACAATTCAGTAGCTAGAAGATTTGTTCCTTTCTAGTATTCACTGGCTGAATTACAGAGAAGCAGCTCTGCTCTGTGGCCTGCAGCCACTGTGGCCTCACACCTTCACACCAGGGAGCTGCCCTGGCTGTGGGCAGATCTCTGCATGTAGTGCCAGTCTCCTGGTGAGTTCTCTTTGCAGCTTCTTGATCTGTCAAACTGTAGCCTGCACCTCTGAAGGATCCATGTTATTCACTTAACATGAAATATTATAGATAATAGATCAGCATTTCTCAGCCAATACCCAAGAGCATCCCTCAGGCTTCCAGATGCAGTTCAGCTGTATAATAGATGATGATGTTTGCCCCAAGGAGATGACACATCAATGGCATTAGACAAGCAAAAAGATCACAGGTGCAGGGGCTTTTGTATGAGTTGGGGAGAGCTGTTTGAAACACTCGGACCTGTAAGGAGTGAAGCCGTGCAGCTAGGGTTTCCTGTGCTCTAGGGACCTTTGTATGTTCTGAGATAGCTGCAGGCAAGCATGAAGAAGCGGACGTCAAGTCAGAGACATTTTGCAGTAAAGTGTATGAAAGGTCATGTGCAGTGTTTGTCTTTTTAATAAGTGACTCCTCTCTGTGATTTTCTGAGCCATTTTCTGATCAGCCTTTCTAAGGTGCATAAAAAGAAGTGAGTTAGTGGTAAGGATTACGGGGTAATAAAGTGGATCTATCCATGTGGTGCAATACAAATGAGATGAAAAACAACATGACCAACACTATTTATGATTTCTTCATTTTTTAGAGAAAAGGTGGAACAGCACACATGGTGCTGTAGAAGCTTCGTGCAAAGCGCAGGATACAGTTTTCATGTGCACAACATGGAAAGCACTGTTTCCCAAAGTGCATGTAATTGATTAGTACAACATGTCTGGGGATGGGCTGGTGAGCAGTAGTCGCACTTGTTCTGGAGAATGTTATGTTATGGGCAGAATGGGTAATGAAGGTCACAGTTCTGTATAGTTGATATTGAACGTTAAAATTCTCCTTACAGTTTTATGCAACTCTAACAGATTTTAATAATTCAAGCAGAATTTTCCATTTTTGATGGGTGTTTGATGTTGTACTTTTAATTTTATTGTATTTAATTTCCAGGAAAATGGAGTTCAGATTTTTCTAAAAATGGGTTAAGAAAAAATATGGTATGTTTGTGCTTGGCATTTGTACAGTTGTGTCACGGGGAAATGGTAACAGCTCCAGCTTTTGGAACAAGGACTTGACATTGAGCGGTACGGTTTAGTTGCATACATCTTACTGTTCCCATGGAAAGCAAAACATCAAAAGAGAAGAGAAAGGAACAGTACTGATGTAACCACACTTGTGTGTTGTTAGTGGGCACTGCATCCGGGTTGTTTCTGAACTGTACTTCTGTCCTGTGGTTTTGGGAGATAATCTACCAAACTCCTACCAGCTAGCTGAGGGAACAGACTTAGTTTACCCCCAATTTCCTTCAATACTCTTATCTCCAGGTACTTGTTAGTAAATAGGTGACTAATCATACAATTTCAAGACTTGTAGACTGTCTGGATGGTGCGTGTGCTTCTTATTTTTTTTCCTCATTATTCTCTGCCCAGGCACCTGGTTGGACTTGAATCGTATCTGTAAGGATCAACCATGCCTTAAAATACAGCATGTATGTACGTGATCTGTCTGCAATGAAGTATCTTCTGTGTGATCACCTGGAAATAATGCAGTCACTGACAACTGCTTTTCTGTGTCTTCCCAGTAGTGAAAGGGGTGATGAACGTGGATCCAGCAGAGAGAGAAACAGAATTAGTCTTTTCCCTTTATTTCATAGCTACTTCAGATACATTCAGTGTATTGTCAGCTAACTGTCTTCAGTTTAGTTGATTGATGTTTTGATTCAGTGCTGTGAAAAAGGCATTAAGGGAGAGAAGCAACTGTCACAGCTAAAAACTCATTCGTTATAAAGTGTTACAGTAGTAAAACTACGTGAGCAAGTGCAGAAAGCGCTCAGTCTCTGCTGCCCATGATCAGAAGTAATCCCCACCTTTTCAGCAACCTTGTTCCCCTGAAAGCCTTGATACAAAACATTTCCATTAACATAAGCTATTGAAGCAAAATCACCTGATAAAATTGTGATATTATGCTATTTAGTAGAATGTATCAGGCAATGAAGGTTATGAACTTCTTTCTTCCTCTCTGGAGATCCCAGACAAAAATTCATCCCATCAGTTTCTCACGTGCCTCTGATGAGATGGTCATGTTAGTTTTCCTTTGGTTTTAGGATTTCACATGTGCAGCCTGCCAGGTTGCTCCTCTCAGGATCTTGGAAGCATGCTGAGCCCCCTAAGTCGGCGAGGGAGGGAAGCGGGGCAGGCGTGCATCTCGCCTGGCAGGGATGAGGCAGTGGGCTCAGGCTGGACAATTCTGATACCTGACAGTATTCACAGTGGATGTTGTGGATGAGTTTGCCTGTCTGGGATGCATCAGAAACAATTGATCCCTAATGAATCAAGTAGGAATAATTGCTATTTGCTGCTGTTTGTAGGGGTAATCCACTTGCAGTTAAATACCTTTTTTCCCTGTTCACGTTGTCACCCTGCTACAAGCACAGGGAGCTCTCAAGGAAACGCAGACCCATGCTGTGAAAATCACTACACAAAGTGGAAATCTCATTGTTCTGCAGTGGTTTCTGTCATTGTCAGGTGATTTTCCTGGTATGAGGATGGCCCCTGTACCAAGTGTGTGCCACACTCTTGTATGCAGCCCATGAGGTTCTGGGTGCTGTAAATTTTTCCTCTTCCTTTAACACCTGACAGAGTGCAACCTTTCTCTGGTAACTTCCTAGCAGGTGACCGGGAGGGGGATATGGTGGTTTACCCATGATGACCAGTCTCATCAGACCGCAGGCCTGCGAGGAGCCCTGTGGGGCAGGTCCCCTGCCCACTCTTGCAGCCCCTCAGGGCTCGCAGGCTGCATGTGTGCCGAGCCACGGGCAATGGGGCAGGAGCTGCAGTGGCCAAAGCTGCCTGTGGTGTGAGCTGGGTTTCAAGGTGAGGCAGGGTTTCTCCCAGGAGGTGTTGCTTCGCCAGAAGGCATTTGTTGCTATTATGACCAAAAAGCTCATGATTGTTCTGTTGTTTTCTGCTTTGAAACAAGGAGAATGAGCATACGAAAGAAGAAAGTGCCTTTGCTGCAACTTCATTTTGAAATCAGGAGAATTTGCATTGCATCCACTTGAGGAGGCTGTCATCAGCAGTCTCATCTGAAAACAAACTGCAACCTGCTTTTATTTCCTTTGTGCTTGGTTGACACGCCGTCATTTCCAGTCATTCAGCCCTGTTGCTACTGTACTTTGTTTTGTGCTTCATGCTTGACCTGTGAGCTGAAATGCTAATCTCTGATGAAAATTCAATTAATATAAAACTAGTTTCAGCCAGAAATATGGTAAGCTCATTTAGGAGATGTAGTATCTTAAGTTTAAAAAAAAAAAAAAAAAAAGCCAAAGCTTCAGATAGTAGTTTTTAATTTTTAACTGGCTGGCGTGCTCTCAGCTATATCCATAAAGCTCACATCTCTGCTGTTTTGTTACCGGAACGGGAGAGTGACTGTCACTGCGTATCTGTGGGCTTGTGAAAAAGCCATGTGCACAACATTCCTCCTCTACAACCTTTTCTGCTGGTACCAGAATATTCTCTCTGATTCCATTGGTTAACAAAAAATGAATGAATGTGTGGCTGTGCCTTTAGGAAAAAGTGATACGACTGATACATGGAGGGTGGTTACGCTGCTGTTACATCTGTAAATGTGTGCATATGTAAGGCCAAGAACCTTATTTTATGATGTACAAGAATTTTGTAAATTATGCTTTATAATGCAATGGAGAAATATAATCTAAAATTACCGTAGGGTATTTTAAATTCAATTTTAACTTTAGATATCATAAAAGCTTGCTAATTAAATCATTGTAGGTCTCTCAGAAGTTTGCAAAGCATTTACACAAGCAGTTTATGCTGCAGGATGTGGTATGTACAGCTTTAGCACACTATCTTAAATCCAGATTTTCCCCTGAAAAAAACAGATTGCTGCCATGGTAAAACTAGAAGAAAGCTAGAAGAAGTTGAGCTTAAAGCTGCAGACTGGTTTCCACTTAAAGAAGGACCAAGATTATGCCTACAGACCTAAACTCACCTGTTACAGAGAGCTGCTGTAGTGACCCCATGCTCCTGTGGCTGAGAGTTGCTTCTCCTGCCCTGCATGGACTGTGCAGGTCCTCATTCAACTCTGCCCAGCCCCTCTGGGTCCCTTAACTCATAACTGTTAATTTTCTGTGTTTTCTTGGTTCTAAGTGCCTAAAATAATGAGGGCTATTCTGCAGCCCACAAGAGGAATGTTTTTATGGCAGGCCATAAAAGTCTGTGTTGCATGTCATGGTTGCTGATGTTAGAGGATGTGAAGATGTGAGTGTGAGGCAGTGATATTCCATTTTCCTCACTGCTCCTGGCTGGTCCCCAAGGCTCCTAACAACCTTCTAGAACATGTGCGAGTGTTCACATAGAGCGAACCAGTTGGCCCACTCTGAAAGTGAACCGGGTAAAGAAGAAATTTACAAGCAGCAGGGATGGTCAGGGACCCAGGACCTGAGACCACGCTGGGCAGCTAAGTTACCCGACTACATGCGTGTCCTCTGGTTGAGCTGGAGCTCTGGCGTGTTTCAGTTTGGTAATGAGATTGCAAAGAGGGGATGTGGGGAACTGCGCAAGTGATGCAGGGGGGAGGACCTGTGGGAAACAGGGGAGCAGCAGCAGGTTTAAAAGAGCCCATATTGAGGGACTCATTATCTCAGGTGATGGGGATCAAAGTATACTGCCAATTAGGAAAAAAAAAAAAGTTCTTAAATTTGTGGAAGATATGCCTGTTGGTAGCTACTATGGACAAAAGTTTAGGTGCACCATCTGGCTCGGAGGGTCCTTACACAGCTATAGGAAGCAGGACGATGTATACACCTGGAGAGCAGTGTTCTGCGCTGCTGCTGGTGACCTGTACTGTCCCATCAGGAGGGCCATGGCTTTGGTGTCACCTGGTGCTCTGCTCATCGGTGAGTGCCACTGTTCTCCTTAAATCAGTGCAGATGCTTGTGTTTATTTGCATATTTAAGAACATTCATAATGGTAACATTTGGCTGCAGGACATTTAGGTTTGTATGCTCCTAGTGGTAGGAATAACGCCATCAGCAGTTATCTCAGTTTACTTGTATGTGCTGTGTCCATGATGCTATAATTAAAGTTTAATGACATATTTACTGTCAACAACATATTGTTCACAGTTAATATTTATTTCTTTTCTTATGACAAAGCTAAACTAGGTATTGACTGGGTTTTCTTCTGAGCCTTTATTGCAAGGGCTGTGCAAAGGGCAATTTGTGCTCTCAGCTGAGCTGTCCTGCTGGGGCTGGCAACCCGCGCCGTCCCCCAGCCGTCCTTGCAAGGTAACTATGCTCTGAGTAGGCTTCTGTCACGAATATCCACAGTTGCATATATGAACTTTGTTTACAACATTTGTGTAATTTTTATCAACTCAGTTGTTTTATCAAATGTTCTGGGTCTTAAGCTTGCTCAGGCAAATTTCCACAGAGATCAAATATGGAGATGGGGAGTTTTATTTAGGATCACTTGGCTTAAGTTTACAAATGATCCTCTGCAGGACCTGGTCACGTTCAGTCAGCATTAGATGGGTTGAGCAGATAAACCAAAATGGGTACTGATATGTTATTTATTAAGTTTAGATACTATATGTCACAGAAATATTGCCCAGTTCCACACTGTTTGTAAAACCAAACTCTCACTGACTTGAAGGGAGCCATCCAAAGAACACAGTGGAAGTGTAAACAAAAATTTATTCAGGTAATCTAAGTTACATGAATCATGTTGGTGAAATGGTGATTTTTTTTTATTTTTTTTAACATCTCTAGATCCTAGAAGGGAGGCTTTGCATTGGCAAGCAACTACCAACAAGCAGATTGTGTGTACTGATTAGAAGCCACATTTCTGTAGTTTTCAGTCATTGTAAGATGTGCAAGGCCTTAAGAAATATGGTACTTGTACTCTGTGATTTAGTAGTGCTTCAGCTGCTAAACATACGAAACAAATCATATCTGTCAGGTGCTGGGCCATTATATGGGCAGAGTGATGACCAAGACAAAACATTAACCATTCGCAGGTAGCTTGTAAATGGCTTGCAAGCATAGGGCGTGATGTACTGAGACTTCAAGAGGGTTGCGTTTTAGGATTTTGCTGGAAACAGCTGGCAGTAGATAAGGAACATGCAAAAATGGATGCCCCGTGGACAGGTGCTGGGACAGGAGATGCTCACATGCTGCCCTTCCCAGCACTGTATAGCTCGCTAACAGAAATGGCATATACTGAGCTTCCAAGTGATCGGCACAAACAATCGAACTGAAGTGTGGGTCACAGCCGGGTGGCAGCAGACCTGGCCTCAGGGACAGGCACCAGCCAGCGCTGTTGTCTGCCTGCCTCGCCAGTGAGATCACGTCTGATGCACCTGGCCGCTGCCTGGCTTCTCCTCCAGCAAACCAGGACCTGGCAAGCTGGACTCCCCAAATCCCTAGGTGTTTCTTAACACCTTGTCCCAAGGAAATTGGTTATAATCCTTACACTGGTTATTGAATCAACAGTCTTACTGTTGCTTGTGCTACTGTAAAACATTTCACAGCCTTGCACACATTTCTTTATTCTTTATATACATTCTATCACATTTTTAGTTTTTTTTGAGGGGGTGGTCTGAAAGATCTAAAGACAGATTACAAAATTAGGAAGGCACAATAGTTGAAATCATGTTCAAAACACTCAAATTTTCTAAAATAATGTTGAAAAGTTGTCTAACTGCACTGAAAACTTTTACTTTACATGTGCAGTCCAATAACGTTCATAAAGCCCTTGGCAAGATAAATAATGCATAGACTCCTCTCACTAAACCTCCTGGGAGTGAAGTTGCATCTAAAAAAAGTCTTTGCGTCTGTGTGCTACAGCCTAGTACTGCTTTGGAAATATTTTACCATTGCAGGAAGAGTGCTTTTCTGATTTGGATGATTACTTTAATCACCTCCAGAATTTGCATCCTGGACTGCTTTCCTGAGAAGTAACAACTTCCAAAAATAGGCTATTAGGATGGAGTCAAGTGAAGGTTATGTTCTCACTGGTACGTACACTGAGATGTCAAAAAGCTGTTAGGGGAAAAGCTATATGTAACACTGACACCTGAAGTAAAGGGATGGGTGCTTACGAATATTCCTCATCTTTTCCAAACATATGAATGACTCTACCGGTGGGTTTTTTTTTTTTTTTTCCCCAAAGATATAAAAAGGACTATAGCTGCATAGATACTGTAGTTGTAGCGTTACATTTAAGGCTTCACTAACATAAATATCAACCTTTCTTAGCTAATTAGTGGAGCAGGGAGGTGTTGCTACTCGGGGCATGGAAAACCACAGAGGGGTGTTCTTCCAGCCGGTGGGATTTAATCGGTGCTCTGGATGAGGGAGGGTGGCATTTCCAAACTGGTGGGAGGTCATAAAGAAAAATGGAAGGTAGAGAAGGTGCCAGTGCCTATAAATGTGCTCATTAGCTCTGGAGCACCAGTGCTGACGAAGCTGAACATTGACCGTGCTGCCTGGGGCACGCACGATGTGCTTCCCCGGCACCTGCCAGCTGTGGGCGACATCCAGCTGTGGTCCTCGACTGAGCGGGGACTGCTGGTGTTTTGAGATGGGGGGTAATCTTTGAGGTTAGGATTCTGGGATTCTTTTTTGTCTGTGATCATGTCCAAGAGTGAGAGTACTTAATTAAACTTCTGTGCTATATGGTCACTTATCTTGCAACATACGGTCTAATTAAACATTCAAATTTTCATTTCTCATACCATGAAACTTTTTTTTTTTCCCAGAGTTTTGTTCTGCTGTTCTGTGACTGGGGCTACCCCTGAAGGCTGTAACTTCTAATTACCAACAGTTTTTATTTAACAATCTTGTAATATATATGTCACTGAGAAATTAAACCTGATTCTAGCTAATGAAAAGGTCAGCTCACAAATGTACCAAATATTAAGCTGTGGGAATTCAGTACTTTCATTAATATTTGTGCTGTACAGAACATATACAGGAATCAAATCTTGCATATTTTAAGAGGGAAACAAATAGCTGAGATTGATGCCATTTTTAATAGTACAAAGTAATTTCTCTTGGAAGCACTAGACCTCTAATCTGGGAATTTTGGCTGTCATTCTGCTACTGTTTATGAGCAATTTTAATGCAGTAATTACATGCAGGGAAAATTGTTCACTAGGTTTATGAGATAAATGGAAATTTAATTTTTTTTCCCTGTTTAGTTGTCCAGTATTTGTATTACATGTTTCTGGAAGCAGTGGTATACAATGAAATAATCTGGAACTGCATCACTCCTTAGAAATACCAATATTTTGAAAGATTTGCTCATTGTAAGTAAAAGGCAGCTCATTAAACAAACAAATGAGCTGTCCTTACAGCAATCAGTATTTACTATTAACTGAACAGCACAGTAAATAATGAATTACAGGTAAGGAACTACAGATAAGTATTTGCAGTGAATCCAAATTACTTGACTTAAGCCTGAGGCTGAGAGAGGAGAGAAATGGGGGGAGGAGGGGGAGGAGAAGAAAAAGGAGGAGAAGGGATCATAAATGTAACATTTGTGGTAGCATTCGTGTTTACTGTGCTGAGGAAAGGTCCTCTTCCGTCATTGTTTGCCACCCCAGTGCAAGGGATGCTGCAGCCGACTCCTAGGGAGAACAAAGGAGAATTTGGGATTCCTGGGAGAAAAAACAGGTATCCAAAGCAAGCTGCTCCAGCTCCCTGCAGAGCAGAGCTGTTGCTTTTAGCAAGGTCAAGATTTTGCGGGATTTTATCTGGCACACACTGGACCCCAGGAGAGTGCTGTGCTTTGGCACTGCTGAGACTGAAACCTGCCCCTTGCTGCCAAGTTCTTTTGCAGCTACCTCATTTATTTCTCCAAATTACTTAAGCAGTTAAATTGTTCATTTGCTAGGAACTGGCACGAGATGAGAAATTTTGGGTTGGAGTTTAATCGTCATAGGAGCAAAGCATCGCACTGCCTGACGTTTGGGTACGCGGCAGTGCTCGAGGCTGGGATGGATGGGGGAGCCTGGAAGATGTCTGAGATTGGTAATTTAGGAAGGGGCTAAGGGTGTTTTGGGCCCTGGAGATGGGAGGGAAGGTCTGTGAGTTAGTCAGGGAATCAGTGATTTCAGCTGAGCTGTGGGCCTGAGGCTTGGTGGGAGAGCCAACCACGTGACTGCCATACAAAACACCTAGTGCTTGGCAGCCCGGTCTGTACATTGCCCTAAATGAGGTTAATGGCTTGATACGGGGAATGGATGTCTCCACCTGTCCGTCCGCTGAGGGCCATCCCTGTCCAGAGCAGAGCACACGAGGTAACCACCTCTGCAGAAGTACTGCTGCTGAACGCGCGTCGCCCAGGGATTGCTCCTTGTGGAAACAGCTGCTGTGTGGCTGGAGGGCTTGCTGTCAGAGCGTCCGTGTTAGCATAAATGCTGCGAGTGGAGCTGGACCTGAATGTCTGCAAGCACCAGTGAGTCCTGCATGGGCAGAAGCTGTGCAGCCATCAGGTGTTGGCACCTGGGGGGTGCTGGGTGCCTGCGGGTCACATGTACCCACCTGCACGTCACGTATACCCACTGCGTGCTGTGCTGAAGCACGGAATAAGGATTTTACTGGACTGAGCTTTGGAAGGATCTCTTGCTCACAAGTCAGGGCTAGGAGGAATCAAGCCGAGGGAAATATCTACCGTCACAAAACAGCGCACGCTGATGCTACTGGATGCTGCCTGATCTGCACCCAGTCACAGCCAGTGGGTCCCTGTCCCCAGGTCCCTGTCTGTGCTGACCCCTCTGCTCAGCGAGGCACTGAGCAGATCAGCCAGCTTTTTCCACCAGTGAATGCTTGGTACCTAAGATGCTTATAAGACATCTGTTTTTTAGCCTCATTTCTATACAAATGAGGCTTATGGGATTATTGTGTCTGTCTGTTGTCCCCTCATTGGCCAATTTCAATCTTAAACCAGGGATTTTGGCCTCAAAGATGTAGATTTCCAGAAGGTTTCATGAACTGAGTGAATAGAAGTTATCCTGGTAGCACTTTGCAGAAAGGAGAGCTGACGCGAGAGGGAACGTGCTGGGTGAAGGAAATCTCAGCTCTGTGCTTTGTAGGGCCCTGGCCTGAACGAACTCAAGGGGCTGGGCTGCTGGTGCGTCAGGTCCTTCCCTCCTTTGTAGCAGTCCTGTCTCAGAAACGGCTCCTGCAAAGTTATCTTGACAACTGAAGTCCAAATTTCTCGAGATGGATGTCCTGTAAGTGCTATGTGTTAGCAGATATGCAGATATAAATCGTACCTTATACCTGTTAATATTTCACTGAGATATTGCAAGTGGTGCTAGTAACTGAAGTCCTCCATACACCCACATTTCTAGAGCTGTCTCTCCTTTGGTCCTCTCTGAGTTGCACTTAAACACTCATTAGAGATGAAATTTTTCTCTTTTTGGCTAGCATCTGACATTTTTGCCTTGTAATGCAAAGCCTAATGAAGTATAATGGATTGCGTAAACCTACATGCAGTAGTTCTGGGATTATGGAGTAAAAGCAAAGGTTTCGTGCTCTGGTCCTTATAAATGAACTAAATTGGATTAAGCTTTTTTTTTTTTTTTTTTTTTGACATAAATGAAAGATAAAAGATGTATGAGATGTATGAGTAAGGTCATTAATGTACTAAATTTCTCTCATTAGGTCTGTTACATTACTTTCCAACTTACACAACTCTCATTAGAAAAATTTATGAACTGGAATGATTACAAATATACCATATTTTAAGCCATTCCTGCTTTTAATTGCAAAGCAAAAAAAATAATTATAGTTCTGTGCTATAATTGATTTGTACTTCTTGTGCATGTATTTTTTTGGTAGGGATTTAATGTAGGACCTTTTTAAAGCCGGGGGTGGGGGGAGAGGAGAGGAAACTGTACCAATTTGTGCAATTTAGCTGCAAATCCTGAAGCATTGCTTTAATTTAGTAACCTCATTAGAACCAGGTTAATACTGCAGGCTAATATGACTATTTCTTCTCCTTGCTAGACTTGCAATTTCCTATCCTTACATCTGATTTGAATTGATGGTGAAAGGAAGCATAAGGTATCTCTCATTCTGTTTGGACTCCTTGTTTACAGAAGAGTGATGGACATGCTATTAAGCACAAAAAGGATCACCATATGCCTGCTTTTCTTTGTGCTGAGTTTGGCAACAGCTATTGAAATACCATTATCAGGTGAGTAGTAGCTATTTACTGAACACTTTGCTGTTTTGTTTTTGGTATGCTTTCTTTTTTTCTTCCTTTTTACCTTTCCCTGAAGAAAAAAATATTAAATCCTACTTCTCAGTCGTTTCATTTTGAATTTAATTCTGCCAGAACATGGCCTTTGGGAAATTCAAAAGTGATAAAAATGTGAGCCACTTTGTTTGGACTTGTTTAAATGCAGCAGTAAACTTGTCTGATAACATCTATCTGATGTTCAAGATCCAACACACTGTTTAGCTCCGAGGGTTCAGTTTTGTCCTTCACATAAATTCCTTGTTTTGGCTCTAAGTCTCCCTGAAGCTTGTCTGATGTACATACAACCTTATTTACTTTTCTCTCAACCTGCCATCTCAGCCTGAAGAAGGAGCAGGTGTATGTCTCAGGGAATATGTTAGTCCCCAGAGAAGAATTTCCTATGCCTGGTATACCACCCTGGAGAGCACTGGCTTTATCCGTGTCTGGCTGGGATGCATTGAAACTGCTGTTTTACACGGTTGGTGTGTGTTCAGTACACATGTGAAATATGGGATGAGGCTCATATGGGACAACCCAATGAAAGCCAGTGGACCCCATTCCCTGGGGGATCAGGAGGATTACAAACTACAGTTTGCTTTTTGGGGACAAAACAAAACAAGACAAAACTCAGCAGTTTTTTGGATTAATTATGCTGAGGGAAAAGGAAGTGTCGGCTCTTTGCAGGCTTTTGAGTGTTGCAGCCTCAGAGCAGAACATGGGTGTTGCATGGACCTGCCGTGAGCTGTTGGCACACTGATGTCTGCCCTGGCTGCAAAGGAGATGGTGATCAAACAGGTTTTTAGCATTTTCCTAAAGCTACCTGAACTTGTTCACCAGTGAAAGAGATGGAAGTGTTTCGGAGGAAGGTAGCATGATAGCTCCCTGTGTTTAAGGAAGGCAGAAGTGGAGCTGGGACTGTAAGGTGCAGGACAAATTGTCTGGGCAACCACTGTTCTTAAGTACCTACACAGGGGACCATCTAGCCCTTAGTGTGCTTTAATGAAGCACTTTGTTTTAATAAAAAGGAATTATGTCTGATCAGTGAAGCTGGTGGACTTGGAAGTGCTTGGCTTTGAGACCACATGGTACAGTATGGTATGATACCATGGTTTGCTTCAGCTTTGAGCTTCCTGGACTTAAAAGAGAAACCAAAGAAGATGTTAATTTTCTTCCCGGCTGCCTATAACAATGTGATGATCCTATTATCCCCAGCTCCACAGCGGGGTGCATCCTCCCTTCTGCGGCTCTGTTACACAGACATTTGCAACACTTTAATTCCCTTAGAAAGAAAAGTTAGTGAAACATGACTGCATAACCGTGTGACTGCTAGCGGCTCTTCTACCCTGGAGGATGCATTATGTCATCTTTGCAGTCTATGGATTTCTTCGTAATTTTATCCAAGATGGAGACAGAAGTTTGCTACTTTGTGTTTGCATCTGTGTCTATGAGTCTGTGTATTAAAAAGCCAGCTATTAACTTCACCATGGAATAAACATGAGGCAAGCTAGTGCTCTGGCAACCAAGATATTCATACACGTGAGCTGATTTCATGGGGGATATTTTTGCGATGAGCTCTGCCTCGTAATGTCCTACTGCAGCAACAAGTTTCCGTATGGTGAAAGCCATGGGCTGTTGAGTTGCTGTGTTTATAACAAGTGTGTGGTACATGCTAGGAGCTGCATCATCAGGCATGCAGCTGGTTATTGAAGGGTCGGTCCTGCTGCAGCCCTTGCTCCCCAGCTCTGCTTCGGCTTTGGCATTAGCATGGCCCAAACTCTGCTCTGTCCCAGATGGGTTGGTCGTACATGGAAGTGGGCACAAGTGGTGCTTGGTGAGTGGGTGGTTGAGTGCAGTCACTGCTCCAGCCTTCCTCTTGCTGCTGAGGCAAAGACAATGTGCAGTTTTGGGAGCAGAGAGTTGTCAATGCCTGGAAGATGATGATGATCATCGTTTACTTAAGGCAAGCCTCATTGCAGCAGTAAGGCAATCCTGACATTGTCCCTTTCAAAGAAAGACCCTGAGCTGAGCACAGTTTTGCTTGAAAGGAGTTTTAATCTGCTATCTCTTTGTGTTCAGTTGCGCAGCTTCCAACAATCACAGAGCAATCTCACACCCAGGTTGCTTACCCTTTTGATGAGGACTTTGCAATTAAATGTGAAGCTAGAGGAAATCCACCGCCAATGTAAGTACTGCTTTCACCTGGAGAACCAAGTAGAAACTGAGTTTGCTTTTAGCCTTTGCCAAACATTGTTCCTTCTTTTGGGGAGGAAAGGAATATCTGGTGTACAGGAACCTGCTCATAATCACAAGGCAAAGTTAAACTTTGTTTCTGTTTAGACCATTCAGCTTTTGTTGCTTGATCTCTTCCACTCACTCCATGAATAGATATCAACATGCCTTTTTCTTGTTGTGTGATGTTTCATTTCTCTAGCACAGGCTAAGTTCACTCCGTGATATACTTGAGCTGGTGTAGGCTGTGCTGCAGAAGATAGGAGGTGTGCAGGCGTAATCAAAGGGGCCCAGCTGTTCTGCCTTTTCCACAGCAACCCTAAAAACACCAAACATATTAAACCATGTATTCAGAGGTCGCATTTGCATTTTATCAGAGACCTTCTCTGTACCTAACATCATCATGGCTGTGGTGATGTTACAAATATACACCTAAGCAGTTATTTAAATAAATATGAGGATTTCCAAAGATAAGCTTAGTGTATTTTACACCAGTGTAAAAAGGAAAGAAATTTTTAATAAAAATGTGATTAACAAAAACATAATAATAACATCATAAAAGCTCCTCCTGAGACTTTCACCACTGAGTGGTGTATGGGCTAAATTAATGGCAGGTTTGCATGTCATTTTTGCTGTTTAATCATTCCCTTCTTTTATTTCTCTGCAACAAACTTTAAACTTGATTACAAAAGGGCAATTGTTATTTTAATATCAAATGATTTGATCATTTTTAAGTTGGCTCTGAATGGAGATTTGCATGTTAACAAACTTCCTTTATTTCCTTTTCAGTTGTTGACTGTCAGTGGATCAGTGAAAAGTTTTCCAGTATATTTAAATGCATGTGATAGAGCAGAGCAGACAATAGGACCCCATATTCCTCTCCGTGCTGTAGCAAGGCAGTATTGCCAATACTGGTGAAGGGCCAAAGCATAAAATTTCTGTTGACGTTAAGTTATTATTTTAAAACGTTGCAAAATGTTGACAGAGGTACATGTTTCATTAAATGCATGTTATACTGTAGTTTCCAACTGTCTCAGATTTTGAATCAATTTAGCCCACTTTCAAGCCCTCTGAGACATTGAGATACATAAACTATGACCAGTACTTAGGCATTCATCAAAATCACACCCCAGTAGCATCAAAACCGTGAGTTCGATGTCATGACCACAAGAAATTCAGTATTCTTCTCTGTTTCTCCTGGATTTGGTGAAGGTACCTCCTGTAGGTGGTGAGAAGGGTTCCTACAGGTCCTTGCCAGCCCAAAGTCCCAACTATCCTACAGACACAGCTTTTTTGCAGGCCTGTAGTTCTTTCCACTGTGTGGCTCTTACTTTCACAGGCGGCATCTCTCATTTATTGTCCTTACCTTAAGCTCTCTGTTCTATTTCTTGTCACACTCAGTTATCCAAAAGTAAAGTGTCCAATAGCACAGACATGCCCAACAACTAGCACTAGTTATGGTAACACAGTGCTCATTTTACCATCCACCTCCTTTAATATCAAGTTTTTCCTTTTGTTTTGATACTGCAGTGTTGGAACCATGTTTACCACTGGTTTTGTGCTGTAGCGCACTCTGTACTGCGACCGGTCCTTTGTAACACTTGTATTATTTTTCAGTTTCAACTGGACTAAGGATGGGAAACCATTCGATTTATTATCTGACCCTAGGATAATTACATTTAACAACTCTGGGACATTTGTGATTCAGAACCATGGAATCATCACCAATTTTCAAGGGAGATATCGTTGCTATGCATCCAATGTGCTGGGAACTGCCATGTCAGAAGAAATTGAACTGATTGTTCCAAGTAAGGACTTTTGCTTTACTTTCAGTATGCTTTCTTAGATGAAAAGCTGTGGGAATGGGGAAGGACTAGTTACCAATATGGTATGTTGTAAAAGGTGCATTGTTTGTAATCCAATAAATACTGGAAGGAAAACTTTGTGCTCCCTGGAATGATTTTATTTCATTCCAATTTCTGAGGCCAGAAATCTGAATGACAAAGTCTGAGCGCAAGAGTTCATACAATACCACTGGTCTTGCAGGTTTCCAAGTGCTGATTCTGAAGCTCCTTACCATCTTTAATTAATACAAAAGCAACCGCCTAAATTGTGTATATATTTTCCCAGATAAATGTTTTCCAAATTAATATATTGTTTACTTCTCTTTTCTGAGTATCTTCTACCACAGTTTGCCTCTGGAGGGTGGGTTACTGGGTAAATTAGTATAAACTTTTTAATAGCCGTCTCAGGAGAACTGAATGTTCAATGACGGAAAATAATCATCTGCTTTGACTTGACTGTTTAGATGCCTTTATAAAGCACTTGCTTTGCCTGTTCCACAAAATCCATAAGAATTCTTTTCTGATTTGTATTTGCTTAAAGCCTCTGCTTGCTCTTGTGCTGCTTCCACTTCTAATATTTTGCTCTTTCTACAAAGAAGAAAGCATAAATATTGATGAGAACTGTAGTCTGATAAATTCTCTACCTAATCTAGCCAGAAGTAATTTGTTTGTGAGCGGATGCCATCACATCATCAACATACAGAAATTAAAATATTTGGAGAGAGAAAACAAATAGGAAAAAAAAAAAAGATAATGGCATAAATAATAGTGCAAGAAATGTATTAATGATTAAAAATGTAGTGGACAATAAAGGAATAGGAAATAATTGTCAGTGCAAACAAATCTGATTTGAATCAAATCACATTGGGGAAAAGTAAAAAATTTGGGGGAAGCTTTAGACTTAAAGTTGTACTGATCTCTCTAACACTAGAGAAATGTATTTGATAAAGAATTAGGAATCATGTGATGCTTTCACTTTCCAAATGTTTATTGGAAAGCAAAAGCTGCTAAGAGTCATAAGACTATAATATTTCAGCTTGGCAACCATGACTGAATGCCCAGAAATTGGGAAGACAGTATGGTCTCCATCTCAGAGAGAAGAACATCAAATCAGAAGCTCAGGGGGAGGATGGGAGAAAAAGCAGCTCCTTACTGCAAAGCAGCAAGCGATACAAATATTTGAAAACTCACGGGGAAGTGATCCAATCAACTGTAAGTTCATTAGTCTGGTGTCAGTAGCATTCTGGGTTTGGTATAAATACTTATAGTGAGAATATTAAAGTCCTGGAAGTGAATGGAAAATGAGCTCAAAAATGTAGTAATGAAAACTACTTATGGTAGAAATGTGTCCTTCCATCATTAGCACAGAGGAGGAATTGGAGGACTGGGATTTTGGAAGTGGGATGAAATTCAGGATAGAAATTAATGAAATTAGAAGAGGAAAATTTGGGGCAGAACCTTTGCAGTGGGAGTAGAAAGGACAAGAAATTTCAGTGTCTACACAATGGAGCAGGGTAAGCACATAGAAGTAGATATATGGTGCAGATGAGTGAGAGAGAACCAGCAGTGCAGGGGAGGTTTTTTTCAGTCTCCCACTGATTCCACATTTCCGAGTTCCTACAACATGTCATTACCAAAAGATCTGAAAGCCCTGGGAACACGTGGAATTGGTGTGTCCACACAGGCACACATCCCCACAGTCTTCTCAGGCTTTGCAGTGACAGATAGCCACCTGGCTATAAAAGACTACTTCTAGCAACTCAGCTCAGATGAAAAGGGCTATAAGAAACACGCACAGTCATTTATATCATGCCTTTGTCGTTGGAAATAATCTTGAGCAATACTCTAGGCACGGCCAGGCGCAGGGGAACGGTGGTACTGTGGTCATGTTGGAAACAAGACACATTGCAGGGTCTGGGATTGTTCCTGTGGGAGGGCTGCTAAGCATAATGTGTAAATGTATTGTTGTGAGCATGAAAGACAGGATTTGTTTTCATTTTAGTCAGTTTTACGGATTTTTTCCTTGGGAAATTTATTTTGTGTTGCACTGTATTGCATAGTATTCCCTAATGCGGCAGCTTGATTTTGGTGAGGAATTATCAAGATTACATATATCGCTATATGGTTTTGTCTTCACTAACGTGCAGCTGCTTTAAAGGGCTAGCATTTCCCGTGCAGAGGAGAACTGCACAAAGTTTTAAGACAGTAAGTTGAAGTTTATTGAACTAATGAAGTTGGCTTCACAGGTAGGACAGTGCAGCTATGTACCTGATGACAACTGGAGTTTCAGGCAGGATCAGGAAAGTGATGCAGATACTCAGAGCTTTGGACAGAACATAGTTATTTACTTTGGAGCCTGGCCAGGACAGTGAGGTTAATGTCTCTTATCTTAAGCAGTGTCTCAGATTCATTAATTTTCAAAAGAGTTCAAGGCCTCATTGTCATGTTTCGGTGGACGTCTGTCGCCTCCAGCTGCAGAATACACTGATACTCCACGGTTCCATTGCTACTGAACAAAAGAAGATGCTTAAAAAAGGAAAACAAAACTGGTTGAAGTCTATGTCTGGGATTCTTGAATCTGTACCGAATGCAGATAATTTTTTCTTTTAATGAAAAATTGTCTATACTAGTTTAAGTAGATATTAAATACACTGGAACTAGTATGCAACACATTAATTGAGAAGTTACAAACATGGTTGTTAATGAATGTGAGAGGATTTTCAGTGCTAGTCCATGCAAAGTTCTAAATCCAGAAAACAAATAAGTGGTACAGGTATTATGTTAGAGATTTATCCAACCCCTACACCTTTTAAGGCACATTTACTTTTATTCGTACTCTTTACTTTTCTGGCCAACTAAATGCCACTAATTCTTGATTTAACTGTGCAATTTGGATGCTGCAAATTAAATCAGGATTCAGGGAATACAGAAGACACCTTTCATTTTCTAAAGTGCTGGATAGTCTACAACTCTGTTCAAGTGAAAGAGATCTTCTGGTGCACAGAACTGCTGTAAATTAAGCAATCAGACAGAGAAGAGTTTGGGATAAATTACCTCTATTCACCCACAAGTTTTGAAGCACAGACTGGTACATGTGAGATCACTACATGCATTCATGATAATGATGCAGAGGTTGCAGTGCTTTGCCAGCTGTATTCAAGTAAAATGTAAGCTACTTGGCAAGTCACTATGCCAATGAAGTGAGGAAAAAAACAGCAAGTCAGACTAGGCAAGGTTTTTTCATAAATTACTTTTCCACTGCACAGAATACTGGGTCTGTAAGGAAAGTAATGTCGCTGCTGAAAAGGAGAACAAAAGACTGTTTACTCACAGTAGTCATTCCAGGAAAGCAATGGAAATGTCAGCAGAAATGATCATTAAATGTCACCTACATAATGAAAATACCACACCTCCCCTATGTATTAAGGAGAGTGGGGAAGATTGGGATCTCAGGATCGTCTGCATTTTTCTATCATTTCATTTACAAAGTCCAGATTGTTACAAGATACATGCAGAATGAAAACGAATTTAAATGGTGAGAACACAGACCTCAGCTCCCCTCCTCCTGTATTTAGGGAATCTATTGCTTGAATTACTGAGTAGGCCCAATGCCAGAAGAAGGAGAAAAAGTAGGGTTTAAGCTTCTTTAATTAACTGTAGTGTAAAAGACTCTTCGTGGTAGACTGTTGAAATTTATGTTCAGTATTTCTAAAGCCTTTGCTCTAAAAGACCAAAGATCTGAGGACGGAAACATAGCCAAAACATAAAGTTGTCCAGTGGTGGCCTATGCTATGCCAAGGGTGCCAGTTCCACACTGCCCAAAGAAAGCCAAACCTGTATCAATATTAAAATAACAATAGTGAAAAAAAAAATTGTGAAGTCATTAGAAGATATTGAGTTGATACTAGAATGGGAGATCTCAGTAACATGCTTTGTGAAGGCATTCAGTATAGCAAGCTCATTTTATGGAACAGAAAACAAAAGAGTAATTTTCTGAGAATTTTCACGTGGTGGGGATAAAACTTAAACTTCTTGCCTCCTAAACTGATGTCCTATACCTCTGACAATTTTTCTGGCCAACTAAATCATTGGGATCACTCTGACTGTTGCCAGTGACCATCATTTTGGAAAGTGTGATAGAAAGAGATTTACACAGAATAACAGACCATCACTGATTCAGTCATAAAAACTTCTTTGAGAGTGAGTGGACTGACAGCCACGGTCTTCCTGACAGCCGGACTTTCCTAGCATTTTCATTGCAATACAGCAATTTAAAAAATCCATAAATAAGCAGATCATATCTTGTAAACTGCTCAAAGGTTGCAATGAAAATTACAGATTTAACTACTGCATGTACAACTTGGACCAGACTAGCAATTTATGTACTGAGATGAGTATTGAAAGCTGTCCAAGCTGCATTCAGTACAACTCATGTGGTTGGTGATTGTAAGTGATGTTTATGATTCTTTGATATGTTGGGCTGTTCACTGCACAAGATATAGATATGTATAACAAATCGCTTAGCTACTAATTAAAGTGTCTGAGAAGCTGGGAATTTCTAGGATATAGAAATTTCTTGACTATTTCTACCTTCCCTCACTCTTATCTTTTAAGGATTTAGTTGCATTGAAAAACTTCACATCCACGATGGGTCAGATTAAACACCCATCTAGCCCAGGACACATCTCCAACAATGTTCACAGAGAAAGTTATAAAAACAAACCTAGTGTATAGTGATGTTTTCCTACAATAGTTTCCCAAAATATTATGGTAAATCAGCAGTCAACATATGAGTCAACTCCCATTTTACACCACTTACTGGTAGGAACCAGGCATGGTGGTCCCAAGGACTTCTGCAGTTATTTGCAGAAACCTTTTTCCTTCAGTTCAGCTTCTCAGTGTTTTTCCCAGAAACATGTAAAATACCAGACTGGATGCACTCAGTTCTCTAATTGGTATAAATTCATATCTGCAATACAGTTATAGTTGCGTGAAGTCACTGCAGTTGTTTGCAGTAGGACAGAAACTAAACCATAGCATGAAGTGTGCTTGTAAATACCTGAGTAAATCTGCAGCAATCCTGCTGGTACCAGAGTACCATGACTCAGGTTGCTCTAATTCTATGCAGCTAAACTCAAATTCAGATTTTATGTTACACTGTATTGTTCTCCCTCCTGTTTGCTTTTCATTGAGATACTGTGTTTTCTGAACAGATGAGAAGTAGGAGTGAGTGACCCAGTCTCATTTCTGAAATTTTTCTCAGCCAAACTAATTTGTCAGTAGTGTTTCAGCCTAATCTCAAGTACAGTTCGGTCATTAAACTTTGAGGCACCCCAGGGATTAAAGACAGCCTGGTTCCTTACACAAATGTCTCTGGAAACTGGTACTATTTCATTTCCATGGTTTACACACTGCCAAAGCTATGTGATTTTTTTTTTTTTTTTCCCCTGAGTGCTGTACATCATTCAAGATACAGGCTTGGCAGGAAATAATACTTGGGCGGTGAAGCCTTTCCCAAGACTGTTTTGAGAGCTTTTTATGTCACAGTGGGTTTTTAGAAGATGTTTCCATAACTGAAGTCAGGTGTGCAGTTTTATCTTCCCTGTAGCTGTTTCACCCATGCCACTTCATTGCTTGTATCATGAAGAGTATCCTCCTGCTGGCACTTCAGCAAGCCTTTCTCAGAGTCATTAAATAACGTTGTTCTCCCCTGTGTTATGGATATGTGAGATGTATCACTTGGAGCTATGCTGGATTCTCTGGCTCTCTTATTATACCTCTGTGCTGGGAATTTCATGAAGGATTGACATGACAGTTTTAGTAGTAGCACTGCAAAGAGATCAATTGGTTGTAAATTTTACAGTGTCCATGTGCTGCATTGATAACTCCATACAGTATTAAACACTTTCATGATACAATTAATCTTGTGAGGTACTTTCTACAATTTGATTTTGATAGTTTCTGAGATCAGCCACAAATCAGTAGTGATTGATTCTGAAATATCCACTAATTAAAACAGAGGAGTACAGCAAAAAAATATGTTGCCTACATGTATGTACTAACAGGCAACAGCCAAAGCCTGATGTGATATTAGCTTCTTAGTCATAATAAGTCTCCTCATGCAGAATTCAGAAGCAATCATTTTTCTAGTCTTTGAGACCCATAGGGCACCAGCAAGTAAATATGTTTGTCAGGAGGTTTTGACTCAGGAATTTATTATGAAAATTGAATTATCCTCTCTTGCAAGACTTCAAGGGTTCAAAATACTCCAAGCTATGCATCAAGGGAAAATCAAAGCTTTTCAATGTTTTTCTCAACAAACAAAGTGGAAATAATAATAAACTGCATGGAAAAAAACAGGAGCGACAACCACCTTGTGGTTCAAGTATCTGTTAGAGTTACAAGACACTGGGGTTCATGGTGCTACTTCCCCCAGTAGGGACCAAAGTGGGCATCTGGGCCACGCATTAGAGATGAATGCCTGCATTGCCAGCTATTGACTCCAAGACAATCATTTTTCACTGTCTTTTGGTGGGATTTACTGTCTTTTTGCATAATTAGGTAATTATTGGCTACAGAAAATGACTGAAAAGGCCAGTGGTTATGGCACCCAGCTGAGATATTGGAGACCCAGATTTTGTTGTTGTGCCAAATGAGGCAGAAAGTGGGTTTGAACAGAAGTTTCCAATGCCCTAGATGAGCAATCTCACTGTTGGTCTATTTGCTGGTCTCCTGGTTTTGTTGTATTAGTCAAAAACCCCTTATCCTTCACCTGATCCAGCTCTCTTAGTTTTTTTGAGAGTGGTGCACTTTTGGGAAAAGTTAGCAAGATTTAGATCAACAAATTGGCTTTTTCCTGCTGGAAAAAGTTCCCCCTCTCCTGCAGTCAGTAGATGCACTTTCCAGGGCTTGAAGAGTATAGGTTATTGAACATATTGGATTTGAACGTATTGCTCCCTCCTTTATCTGAAATGCCACCTACAGAGTGGATGATGCTCCTTAGCTCCATTTTGTCTCTCCTAAGAATACTTACTATATGAATAATCCTTCTGAAGATAAAATCTATGCCCAGTCTGCATTCAGGCAATCAGCATTATAGTGATTGCTTCTTTTTATGTTCACTAATCCTAAATGAATAAAGACTCCTCAGAGTCCTGTCCATGCCTTTCTTGTCCTCTTTATTCCTGACTTCTGCTGTGTGACACTGCAGCTGTCTTGCAGTGCTGCTGGACCACTGACATTTTAAATTGTTTATTCACTATTAGAGTTCCCTCTCATGACTTGAACACCAGGATGGCAACATTTGCTGTGCCAATTTGGCTCTGCACAACCAGGATGCTTTCATTCCTTAGCTGTATAATTTCTGTTAATTTTACTGTTTAATGCAGTTGTCTGAACTGAAACTTTCACGAGTTTGAACGTGCCTGAAATGAAATCATAAGACAGTGTCCGCCCTGAAACTGTCTTAGCTAAATTCATTTAAGGAGTGGTTACATTCTGCAGACTAATTTCTTTGCAATAATCTCTGAGCTGCAGCCTCCCAGAGCTTGGTTTGAGGTGGGTTCCAGCCCAGCTCAGCTTCCTCTTCGTTCAGATGCACTCTAGTTGCATTTTGGGCTACTGAGACAGTCCAGGTTGATCAGGTTTTCCAAACGTCATTCAGGCTTTGAATAGTCTGCTGCCTGTCTTGGCTCTTGGTGATTAGTCAAGTCCTTGATCCATTAATTTTTTAACCTACATTTAAGCCCAAATAATGCCTCCCTTGTGCACCCCTGTGCATTCCTTTGTGCAAAGCCTGTGTGCATCCTGAAGGACAAGCTTGCTGAGAAAGTCTGCAGGTCTGCACAGCAGGTGTTTTACACCTAAGAGAATGAGGAGGCAATATTGTCTTTACAGAAAACTTCTGCTTCATCTAATTCTGGAGATGGATAAGAGTTGGAATGACTCCAGGCACAAGGCGAAATAGCTGCCTGATGTCTGTCCTCACCTGCACTGACTTGCAGTGGCTTCTTGGGAACTACTGCTTAGTCAAGACTTCCCAGAAGAGACTGTACTCCCAGACTGACTTCTGATCTCCAGTGATCTGCCAGTGCCCTGTCCTCTATGCTCATCTTACGCTCCCTCTTCAGTTCTCTGTGGCCTTGACTTGTCCTTCCCAGACAGTGCAAATAAATGAACTCTAGAAAGCATTTGAAAATAAATACATTAAAATAAATCTTAAGCAAAGCTCATGGGTGTCACAGACAAATGTTAAACCTCACCATCACTTTGTGAATGAATAAGCTAGCAAAAATTTCTTACTCTTTGTAAAATGCTTTGTTACTGTGTATCACTTTGTAAGCAATAGTATCTAAAGGCAGAGAATGCAAAGGACAATGTTAAGGTAAATATTTTATTAAGAACTACATTAAGGGGGAAGCAAGGGGAAAATTTCAAAAGGTAACAATAAATGAGGAACTTCTTTGCTTTTGTACAGGTGTACCAAAATTCCCAAAAGAAAAAATTGAGCCCCTTGATGTGGAGCATGGCGATTCTGTGATCTTGCACTGTAACCCCCCAAAAGGCATCCCACCTTTGCATATCTATTGGATGAATATTGGTAAGTAAACAATTTGCACACACTTCATATGAGGCGACTCAAAATATTTGTCTTCCAGAACAGTTTCTTTGCAGGTTTATAACTGATGGGAGGGATAATTGTGCAAGTGTTTAGGAAAAAGACCTGGATATTGGAAAGCAAAATTGAAAAATAGGAAATGAAGATATATTTCTGTGTAACACAAAGTTAAATTGTAGAGTACATTGACACAACATATTATTAAATATTAGATATCAGAAAACTTAACTGTCAGTAAATAAATTTACCAGTAAGTAGTTCTACTGCATTTATGTAGAGAGAGTAAAATGTATGAATATATGATGTCTATCGTTACATTTTCCTCTTTGCATAAACTAATGGTTAATTTATGGTATTAAGAAAAAAACTTCTGTGTCAGGTATGCATAATTGTATCGTTGTGGGTTTCTATCACATGCTTCTTCAGCATTTTTATTCTGTAGGAGTTTCTGGCTCTTGAGAAGCAAAATAACGCCATGACATGAAGGGTTTGTTTCTGACGCTGACCAAGTACTTGTAGAGACAGGATGCCAGATTAAACCTCTGATCTTATGAGGCAACCTCTCTACTCCTGACATACATATTTAGCACAGGCCTGCATTTGGCTGGATCAGCAATGAGACAGTACAGCATCCCCAGTCCATACTGACGCTTCCCTGCTCTAATCTGTAGTTACAGAAGAGCAAAGTGCTTGGGAGACTGGCCATGGGGGACATCTCGAAATGGTGACTTCCATATGAGCATTACAGGCCTTTGTATCAGGGAGAGGTGCTAGACGTTTCCTTTCACCTGAGCAGGAGCCATGCACTCAGTATTGTACACTTAGTATTGGTAAATAACCCATGGGTTATGCCTTCTGCCTCTTCTGCATCAAAGTTATATTCTGTATCTGGAAGCAAACATATGACAGGAGAGCATTAGTAGTCGTATTGGTGAAACAGCTCAGTATCATTACCATATCATAATTATTTTTTCTTGCTAGATTTGCAGCACATTCCGCAAGATGAAAGGGTCTCCATGAGCCTTAAGGGAGATCTCTACTTTGCAAATGTGGAAGAAAATGACAGTCGAAGTGATTATTGTTGCTTTGCAGCATTTCCAAGACTGAGAACGATTGTACAGAAAATGCCAATGACACTGAAGGTTTCCCGATGTAAGTCTGCGGATGAGTTATTTCTAGCTTTCTGCTGTTTTTCTTTAACTCCCCAGGCAACAGCGAATGCAGATGTGTGCCCTGTGTTTCTGACGTGATTCCCTCTGAAGAAAAGGCATGTTACTGTGTTATTCCTGCATTATCAACCTTACTCTAATGCTAAATTCAATGGCTAAAAGCTTTTTGTAGGTGTTGGGCCCCAAAAGCAACCTGTTCTTCCTCCTGCTCTCCCCAATGTGAAGGGAGATGGCGCATTAGGGAAATCTGCTTCTCTGGTGATCCAGTGAGTCCCGGATGGGACTTTACTAGGTCTTGAGGACTTTATGGCCTTCATGTCCCTGGGTGCAGGCTTGGTTGGTCCAGGTGCAGCAGTGAGGTTGGGAAGAACAGCACTCAGGGACTGGGCTGCAGGCCTAGCCCTGCCAGCGGCTCAGTGCTAGAGGACTCCATGCCTTTGCTTTCACCGTGTGTCGTGAAAAAGGAGGCACAACTGTCCCTCCCCTCTTCCCTAAGGAAAAATGGGCTGCTAGTCAGCAGCAAGCCTTGCAAATCTATTTTTTGGATCTCTGCAGCAGTGACTTCTGTGATGGTCCAAGGCAACAGAACAGGCTGTCAGTGCTTTCCAGGCCAGAAACAAAATGGTAATCTATAGGCTGCAACAGGGACACATGAGGCATTTTCCATTTTCTTTGAGAAATATTATGTTGTGTAGGGAGCATCAAACTGTTTTCCAAACTGCAATGTCCAAGAAAAAAAAAGAAAAGAAAAAAGAAGTCTTTTGGGGAACACTCTCAGCTGCATTAAATCAGCAAAGGCCCTGCAGAAGCTGGTGGAACTAAGGCAGCTTACAGTATCTGGAGAGCCATCCCATTTTGCTTGAATCTCTTTTGGTTGTAATAAATTCCCATAAGGCTTGTAGCACGAGCTGAGGCTACCAATGCCCTTGATATCAGTCTTCTGTTTCACTAATGTTTCTGACATTTTGGGCTTACTGACCCAGAAAGTCAAGGAGATTTTCCTTTGTGAACGAAAGCCTGATATTAAATTATATGATTTTGGGAATTTCTTGTTGGGATAAAAAGATAAAGGATTAATACTGGGTTTGTGTATCTTAATACTTGCTTAAACCGTATCTTGGGTTAATAACTCCGAGGCATATAGCAAAATGAAATGTTGCCCTCCATAGCTTTTATAATGTGTCCAGTTCCAAACCCATGCATATGCAGATTAGAGAAAAATGGGGCAGGATTTGATTCCAGGACCTTTGAAGGAAAGACTGCAGGGCACACGTGTTGCCATCGAACACCTGAGGCTGGGAGCAAGTGTAGAAGTGAGGTGCATCTTTGCAGGGTTTTGTGAACTTAGCTGGAGACTACCGGCTCTGCTCTAGGCCAAGTCCCTGTTGAGGGACTGTATCCAAAAAAACACATAGAAAGAGGTTAAGCAATAAGAAAGAAAGAAACTGGAAAAATTTTATAAATTTTTTTTTTGGTGGATACTTAGGGCTTAGTGATTTTTTTTTTTTTAACACCATATACCTAGGATGAAATACTGATTATATCACCCATTAATTATTTTGCAGAATATTGCATATATTTAAAGGATTTTCTTTGTTTTCAGGAATTCTTTGTTCATCTGTTGATTTACGTTATATTTTGTTTCTTTTATGGTAGAAATTTGCTGGGGGGGACATTGTTTTGTTTTGGTTGATTTATTGCTTCTTTTCATTCTATATCAACTATGCACGTTTGTATTTGGTTGTCACTTTTATTTATTTCAGTTAAGCATGCTAATGACTCAGGCTCACCTAATGCTGCGGTTACTAAGGGTGAGTTGAATGCATCTGTTACTTAGCCTTTAAGCCAAGAACCTACCAGCTGAAATGAAAAGTGAACTGCTGCTCAGGAAAAAAGAAAAGAAAAAATAACAAAAGGCTTTTTATTGTGATGAGATGGATTTAAGTGGTCCGTGGAGTACAATTTGCTCATCTTGCACTTTTTGACAGAAACCTGAAGGGTTTTTAACAAAGAGGTAGTTTTCTTACTCAAGAAAGAAACATTCACATCTTGTAATATAAGTAAGGAGGCTGGTGTCCTGGGTTTCTTGTGTTATCAGTTTAGAGCTGGAGCTGGGTGCTCCGAATCTTCCTCTGTTGGTGAAGAAGGCACTGGCATTAGGCTGCTGTGGTTTGAAACCACGAATTCATGTCTAACAGGTCCCCTGGGACTGCATTACTCCAGGGCGAGCTGAAGGCATGGATTTGCAGAGCTTTAGCTGCTCCGCGTTAATTGTGCACATCGAGAGCTATATGCAGGGTGAATGTGAGATGGTTCACTTTGGCTGTGTATTCTGCTGTTTGATATTCACCACAGGTAAGCAGTCCAATAAAGCACTTCTCATCCTGGGGTTTCACATCTTCCCTTGTTTTGTGCTCACTTCTTTGTGAAGTCATATCCTGAAAATGCTGAAGTTTATGCAGGTAATGTGGATAGGTCAAAAGGCAGCTAGTGGCTATTCCTGCAGTTCTCCACTCAGTTAATTCTGTTTAAAAATACTTCTTAAAAATGAGAATCTCACTTTTCATATGTAGATTTTGATGATGATTTATTATTTGTTTAAATTGCTTCTGAGAGCCTCTGCTTTTCAAGATGCCAAATATGAAACTCCTGAAAGATGTTGTTCTGCTGGATGAGCACTGGACTTTTCGAAAAGTGGATCCTCCTAGAGTGTTTTGGGATGTATAGCTCAAAGCAGGGATAAATCCTCAAGACTTGGCCCATGGAGGCTGCCATTTGTGAGCAGAACAAGCAGGGCTAGTACGGAGTGACCGACACTCCAAAAATGATTTTCCCTCAGAGAAATGTCTGAACTCTTGTTGCTGCTTGGGAGGGGGACTGCCCGGCTGCCTTTGGCAGCAGGAGGCGGAGGGCAGATGGAAAACATGTGAGCATGTCCAGAGACACCAAAGTGTTTTGCTGCAGCTCTAAGCACTTGTGACGTAGGTTCGTAGAGATAAAAAGCAGGGGGATGAAAAAATGCAAAAGATTTTTCAGAAAGGTACAGGTGATATTTGACCAAATCATCTGTAACTGACTATTTTTGAAGAACTAGTACCATTTGGGGACTTATTCATTACTGTGCTAATTGTTATTATAGTGATAACTGGATAGCCATTTAACTCTGTGCATATTTCATCATGAAACCATTGTTTGGCAGGCTGGAACAAATGGTCTATTGAAATCAAATGCAGGTCAGTCTCATTCTATTATTTAAACAGACTTCCATACAAATTGTATCTTCATTACTGTAGATTTAATAATTGTAGCAAGAAGAATGATTCTGTGGGATATTTCAGGCCAGGAAAGATGGGTTTCCATCTGATGGAGAGAAGAAAGGTGCTAAAAAAAGATGGTGCTCACCAGAAGATCAGTAATTGAAAGGACCAGTGCACCAAAAATTGGCCAAGATGTACGATAGAAAGTGTTTGGAAAGCAGGACGTGAAACCATAGGATATGAAGCTTCCCTAGTACTGCTGCCTGCTGCTATTACAATAGCCATTTTCTGACTTTAAGCAGGAGAAATGAGAAAGTCTTAGATTTGTCTTAAACCATATAAATAAAAAAGAAAATTTACAAATTTATGTCAGAAGCCTTCTGACAGGAGTAACGTTTGTAGCGTTATTAAAGGATAAGCAAAGGCTCCAAGATTTCATATCTAACTTTTATTTTATTTTATTTTAGCAAATTTTATCAAGGAAAGAAAACCCAAACTGCTGATCCCTCCTGAATCTGCTGGCAGTAGCTCATCAGTCACTGTTATCAAGGGAGGTGTCCTGCTACTCGAGTGTATTGCTGAAGGGCTGTGAGTAACGCACAATAATGCACAAACATAATCACCTTTTGAAAGAGATGTGAGGAAAGAAAAAGCTGTATTAAAAATTATTCTACTATAAATGTATGTACATGCCTGTTCAATTTGAAACTGAACCTTTAAGCAGAGTTTTTCTAGAGTGTGCATGCTCCTTGTAAAGCAGCACAGAGCTTTGACAGCTCTAGTCATGGCTCTGGCTGCACTAAGCATGGCAGAATACCTCAGTGAGGATATGCTCACTGTTATAATATAGGGAAGGGTTCAAGTGGACAGTATGTGCTGGGAAATAAGATCAGGACAATTTTGTTCCTTATGGTAAGTAACAGGACAAAATAAAGTAAGTAAAGAAAGTGAACAGCTAAATAAATGTTGATTTAAGTGCAGTTCTCACAATGAAACTGTGAATACCTCTCTGGACGTTGTTCCTGCTGCAGTAGCTCAGAGCATAAATAAGCTCCACTATGCTCTCAGTCCAGTTTTCCAATTTTACTGTCTGCTTGTAGATGCAATAGTCTGCCCCAGCAGAGTTGCCAGCAGAAAAAATAGGTAGAGCAAAAATCTCTGCAACCACTAAACCCACAATGAAAGCACAGGTGCTTCTGGTTTATTTGTGATATAGGTTTTTGTTAAATGGAGACTTAAATCATTGTGGTCTTATGCTGTGTTGTGGGGCTACAGGTCTGTAAATGCAGACTGTGGTTAGCAGACAGATAACTCATACTAAAGGCTGTGCAATTATCCCCTCTGTAAAATTCCAAAATCAGGATATTTATCTGCCTGAACAAACATGTTTAGGGCATTTTGTTTTTCCATGTGGACTTGAAAGGGCATCGCTCATTTGAGCTGGCAAGATTATGCCTCTGCAGTTGGTTGCCATCTTTTGAGAGCAGGTGAATTACTTGTCTCTATTGGATTGGCTCCAAGTATCTGCAGTGAGTTTTAGTTCCCTGTTGCAGCACTTTCTTGTCTAATTCACTGCACATCAAGCTAATTCACAGGTTCATGAACCTCCACAAATCCATGGCTATGAGTTTATAATGTTTTCAAGGTGCTGAATAGATAAATCACCATGGAAATGCACAGATATGAATTTTCATGTGTAAAAACTAGTACCATGTACAAGAAGAGAAAGCAAAAAAAAAAAAAACCACAAAAAAAACCCACAATGTTCATTTTGAAAAAGTTGAAAGAAAATAAATATTTTTGTTTCATTGAAATTTTTCTAGGAAACCTTTATTTTTTATTTTTTTCAAACAAAAAACCTTTTTTTTTAAATTAGTCAATTTTGAAAGAAGACTACTTTGAGAGCTTCTCTCAGAAGGAGCTTTGTTTCTCATGTCACTGAATATTTTTTCACTGAAACCCTTCAAAAACACAGCATTTAGACAAAAATATTTGTTAAATTTCCCACTTTCAGCAGAAAAATGATCAGCTTTGCCTATACCTCTGCCAATCCATCCAACCAAATGTCCACAAATCGCGGAAGCGGATAGACTGAGCCAGATTTCAAGTAACTCAGATCAGGGGCAGCCAACTGCAAAATAAGGAAATAAGTACATTTCCAATCTGTTGTTTCTGAAGACTTAGGTTCTGAATAATGCCATTGTCAGGAGAGCATTGCCTCAATACGACATCAAGGCAACATGGTGCCTGACTTGGGTACAAGCACAGGAAAAGGACCCTTGCAGGAAATAGGACGTTTGTACTGTTATGCTCACTGCTCACGGAAAACCATAATTTCTTGGTACCTAGGGCTTTGAGTAGCTTGTGCCTGGGCATTTTGCCACGATGACAGATGGACACAAGAATAAGCAGATATGACACAGAGTATGGTGTCGGGGTCGTGAATCCCAGCTGGGACTGTTCATACAGCAGTCTGTCCTGAATTTCTGTCACTGTCACTTGCTTTCTAAAAACGTAAGGAGCATTTTCAGCCATCTCCAATAGCTGGACATCTTCCTAACCCAGCAGGGCACTGAGTTAAGTCACTGTAATGAAGTCTTTACCTCCTTGTCTGTCCTCATGTACCCTTTTGGAGTCAGACAAAATAAACTCCATTCCCTCTGACAGAGTTCATGGCAGCGTGTTTACAAGGAATGCAGCCTCGTGCCATGGCTGGGCTTGGCTGTGAAGGACTTATTCATAGGGGTCCTTCAAATTAAGGAGCACTATAGACTAGGAGTAGTCTAAAGCACAACCTGTAGTATAGCCTGGTGTTTTAGAACAGCTCAAAGGACTGAAAACTTCTTGCAACTCCTATACATGAACTCCAGCAGCTCTGCTAACATGAAGTATTACAGCATCCTGCTGTGCAACTCAGAATCTTTTTTTTTCTTCTTTGCTACTAGCCCAACTCCTCATCTCAGCTGGGTCAAGGTTACTGGAAACTTGCCCAAGGACAAACCGGTAACAGAAAATTTTGGGAAGATACTGAAGATAGAGCAAGTGTCCGCGGCTGATGAAGGAACTTACCAGTGCACGGCAAGCAACCCTGTGGGCAGAGCAAAACACGAATTCCATGTCCACGTGGAAGGTGCCGAGTACATTTTACTAAGCTTTATATTTTGAACACTGAGAGGTGGTCAATGGGAAGTAAATAAGAACTTTAGCTAATATCTCTTGATATAATCCATTAACACAACCAACTGTATCAATTTATGCTAGTAGGACCAACCCTGTAGTTTTGGGAAGCTGGAAGAAAGGAGCATCTTTTCTTTTTGTTTGTTTTGGTTTTGAATAGAATTAATGTGGTTTTTTTTTTTCCTGAACCATGAAGGCTTTACAAAGCAGTGAGCGGAAGTATAAATATGTGAGCGAATTATAGATCCAATACATTAAGAGTTAGTCAAGCAGAGATACTGACAAAATGTCTTGTATTAATCTGAAAGTCAGACTAGAAGATGCAATTATTCTACTTGCTCTTAAAAAATATGAAAGTGGCCATACTGGGCCAGGTCACAGGTCTATTTAGCTCAATTTTCTTTCTTTGGTTTTCACCAAAATTAAATGCTTATGGTTACCACCCCTCTCCTCCCCTCCTCTGTGTGTTCTCCTGCTAACAGTTTTGTATCAGGACAACCTGAGCTAAGAGTGGTTTTTATGTTTCTGTAGCTCCTGAAGCATATCATAAAAACTCATGAAACAAAGTGAAAGAAATAATTTTTACCAATTTTTAACACTGAAAAATATTTAAAATGTGATCATTGTTGTATTGCACTGAGAATCCAGAGCCTGTTATCACCCTAGCCTGAGTGCTTGGAAGGATGACCAATGCTATAGTAACAGCATTCATAAAGAGTCTTAGCGTTATCTTGTGCATATCACACACTTGTGCATAAGGTGGTGTGTCTCTGCGCATGTCTCTAGATGAAGTTCTGGTGGTTGAGCAGGGTGAGTGCTGGGTGCTTGTGCTAGGCTAGCGAAATGGGGATCCTGGTATGTTTGTGCATCCGTTTGGTCCTTGTTTATTTGATACTGGTAGAAGAAAAGAGTTAAATGAAGCCAGCCAAAGTTCCTTCATAATAAGTATCTTGCAAAGAGTGCAGGTAGAGGCACTTGGTGCCTGATCTCCCTCCTTCCTCCCTCTGCCATTTCCTTGCTCCCCAGACCCTGAAGGTGTGAGCACTTCACATGATGCTGGTGTGGATGCTCCTCTCCTGCACTTCCTTTTGTAGGAGCAAAGCATAGCTGGGGTGAGACTTGACAGGGACAAGTGAGCCCTGCGGAAGTATCACTGCCACTGTGACTCTTTCAGAAATGCCCCCCATACAGAGCTGCAAAATGAGAATCCTGAAGCACAGCTGAAAAACTTGCTGAAAACATTTTCTCTTTGCTGATGAAAAATTCTCCAGCTTCTGCTCTACAGAGGAAAAACAACAAAACAACAACAACAACCGAACAAAAAAAACAACACATGCAGTATTAGACTGCTGGGGTCTGCCAACCGCTTCATTTTAATCTGTGCTTTTTCTCACTCTGTGGTCACAAGGAGTCCTGGTGGGAGGACATGCGCTTTCAGCTACCTGCTCTTCATTTACTTGTTAGCTGTGGAAGAACCTTATAACCCCTTACGTGATGAATTCTCCCCTTTCGCTTGACACAACCTTGTGTGTCATAGTCTTCTTTCCCTTCCTGGAAGTGAGGCAGAGGGGTATACCAGGGCATGGCAAGTTTTCAGCTGCAATGGAGGGGAAGTGCTGACTCCTAGAAATCATTCCAGATGGTTTGGAGCATCTCTGCTCTAGCTGAATATTTTAACAATCTGGCTATGATTTTCTTGCCTGTAAAAATTGAATCCTTCAAAGAAATTGCAGGAGCTGCAAAAACTAAAATACCAGAGAAATAACATTAATTAAGCAGTTCAGACTATTGACCCCCCTTCTCCCCCAGTCTCTAGAGGGAGGAAAGCTTCCGGGCAAATTGTTGTTCCTTCTCATTAACAAACAAGTATTTAGGAAAGAAAGAAAGAAAGAAAGAAAGAAAGAAAGAAATCCATTCTAACCATTGCAATATAAAGAATGCTTTTGCAATTCCTATTAAATTCATTTTCCATTTGTGTAACTAATGTTGTCTGCTGTCACTAACAGGAATTCTTCCTATTACGACATCACATGCAGATTATCTAGGTAAAATTGAGCAAAAATACAATCTTTTTCTACCATTTCTAACCAGAAATGTCATTAACATTAAACAGAGATGCGCACGTTCATCATTCTTGCAGTGACTCGTGTGCGCACTCAAGGGCAGGTCCTGAGTTGGTGGAAGTGAATATTAATTTCAGTTGGTTTCAGGGAGGTTATGATGACATAGGGCATCCTCATGCCTAGCAGGCACTTCTCAAAGGATGTGTGCACAGAGAAGAAAATTAAGTAGGGAAGAAAATGTATCTCACTTATTAACTGCCAACTATTCTCAGTTTAGTGCTGGTATATAAATCAGAACTTTGCTATCATTCACTATCATGCACTATGTCACTTTTTCTTTTCTTTTTTCTGGTATTTGAGGATCTCAAACCAACACCCTAGCCTTCTAAATAACAGCCTGAAATGATATTTTCATGCAGCCCACTTACTAATCCTATAGTACTCTGAGGGCAAAGTTTCAGGCAATTATTACCAAGCATATGAAAATATTCAGCCAGCAAATTGCTTGACTGCTTGAACATTTTAATCTCTCTCTGCAAGGAAATATGTAGCCTGGAACACTGGAATAGGCACAAAAAGCCTATTGTTGTTATTAAAGACAGAGAACAAACCATTAAAAAAAAAAAAAAAGCCCTCAAATTATCTTGACTTAAAATGTTTGCTTATTTGGTTATTGTGTATAATCCCCTAAACCTAATACAAAATGGATCTATAACCTCAACATCTTGTCACTATCACAGTGCCTGATCTAATGGTAACTTGATCTTGACTGAGGCTTCTGGGCTGTGTTTAGTAGAAATAATCATTACAATATAATGATTAATTATAGTAATGACAGAATAGCCAAGGGCCTTTGCAGCTATGTCTTGTAATACTTTCATTACTGAGCTAGAGAAAAATAAAACAGATGAAACTAGTGTGAGGTAGGTACATGGCTGGTTGTTTTAAAGAGACTCAAGCTGTAGTTCTTGGTATTTCACTGGGAAGCTGCTGGAAGAAAGCAGTAAGGGTTACAGATCTCAAAAATGTGGCCTTTGAAAATAAATGGATAGATGTTTAATTCAGGAAAGAATGAATCTGGGGTACATATAACAGCTTTCAAATGCTCAAGAGTTTCTTCACAGTAGACAGTAATGCACCGTTCCCTTTCTTTCCTGGGCATAAAGCAAGATACAATAGATCTAAACTGCAGCGAGGCAGAATTTAGTTAAGCATTAAGTCTGTTCTAGCTGTGGGGAAAAAGATAGCGCTGCTGTAGACAGCATAGGAAGTTGCGGATGTTTGGATCCATCAGGAATATTCTAGGTTTAGGTGATTTTGTTTTGTTGCAGAAGGATGGACTAGATGACCATTTTAGATCCCTTCTGCTTTCAGACTTGTTCTTTTATTTCCATAAAGACATAAATCTCTTGATTGGGTTGCCCACATTTATAGCTCTTAACAGGAAGAATATGTTACGCAGTGGAACATTTCATATACCATTTTGCTTGTGCAGATTAACTATCTGAGTGTCCAACCACTGTTATTGCAGTTGCTAAAGTGTATGTGTATATTTTGTTATTCTTAGATGTTATATACTTGTAAGTACTACAGCATATCTATCACAAACAAGAGAGGTTCTTCAGCCTTTCGGTGAAATTACATTTCATACTTGACAAAATCTCGTTGACTGAAGCTTCACAGTTGCATCACTTCCTTGGGGCAATTCCCATACTGAGAAATGAGGGCAGCGGTGCAAGGTATCTGCAGTTCACTTTCAAAAGTATATGCACAGATGAAAACAGGCAGGGATCCATAGTGTGGCTCATATCCAGGCTGTGCTTGGTGTCTCACCTCCTCCAAAACAATGAAACATCCTGTCTCAAGTAGTGTGCTTGTGGCAGACATAGTGAGGGGGGGGGAATTTATTAGGAGCGTTACAAACATTTTCACCTCCGTGCCTTTGACCTATCTTTTTCTGATGAATGAATAATATATGAAAGAGAAAGAAAGAGATATGCAAAACCAAAATGTTCTGTTGCATGCAGTTTTTTCCTGGAGTCAAATACAAGGAAGCATAGCAAGTATGGTCACGTTACATGCTGCACTACGGGAGGGCAACCAGCACTGCAGTGAGGAAGGTGGTAGAAGAAGTCTGCACTGTGAATGAGATGTGAAGATGTTATAATTTTTGATAAGCTGTGATGTCTTACATTTTACCTCATTCTTTAGCTGTTGCTAGACAATGCCTTTTCATGGGTGCTCTACTGTGGAAACGCTGGAGTTTGTGTAGAAGCTCTTGTTTATCACACATCAGGGGTATTTTTTAATACATCAGTGTGAATATGAGCAATGACACTTTGTTTTGAAGTATCACACTGATAACATCTGGAGACATATTACCAGGCAACAGCTCTGCTAATCTGCAAAGCGTATTATGAGCATTAACTAATGAATCCTCATGTATCTCATACATTAGCTCATCTTTTTCAAATAGGGAAGGAGGGATGGAGAGGTCCAGTGATCTGCTCGGGGCTGGCATAAGAGGTAGCGTCAGGTCTGGAATTAAAATGTAGAAATTTGTTGCTTCTCAGGGACAGGTAATGACAAGTGCAAGGCTGTTTTGGATGAAGGCCACCCTCTGCAGTGTAGGCAGGCTTGGTCTGTAGATACCAGAAAGCTGTCATCAGATTAATGCATTTTTTTTCTCTCTCGGTTCCCTTCCTACCCTTATGTGTATTTCCCCACCACCACCACCCCCAATGAGATCTGGGTAGCTGATGCTCAGGGGCTGCTCTGCAGAGGACAAGGTTTCCTCAGAGCTGCCCTGGTTTAACTAGCAGTGCTGGGGAAAGAGGGCACAGGGAATGCAGCAGCGAACTGCTGCTCCTCTACCACCACCCTGTGGGGAACTTTTCAGGACTGCTCCTCAGCATGATAGTCCTCCCATCCCCAGTGGTCAGACAATGTCTCATCAGGCCTAAATATGTTATGGATTAGCATCTGAGCTGAATACACGATGGAAAACTGGGATATTGAAAAGCACAATGCATCGCCCCAGCACATACGCATGAGCAGATGGAGGTGTTTAGCATCGTTCCCGCATACTCTGCCCTCTGCATGCTCCTGGGCAAGTCGATGCAAGCCACTTGCTCATGTCTAGCGAATATTTGAGCTGAATGGCTATTTACATCTTGTTTGAGTTGCTGAAATAGTCTCACGTCATTTCAGAGACCACAGTCTCATGTCTGAGGGTCCTTGTGGAAATATTGACACAGGTTTACCTCCTTCCCCAGCCTCTCACCTCCCATCTTCTTTGCATTTGTTTTCCATTTGGGTAAACATTGCCCGTTTCCTACGTTCTTCCCCCTGGCATTTCCATTCAACAAAGCCTGAAGGACAGAAATTGATGTATGCTAATGTTAATTTTACCTTTTTTAGCATCGGTTAGCAAGAAATACGCTCCAGCTGCACAATAGGCTGCTGGGAGCCGGTGGGAACTGTTGGCAGCGTTTGCCATCTGCTGGAGAACCACGGTAATAGCAGTTAGCCTTGTCTCGCTGTGACACCTGCTGTCTGCCATGTCCCCTCTTTACAGAACCTCCTCGGTGGATTAAGGAGCCCGAAGGCGGTGTTTACAGTTTAGGAACAAATCTTGTGCTGCTGTGCGAAGCTATTGGCAACCCAGAGCCAACCATTCAGTGGAAACTTAACGGGATGCCCATCGATAGTAAGTACAAGGTCTAACATCCTCCTGTAGGTGCTGGCTGGGTGGAACATGCCTGTGTTGTGCCTAGGGAATGCACAAAATGATGTCCTTTTGACATCTATTTAGACATAGTTTCATATTTATTTAATTAATAAAGCTACTATTTAAATATGGTCTTGAAGAGAGTAGGGGTGAAAGCTCTGCAGGTGTGGAGTGGCAGTACCCATGGGTACCTAACCTGTATTGCTCCCATCTGCTGGGGACATGGGGTGGCACTCATGCTCACTGAGGGCTCCTGGTCTTTCTTTGTGCTTCAAAATTAGCACAAATGACAGGGAGTCTGAGAAGCACAGGCTCTGCTCCCTGGTATATTGGTGTTATCACTACTGTTTTGAAACATCAATGTGTTTTGTTCTGTTTTGTCTTTTTTAACTGAAAATTGGTGCCCCAGAGTATTTTCTTTAGGCCATGGGACTGCCAGCAAAGGCAGTGCTTTGCAACTTGCTCTCTGACTGTTGAGCAAGGTCCTGGCCTGATCCTGAATATGTGCTTTGCCTTTGACATTAAAGTAGCGAGGAGAAACTGGCAGGTCCTAACAGTCATAGTGTTTTCTCCGTCTCCTGACATGGTCTGGGTCTTTCCAGGTAGGACCTTCAGAGGGAGAATCTCTGCCAGAGAGATCAGCCTTACCAACCTTCAGCTTCAGGACAGTGCTGTGTACCAGTGCGAAGCCAGCAACAAGCATGGTACCATCCTTGCTAGCGCCAACGTGAATGTCCTCAGTGAGTAGTCTCCCACCTCTTTGTGTTTATTAGGAAAGATGTAACTCCCCCCTCCCCCCCCCCCCTTTTTTTTTTGTAAGTGTCCCATTTTGATACCTCTTAAATCTTCAGAATGGCTTTGGGATTGTAACCATGTCACTGTTCTGTTGCACTGGCCCCAAATTTTAAGAAATATGTTGTCCAAACTAGTGCAACAAGCCTTATTGTGGGTAATAGTATATGCTTAGCTTGAGTGCTCATGAGCTTTGATATATTCTTTACTTTAACAAAGTTGTTGTTTTAGGCTCAAAAACTTTGGAATTCAAATGTATTAAGACTACTGGGGACTAGATTGTGATCACAACTGTGTTTTTGAATTATAAAGTGTATTGTGTATTGTTAATCTTTAATTTCAGTTGTGATGCTGAGCCTGTTCTTTGAAAACTGACTGTGATGGGAATTTATTTAATAACAGAGGTCTCTAGAGGAAGCAGAACTGGGTCTGTTTTCTCTCTTGAAGTTGAGGTTTCATGGTCTGACATGTCCAGCAGTCGACCACTGTTATCTTTGTCATTGAGGCTTATGAGAGCTCAGTTGCTCAGTGTAGGAGCATCTTCCAAGAGGCAGTGAAATTTCTGTTAAGTGGTCAAGCCTTTGACTTTGTTTTGCATTCTGTTTTGCAGATATTGCTCCCTTAATACTGACTTCAGATGGTGAAAACTATGCCACAGTTGTGGGTTACAGTGCCTTCCTGCACTGTGAAATTTTTGCCTCACCTGCAGCAGATATTAGATGGTAAGCTGCTGAGAACTGGCTTTTTCATGTGAAACAAGTTCATCCAGGCTTCCCAAACACTGAAAAACGTGCTAGTTTTGTGGAGTTAAAATTAGCAATTCATAACAAAACTATGTTTAATATAGGTATCCTTTGTTTAAATTCACTTTCCTTCAAGAACCCTGACACATTTATTTACAGAGAGAGGGGAAAAAAAAAAAAGGTTAATGAAAGTCCTTAATACCTGTGTGAAGAGGTGCTGGGATATTTGTTAGACAGAACCATGCTTTATGTAGCCAAACCCTGTTACAACTTCATCAGCCTTAGTTTACATTGGTAAGTTTTAAACTTTGGACACATTGCTGAGGTGGAAAGGCAATGACTTACAGAGCACATTTACCTGGAAAGGGTTCCATGCAGCTGGAAATCATTGGATTGCCATAGTGCTTGACAGGCACAATAAAATTACACATGACAGCTACGGATTACAGACTCAGCCAGAATTGTTTAAAGATCTTGGTGGACACTATCAGTGTATTTTAGGTTTGCAGGAAGCTTATGTCCCTTTATGATTTGCCTGCATGTGGGTAAAGTGACTTGCTGACCCCAAACTCCTGAGTCCCCTGCACTATCTGCTAACCATGAAATAATGGTTACTACAAGCCCGGAAATAAGCCAAAACTATTACCCTCCTCAGGACTAAGGATGACAGCATAGAGCCACTCTCAGCTTTACGCTACGAATTAAATAAAAATGGCACCCTAGAGATCAAAGAAACAAAGAAAGAAGACTCAGGATCGTATGCTTGCTGGGCTGCAAACTCTGTTGGAAAAAGAGCAATCACAGCGAATCTGGATATAAGAGGTAATACCTCACTTATGAACGGAAGGACCTTTGATAAGGTTTTATATTTACAAATTTTCATTAAATAAGTACTTGGTAAAAACTCAGTCCAAGATACTGATGTATTCTGTGAGACTATAAATTCCGTGTACGATAAGATCTAAAATTGTCACAGCTCTCACATATACATAGCAGTTAGTATTGTCTCTATTTTTGTGTGTGATTTCTCCATGCTCATACGTGATGTTTACTTTCTTCCTGACACTTGCAGAAGCTACATAAGCCACTAAAAACTTGCAGCTTACTTTGCAGATCCCTGAATTTTACTATCTTGAAAGGATTTTCCCTCCTCCTTGCCATCAGCCCTGTTACACTCAGAGTAGGTTATTGCGTAGCTCTTGGGACTCAGAGCCCTCCGCATGTGCATGAGCTTGGGCAGAGCTTGTTGGAATCCTTGCTGAGCCAGACAGGTTCCCCCACCTGCATTTCCCACAGCCATGGGCTTCCTCCTTTCCTAATGCTGCTTCCAATGCACTGATCAGAAGGTACGTCCCAAACTTAATAAATGTCTACAGTGAACACCAAGCACATTGCAGCAGGATGAGTGAGGGGCCTTTGCAGTGGGCATTTGCCTATCAACTTGACAAGTATTTGTAAATAGAGGAAAAACAAAAACAAAACAAAAACATCAACAAGCAAACAAAACAAAAACAAAACCCTGAAAGGTGTTTACTTACAAGTTTTAGATACATACCTGGTGCTGCAATTCTTTTTTAAATGATTTATTTAGTTGGTTGGGCAGGTTCCTCTGGGAGTCATGAAGGCAGTGGATAGTTTCTGTTGAGGACACAGGTTCAAGTTGGTGAGTTGTATACAAAGTTATTTAAGGCTTGCCAACAAAAAAAACCTTCAATACTCAATTAGCAAAGTCCTCAAAAGCACTCTTACATGCAAGTTTGCTGTAGCTAACTCAAGAAAAAAAGTCTTTTTCTGTTCTATTTCAGGCCAGTCTCATTGCTTTGTAAGTTTTACAGTTATAATAAACACAAAAATGTACAATGAAATTCTCACAAAGCAATATTTCACTGTAAAGAGAAGTGCAGCCAAGTGCTTTCTTCCTACTTATTCATCTGTTTCTGCATTCAGATTAGAGTCAATTAAAAGAACAAACTTGATTGCAATAATTTTTTCTCACTTGACTTTAATAAGCTTGTAATGTTTCTTGGATCATTGCCAAAGCCTATTTCAAATGGCAATTGGACATAAAAATCACATTCAAGGTTTTTTTTATCATCCATTTCATGACAGTCTGCTAACTAGGATTTTCACCTGCGACTTTTTGTGCATGTGTGTGTGTGTTTCTGGAACACTTTGGCTTGGACTGAACTAAAAAAGAAATTTTCAAGAGTGAAAATTATATCCTGTCAAATCTCCATTTCAAAACCAACCTCCTTCACTTGAAATGTTTGTATATAGATAGATAGATAAAGATATGATCATTGCTCCTGAGGTTGATTTTTATATATAAAGTGCTTGGTGAAAATTTGATGTCATAGTTTCTCCTAATCAAAGTGTTTTCTGTGATCAACCAGATGCTACAAAAATTGCCGTTACTCCAAAGAACCCCCAAGTGTTGAAATCACATTCGATTTTATTGAAATGTCAGTCTGAGTATGATTCACACTTGAAAAACAGCTTCAAATTATCCTGGAGGAAAGATGGAGATGAGCTGCCAGTTAACAGCACACGAGACAGCAGGTAAGCAGGAAAGAACAAGAGTTTTCTTGAGCTCAGCTGAAATAATGCTGTGTAGTGCTGGAACATGAGTATTAATAAACATGAAGCTTAATAGCTTGAAATGCAAATTTGTCTGCAAGAATTCTTCATGCGATATGTGAATAGATCTGAATTTTTTATACACATAAGTATGTATGTATCTTTATGAGTTTTGAGCCATGACTGGCAAATTATTATTTTATTTATTTATTTATTTACTCTCTCTCACTAATATAGCAGAATGTTGCGTAAGTGTTGGTTTAACCCAAAAATACAACTCTAACTCCTGGGCAGTCAGCTGGGATTTTGTTTCTCCACTTTGACTGAGCTAGTATTTTCCTGTGTTTTATACCTGTTTGGCCAAAGCAAGTCTTTGTAATGTTGAAGTAAATGGAAAACAAGTTTTTAGGATTTTACCTAAAATGACATACAGTAAAATCAATGAGTTTTTCCTACATGTGAGTAGGGAAGTGCAAGTCCAGGCTGAATTTTGCAGTACTGTTGTGTTTCCATTGACTTTAATGGGACAGAGCTCAGACTTTGTTCCATATGAGGGGTCCCACAGTGGGCACACAGATGTCTTTATTAATTAACCACAGCAGAAAGATGATTTCCTGAACACTGCAGTGCAGGAGAGGTGGAAGAGGCCACAGAGTGTGGGGAGATAGCACCAGGGAAATGCCAGATCCGTCTTCACCCTGACAGAACCCATGGGTCTGGATTAATGCCAACTGCCTCTGGTGCATAGGACATGATACAAGTGGGTTGCGAATGTTCAGTTTTACTCAGCCCTCCTAAAAGTTTGTACATAAAGCCCATGTATTTCCCTCATTAATGATGTGCCAAAACCCTATGTGCCAAATGCTCAGCTAATGCATATCAATATGGCTCTTTTCAGACCAAGAGAGACATGCCAACTTCCAGCCATGGAGGCTAAATTGCTACAAAATACAAATAACAGTCTACAGCACAGTGTATAATACAACTACAATTACATTTTAAAATAATAAGCCTAATGTGTAATTATGTTATTCAAAATGTTCCTTTACCAAGCTTTTTCATGAACAGTTTTTCAGTGAACAGTGTCAGTCTCTCATATGCTTATCTGACAGATTTTTCTCTTCTTTGTTTAATGTGCCTTTTTTCTTGCCCTGTAGGATAATTATGGACATGGATACACTGTTCATATCAAGTGTGATGTTGGAGGATCAAGGAGTTTACACGTGTGTGGCCAGCACTTCTCTAGACAGTGTCACAGCTGAATCGCGGTTGATTGTTCTTGGTAAGAGGATATTTTCCTGGTGTGCAAACAGGTCGGTGCAATGCTGTGTGCACTTTACTTTTAGTTCTTTTACCTATTTCAGTTACCAAACCTCAGTGACCCAGAAGCAACTTACCTCTCACTCATTAACCTCAGTCAAGATTATGCCATCTTTATATTTCCTGGAATAGGGATGCTGAAGCAAATATTTATTTTCTGTTTAATCAACTCTAAGATTAGGCAGCTGTTTTTCTCAGTTCAGGAGTCACTCAGAGTGGCTGTAGGAGCTTCTCCAGGTTGGGAGGTGTAATAGCACGTTAAAAATAGCTCTGCTTCTTCTTTGAAGTCCTTGGTCTGTTCTTCACCCCACTTTACTAGAGATTTCCATGCAGATCATCACTTGGACTATGTTTTCAAGAAGAAGCACATAAGGCCAATGTTTAGATGTCTAACTCTCCTGAAGATCAGTGGAAGTTAAGCATCTAAAAGGATTAATTATCTCTGTGAGTGTGAGTATAAATTATTGCCCAGTGGCAAACAGTAAGTTCATAGCAGAGAAAGGACTTGACCCACAGAGTCTGAAGCTTGACCTTGCTTGAGCATCCTTACCACCAGCCTCCTGTCCTGAAGGACCACTCAAAATTAAGGAGATGAACTTGTGTAGTGATGTGCAGTCCTTTGCAACATCAGCCTCTAACACTTGCCCAAGGGCATCAGTCAATCGCTAGAATACTGTTTTGCAGAGAGTTTCGTGTCATTTTAATTTCAGTAATTTTTTTTTTTTATTTTACATTTTTGGTTATTTCTGGCAACGATTGCAACAGGAGCTAAGACAATCTGACCTTCAAGATGTTTTCACAGTTTAAATGAATGGTATTTTTCAGTAAATAGTAAATTAAGAAGATGCTAAGCACATTATTTATGGTACTGTGTTCTTTAGTACTGTATAATTCAAGTTGTTTGTAAACTGTTACATTACTTATGAAAATTTCATGAAGCGCTTTATTCTCTTTTAAAAAGGTGACTTGCAGAAGAGAGAAAACAGTCTTGTGCTCTTTTTTTCCTTGTTTATTATAATAAGAAAGGTCAAGGGTGGATTAACAATATCTGTTATTTTCCAAATGAAAAAATCAGGCTTCTTTTGCAATGAAAGACTTGTGAGATGACTAAAGAACTAAACATGGAACAGATGGAGATATCAAAATATGAGCAACTGAGAGCAAAAGATATATTCGGTTAGAATACTTCTAGATATTTGTTCTATTGTTAATGAACAGATAGCAGGATGGATACCTTGAAGATACACCATCACTGTCTTCAAATTAATATACACAATTTTAGTACCATGTATGATCCTAGAATAGAATAGCAAAATACCTGTAGATTAAACTGTGCTTTCCTGATTTTTCCCAAGAACACCAGAAACAGGGGAAAAAAATGCTAAGAAAACAAACAAAACAAAACAAAAACCAAACACAACCTTTTAAGCTTTTGATATACCTTGAGATATTTGAGAAAACTCAAGATTGTTGTTTAAAAAATTCTGTACGGTCCCTATTAATTTCTTTCACAATGACAGGGACAGTGTTATTTCTTGAGCCAGCTGTTTTTCCTGTAAGAAATGACATTGTCAGCCAAAAGTGTAGATGGAACATTGGGGCAGAAGGAGGTCAAACACCGATCAAGAGCTGTGTAATCTCGTTTCCTTGGTCCATACATTTTTTAGATTTTGAAACTCTAGCCCCATGCCCAGGAAGCATTTCCTGCACAAGCTCTGAGACTGTTTTCCTGGTGAATGCAGTTTTATGTTCAGGACTGCATGTTTAAGGAGGGGCAGTGTGTGTGATTTTGGAGGGATGAGAGGTTAGCATCAGCCCCCTGCAATGAGAAATCATTCTTCTACATCAGATCTTATCCAATTACCAAACTAATCCAATATAATCAGATTGCAAATTGTCAACCACGTACATGAAAAGTGAGCTCTAATGTGTGCAGAGCAGCAGCAGAGTAGCCCTGTGCTCAGGGCTCAGTAGTCCCACACTTGTCCCCAGGGGGAGCAGCACAGTTATCACACTAACCACCAGCGGTACAACTGACTCTGATATACTCACTGGATGGCGCTAGTTGAGCTGGCAGGTAATGAATTTTCTTGTTTCCTTTTAATATAGATCCACATGGCTGGGATAATGAATGTTATCCTTCCACTCATGCTCTAAAAGACCAGGTTCAATAACTGCTGGAGCCGAGCCACCTTCTAGCACTCTGGTTTGCACTAGAGTAAATCCAAGTGATGCTAATACAACTTTCTGCTGAGAGCAGTGTCAATCTCTGTTAATGATTAAATAGATCTTAGTGATGATTTCCAAAGAAAAATCTGTTGCTCCAAGCAAGGTAATGAGAGTAAATGGAAATGCACTTGTAGAAGGGATATTGCATCTATAAGGGAGAAAGCAGGACCGGAAGATTGTGTGTTTTTCTGTAACAAACCAGGATCTTTAAAAGCAATTCCTACTTTCCTAATCTTGTCCACTTCAAAATCAGAAGATGTTTTACAACCGTCTTCACTGGAGCTTGCTGTTCCAGTCCTTTCAAAAGTGCCAGAATAAACAGGAATAATAGCCATGCTCCTGACAGTTCTTTATTGTGCCTCAGATGTTCCTGATCCACCAGAAGATCTGCAGCTCTCAGAACATCAAAACCGAAGTGTTCGACTATCTTGGAAACCTGGGGCCAGCCATAACAGCCCTATTAATGGTATGAAGGATTTTAGTAGCATCATCTCACACCATTTAGCATGATGACACATCATGGCTGTCAGAATAAACAAACCATGCTCAAAGCCATACTTAATCGGTTTTACTATGACAGTTAATTTGCAGTAAGTTCATTTCCATCCTGCTATTTACAAGCAGTTCATATGGGTGCTGCCTTTTTTCTCTGCTTTGTTTTCTCTCCTCCCCAGAGTCGATTATAGAGTATGAAGAGAGCCGGTGGGAGCCGGGGAGATGGCAGGAGCTGACCCGAGCCCCAGGGAATGACACCACAGCCCTTCTGTCCCTGGCCCCATACATGAATTACCAGTTTCGTGTCATGTCCGTAAACGCTGTCGGAAGGAGCCAGCCTAGTAAACCATCGCTGCGCTATGCAACACCTCCGGCTGGTAAACACTGACATCTAGTTTTTTGAATATTCGTATTTTTAGTGCTCTACCAGGAACAGCATTGCCCTCCTGTGCTTCTGAGGGGTGTAAAGAAGTCAGGGTCACTTTTGCTGCTTTTTCTGCTCAATGTGTATGGTAGGAGATGAGACACAAAAGCTCTCTGTACACCACAAATGCTTTCCAGCCAAGTCCAGCCATCCTGCATGCCAAGGCAGTAGTTTCCCCAAAGAGACGATTCACCCCTGCAGCTGTCTACACCAGCCTGGGGATGCCAAAATGAGGAATTTATGCTGCCATGGTTAGCAATGTGTTTCCTACCTGGGTACCTATAGCATAAAGCTTTCCTGAGCTCTGCTTTTTAAGGCCCATTGCAGCCATTTACGGACAAGCAGGTACTGGAGATGATTTTCAGGATTTATGGAGGGCCTTTCAGCAGCTATAAGCTTGTCAAAAGTGTTCATTCATGTGCATTTCTTGCTGTAACATAAAATGTTGTGTCCCTGAAAGTCATTTTAGAGGCCAACTGTTCAGCCTGGCATTTGCATTCCCTGGCATTTTTCTTTCCCTCCCCCCCGGCTTTCACTTCAATTCCAGGTCCTTCTTCAGCTTTTCAGCTGTGTGTGCCCCACTAATGATATACCTTCTGTTTACTATTCCCACAGGGAGAAAAATCTCTTCCTAATAATCCCCCTACATCTGGTGCTTTGAAATCCAAAAGTCACAGTTTCATGTTAGCTGGTAGCTCCGACCAACAAGGGCACTGAGGAATCAAAACTGTGTAAACAACCCATTCCATTCACAGCAGCTTTGCTGATCCAAGTAATTAATCTCATGAACACTCTTTGTTTAGATGTTCACTATCAGCAATACAGAAATGAGAAAAGTTTTAAAATATTTATTNAAACAGAAATATGCAAACTAACCTTATTACCTGTGCGGTTCCAGCTCCAGACAAGAACCCAGAAAACATCCGAGTTGAAGCTTCTGAACCAAATGAAATGGTGATGAAATGGGAGGTAATGCAAACGTGTCTGTCAATGCCACGATACTGAGAACAGTTTCTCCCTTCCAGCAGCAGTACCTAAGGCAGCATGGAATATATCAGGATAGTGCTTTAATACAAATACATTAAAAAAGAAATAATAGACCCCTTGACTTTCTCCCCTTCCTCCCTCCCCTGCTTTTTAGGAAACATTAGCAAATTCCATAGGTAGGATCACTGATGCTACTGAAGTCAAAGGTAAAGTTGTTATCGACTTAAATGTCTTCTGGGTTTCCTTGCCTAGTTTCATTGTTGTTTGAAAAGCCAATTTTTTACACCTAAACTTTGCAGGCTATAAGAAAATATAGAAGTCCTATATGCACACCGAGAACTGCCCAGAGTATGCTCCTCTTCTGTGTGCCTTAAATGCAAGGAAGCGCTTGCAGTAACCGTGGTCTCACTCTGCTCTGCCGGAGGAGCAGCCAGGGCCAGGGAGGGGATCGTTTGCACACAGTTTTGCTCTTCAAGCCTGAAGGTTTGAAAATGACTCGGATCACTTGGCCAAGAGAGCGTCAGCTTGAATATCTACACTACAAGCTAAAAGAGTGCAGATATAGCTCCTGAGCATATGTCAAAGGAATTGCGTAAAAGTGTTGGGGATGGTTTCCAGTTTTCAATTTCTCTGGCTTTTAAGCTTACAGCTTCTGCGCCAACAGTTTATAGAGATATATATTCCTCCATTTAACCCAAGTTTCAACAACTGTGGAAGGAAGCACATTTTTTGTGGCTTGGATTAAACACAATTTACATGAGATTTACGTAGCAATCTGCTGCTCAAAGCAAAGAACAATAAACGTTTCCCCAGTGCGAATTCACGCTTCAGACTGTAATCATGCCAAAAAGGAGATGGCCCTCTAGATCTGTTGGCTCGGATTTGAATGTGGATTTTTGCTGAATGACATAGTCCAGGGTCAGGGAAGATAAACGTGCTTCTTGGAAGAAATGTAGAGTTGTGGTACCCACCATGGGCAGGCAATGCTGCTGGAACCAGCAGTGGGCTGAATGCTTGGCTGAGCAGAGAAGGAACCATCCTCCCTGACAGGCAGCCAGTAATCCCCAGCTCAGACACTGCAAAAGTAAAAGTGAAAATTGAGACTAAAGAGAGAGAATGGGATGGACAGGCTTTGTTAAATCTCATTGAATCATTTAAATGTCATAAACAGGATATTCATTTATTTATGATGTTTCCTGCATGCTTTCCAGAGGAAATGCTAGGCACTGGGTATGCTAAAATAAAACAAAACAAACAAAAAAACTATTTCTGGCAGACAAAGGCTGCAAAATGATGTTAATCTGCCTACTTTGGATTAAGAGACCAGATAGGCATTAGTGACTAGCTTTTCAGCCAAGGATTTGCAGCATTAAGGGAGATCAAAATAAGAGTCAAGCAGTGCTGAAATTTGATTCTGAACAGGAAGTTATTTTTGAGTAGGAATTTTTGCTTCTCCAGCTTCTCCTGCAAACCCATTCCCTGGGATCTTTGCTGTGGAGGAGCTTCACCCAGCATTGCCTGTTAGAAAGCTGCCTAGTGTACCAGCTCCTTCACCACAGTCATCCCGAAGGTCTTGAAGGTCCTGTGCTCTGAGGGTACGAGAACCAAAGCTACGTACCCTCAGAGCAGATAAATGGGATTTTTTGTGGATGCCCCAGAGTTAGGTTTGCTTAGCATTGTCCTGCCCCAGTTGAACAGAATTCAATGAGTTTTTGGTGAGTCCACTCATAGGATAAATTAGCACCACAGAAGAACACACAGTTTTTGGCATGCCTTGTTGAGGGCTGTTCATGTTTTATAGATGTTTTTTGCATCGCCTTCAGTCCCTGCACAGGAGAAGCAGCAGGTGAGCTGGTCGGTGGGACACCATGCTCTGCTGACACTTGGTTGGTGCAGTTTCATTTCAGGCTTCTGCACTTCTCTGACCAAGGCATGCTGATCTGGGCTCTGTGTGCAGCTTGGCTACTTATCAGATGTTATGTGTTTGATATGTATAATGTATCATTTAAATATTATTAAAAGTAGGCTATGTGGTGGAAAATACCCACAGCTGTTTCAGTGGACTAATAACCCCCCTACACACATCAGTTTTGGGTAGTGCATGTGAGCAATTAACATTATTAATTAAAGAGGTACATTTTCAGAGAAATAAACTCAATTGGAGAATGTCTCATGACAAGCCATTGCTATATGTCCTCTAATATTTTGTAAATTCTTGTTAATTAGATAAGAACCATGCTGTGATGAATTCTTCAGCTGATCAGTAAAAACCAGTAGCACAGCAGTTGCCCATTAAATGTCCAGGCATAGTTTCAAGCATTTGATGCATATTTAGAACAAATCTAAATTTTAATTACCTAACTTGCTGTGCTACATAAAATTCTAAGATAAAATGCATTTTAGCTGTACTAAAGACACAAACAACCTTATGCCAAAATTTGCATTTTAGTTGTGCTAAAAGGCATGCAGTTTTACATCACAAATCAAAATAAACAAACAAACAAACAACTTTGGGGTCTCTCAACTTCTCCTGTTCTCCTGCAGCCTTTGAAGCCCGTGGAGCGAAATGGGCCGGGGCTGGAGTACAAGGTCAGCTGGAGGCAGCGGGGCGTTGAGACTGACTGGAACGAGGAAACTGTGAAGAAGCACTCTCTGACTCTGAGGAACACCCCCACGTTTGTGCCCTACGAGATCAAGGTCCAAGCAGTAAATAATTTAGGAGCTGGTCCCGAACCAAACATTACCACTGGATATTCAGGAGAGGACAGTAAGTAACAGGAACTTTCATGTGAAAAATGTGTTGTGTGAGTGAGTCTAGTGATGCAAAATGTTTGGACTGGGAGTGATTGATTGGGCAGCCTGCAGCCAAAATGCCCAAACGCCACTGTTGAGAGTGCTGGGCTGCAGGAGACACAGCTGCTTCTGATGCTGGGCACAGTGGCCTTCAGCATTTTTGGATAGGTCCCTTCTGCTTTTATTCATCTCAGTTGCTGACTTAATGTGGATACTCATTTGAAGGCCACAGTCCATTAAGACGTCTGTGAATTGCAGCAGTAGTAGTGTTGAGCTCAGTGGGACAAACCTTTAGCTTGTCTTGGGCCAGATTCAACAGTTTAACACTGTGGGAAGTATTCTGGGAACTAAATGCAAGCACTCAGGTGTTGGGCGCTTTAAGTGAATTTATAAATGATGCCACATCTCCATGTGTGCTGGATGTAACCCCAATCCACTTTTTGTCCACTGTGACCCTGAAGGCCAAATCCTCTTCTCCAGCCTGGGTTTCTGTCCAGCAGCTTTCTGTGGCACAGCCCCCTCCCTGTGTCTCTGGAGAAGTCTTCCTCCATCACAAGGCTTTACTTTGGGTCTGCTCCTGCTCCAAGCCCTCTCCATGGTGCTTCTCAGCACATGCCCACATTTGCGCTTGGGCTTTTCCTGGCCTGTGGTACATGATCTGGACAAAATCAAAGCAGCTTTCTCCCCTTGCTACCCACTTTCACATAGTAGATGCCTGGGCTGCTCTGAAGCCACCACTTGTGATACCAACCCTTTACATGTCCTCTTCTAGCTCCAGCTGCATGGTGGGTTTCAATAATCATCTCCCATTAGGAGAGGTGAGCATGCAGGAGGATTTCTCTGCTAATAGAATTAATGCTGGTGTTACAGAGGCTATGGCAGCCCTGATATGGTCTAAGGGACACCAGATAATGGCACTGCTGGGACCATCCCAACATCTCTGAAAGCAGCCTTTCCCCTTTGATGTTTACTGCATGGCTACAGAAGGTATCTGGAGAACTGGAAATGTATCTGTTTGCAGTAATGAAATACCAGCCTCACGTTAGGAAGCAACTCTGTTAAGCACTACCACCACCAAAAAAAGAATCTTTTTTGTGGGATTTAAGGATTTATACCACTGAGGGAGTAAACAGCCTGGTGGCCAGCTAGTGTGGGGTGCCAAGCTTCACTGATCCCAAATACAAATGCTTATTGCATTTGCAAATGCTTAGCAGCAGGGGCTGGGAACAGTTGGCAAAGGAGGGTCGGGGTGTCAGCGAGTGCTCTGTGTTTCAGATCTGCCAATTAATCTTGTTAAAGTCAGCTTTCATCCCATGCAGAATCTGAAATCTTTCAGCTGTTTTCCCAAAAACAAAATAAACTGACAGATTGAATGGCCTTTGGAAAGTCTGCAGTGGCTTAGCCAACTAAGACCAGCATGTGTTTTGCTGCTTGTTGAAACGCCCAGATAGCCATGACCTGCGTTTAACCTGCCACCTCCTGCAGCCGGCACTCCCCGCTGCTGTGCTTGTGGGTGATGCTGCAGCCATCTCTCCACTTGCTGCAGCTTCTGCAGCAGCCATTATGAAGTATCATCGTCCGTCGCAAGTGACGTCAAACAGTCAGTTTCAGTTTGATGTTTACAACCTCCTGAATGATTCCTGGTGTTTCACCAGCAGCAGGCTTTAGTGCTGGGGACGGCCTCAGGCAGCAGAGCACCCACCGCGCAGACAGAGGTGGGCAATGGGGAGCTCCGGTGATGTGTTTCCTCTCCTCTGTATGCTGTATCACAGAAGAGGTGGAGGATAGTGAGAATCCAGAGACACCGCAGCGTGTTTGTTTGCTTTGTGTGTCTAGGGTGGATCTAATTTTACATCTGCTTCTATCACTGGAAAGTTTTTTCTTACTCTTCTGTTGTCAGTGGATCAAGGCCTCTTTTTTTTCAGGCTCCATAGTAGCTCTCTCTGTTGTGCGGTGATTAAAATCCTACTGTTTAATGAGTTTAGCAGTAAAATGAAATTGATTGTTAAAAAAAAAAAAAAAAAAAGCCTTTGATTGCCTTCTTGAATGCTGTGTTAATCATTTTTTTATTCTTCTCGCTGCTGTAAGCATTACTTGAAACAGGAAATCGTAAATACTGGTGTAGAAATTCATATGTCCCAGTGCACCTGTATTCCAGCCCTCAGCAGAAAGCTCTGATACCACAAAATAATGTTTATTGTCCTGTTTCACTTGCTAGATGCAGGTGGAATGGCTTTTATTCTTGCCTGCAGGAAGACTGCATGAGCTGGCACAACTTGAGCTGGAAAGCCAAGCCCTATAGCATATAAAAGGTATGAAACTGAGCTCCCATAAGCATCTTTAATATGCAGCACTCCTGTTTTTACAGTTCCAGATGCTGCTCCTTCCGGCGTCTCGGTGGATATTGTCAACAGCACGCTGGTCAAAGTCTTCTGGTTTGGAATACCAAGGGACAGAGTTCGTGGACATTTAAAAGGCTATAAGGTTATGAATTTTTCTTTAATTGCATGCAGTTTAACAAACTATTAAATGAATCCTCTGTAACTGATAGATCACAGTCTCTCATTTCTGGAAAGATAAGAGAAATCAACATAGTGTTCAGACCCATCAAAAGGTAATTTGTTATAGAAATGCCAATTTCAATGCAGGTCAGTTGGTGGAAAACAAAAAGCATGCTGGATGGAAAAAGACATCACCCAGAGAAACACTTCCTGACATTTTTAGGAGACAGAAACTATGGGATGATTCCTGGTCTGGAGCCCTTCAGTGAATTCCACTTGACTGTTCTGGCTTACAACGCGAAGGGCGATGGACCAGAAAGCTCTCCTGTGGTGTTTGAAACTCCAGAAGGAGGTAAGAAAAAGTGGGATGGAGGGAAATCAATTGAAATAGCCCATGTGACAAGGAAACTTGATTTTATAAATTAAAGTGGTTGTAAAATCTCCAGTATTCATAAAACTGTTTGCTAGAAAGGGGAACTGTAGGTATTGAGATAAAATTATATCCTCATTTAACAAATACATGTAGAGATGGAGCTGTACAGTGTTCTCTGTAAGCTAATCCCTTTATCTTCAGTCCCTGAACAACCCCGTTTTCTGAAGATCCTGAACTTTGACAAGGACTCTGTCACTCTGTCATGGGGACTTCCCAAGAAAGCCAACGGCCACCTTACCAGCTATATTTTGCAGTATCAGATAAGTATGTGCTTGTTTTACTTTGATTTTAGAATTTAAGCACTATTAGTTTCTTTAAAAAAAAAAAAACGAAAAGGGTTTGTATGCGCAGAGTTATTTAAAACAGAGGCTGATGAGAAAGGCTGTGTTTCCAATATCCATGTAACAGCCAGAGAGCATCAGAGCAGCTTCTTTCGAGCTGTGATGTGCACGCAGCCTGCTAGAGGGCAGGGCAAAGTCATTTTCCAGAGCAAAAAGTTGTCCGTGCACGTTTCTGATACAAGTAAGCTGACATTGCTGCCATGCCCTATTCTACATTTTATAGGCTAATTCAGTTGCTTCATATTTACAAATTATACCTAATGTATTGGTTAAGAAGATAATAAATTGTAGGTGCTTTTTACTGAATTGAAACTTGTTCAACACAAAACAGTTGGTAGTGACAGCACTTTGGCCAAATTCATCAAGATTTTCACATCACGTCAGTGAGCACCTCCTCCCTGTTCAGTAGCTCAGCAGAAATGCAGATAATTGCCACCTGAGTCATGTTATTGACTACAACTGAAGCCCCAAGTGTACAGAAGACTTCCATGCTTATGAAGCACTGAGTAACTGGGATGCAGACTTTGAGCAGATAACTTCAGGCAGGGTGCAGCATCGGTCCCAGGCTGCCAGAAGTGTGAAGTTTGCAGTTCAGAGTATTTTATAAGTTCTTTGAGAATTGAACAGGATTAAATTGTATGCTATCTACAGAAAAAATAATGTACTTTTTTCACTCATCTCTGCTGATAACAGGACTGCCCCCATGCCTTGCAAGCAGGGCTTGGGGGTTGGATCTTCCCTTTGTTTTTGGTTACTGTGGGCAGTGAGCGGATCCAACTATTCAGGCAGTTTGGGAATGGCAACCCCTCCTGCTGCTGCCAGCTGTGCCGAGGCAGAAGAGCCCACCATTAACTTGCTGGCGAAAGTTTGCAGATGTTTGGAAGCAAAGCAAAAAGCAATTCGTATATAATTAATGTTCCAGGAGATGGTAATTCTTCCCTCCCACTCAGTGTGTGCTTATCTAGAATCAGAGAGCTTTTTAAGAACAGTAATAGCTCACCAAGCAGTTGGGAGGTTGGCATGGACAAGACAGATCCCATTTTGGTGCTCGGCAGGAAGGTGTGACGTGCTCGTTCAGACTTCAGCCTTTCCAGCTTGCAGGAGCATCCTTGACACAGAGAGTCTTTGCAGCCTTTAGCTGCCAGATCTGACTCTGCTTTCCTTTCTCTTTCAGTAAATGAAACACATGAAATTGGGCCTCTGAGCGACGTCAGCGTGACAAACCGGTCAACGCTCAGCTGGAGGCTCTCGGGCCTCAGCTCCAGCACCAAGTACAAGTTCTATGTCAAGGCTTGCACAGCCAAGGGCTGTGGAAAGCCGGTCACAGAAGAAGGACTAACGATGGCTCAAGGGAGTAAGTTAATAGGCAATATGTTTTTTATGTGGAGGAGCTTTAACAATAATGGAAAAATCTATGGAGAATATGCCAGGCTTGACATTTCCTTTGTAATTAGAGGAAATAAATTTGTTTTTCTTTCCATGAGAACAATCAGTGAACTTTTTAATGTAGCCATGCAGCTCTCCAGAAAAGCTGAGCTTATCTGTTCCATTTTGCTGTACAGTACTGTGTCTCTGTCCCCACCGATCAACTCTGTAAGCTATAGTAGAATCAGCGTACTGCATTTAGTTACGAACAGAAAATTGAAGATCTAAATAATATGTCCTCAGTAATATTACAAAAACAAATTCTGCCCTTGTGTGAAAATGGGGGACTCCCAAGAGCGCTGGGGACAGAAAATCTGTATAAACGTAAATGTGACTGTAGGGCATTTGATACATTTTTTATTATTATTTTATCAGAGACTTGAAGTGAGCATTTTTGTGCCACTGTACCCTATCCTAAAACACTGACAGTCTCAGTGATTTAAAGGAAAATCTGCAAGCACTGTATTATATCTCATCCTTCTCATTCAGCTGAAATGAAATAAAATCTACTGTGCTCAGCAAGTCTGAAAACTCTACAATACTACGGAGCAAGTGCTTGCTATTAATCAGAAACCATTGCTGTGCACTTACCATGGGGAAAGAGAAGGAGAACGTGATAAGCAGAAGAGCCCTGGCTTCCTCATTTTTAGTAATGATAACGGTCTGGAACAATGTTGATATAAAATAGAAAAATGGTCCTTATTGCGCAATATCCTATCAGACTTCCAAGCTGCAAAATCTCCTCCTTGACTGGAACTGTAGAAAAGAAACAAGTACAAAGTACTTTAAACTCAACTAAGTCCCAGATCAGGATCCAGTCATCAAATACCATCCACTTTCTCAATTAGTGGAACAAAGATTCTGTTCTCTTCTGCTTTTTTCCTCCATTTTTTGGCTGAATTTAGGCTACCCTAAGTGTTTCTCTGCTCAGTATCTTGTTATAAAATGCGCATCTCTCTGAACACATGCACAGAGACTGAAGGAGCAATGTCCCGGCTGACCTCAGCTACCAGAGCAGGGGCACTGCAGGGCTCTTCCCTGTCTCATGCAGGCATTTCCTCCCATCTGCAGCAGTTTCCCCTTCCACCTGCCGTCCCACAGACATTATTTCCAGGAAATCGCCCTGCCCAGGCAGGAGTACTGTACACAGATCTGTCTTAGGTTTTCCGTACTTTTTTCTATGTGACTTGTGTGGAAAATCATCCCAGGGAATATCCAAGTCCCAAATTACATCATTGTATTTCTCTGCAGATCTTATGGACTTTGACCTTAAAAACTGCTGTTTTGGCTATACCTTCCCCTTGACTTTGTTGCTGAAGGTTTTCTACTCCTCCCCTCCCTCTTACACAGGCTGTGCTTGGCAGGCTGCTTTTGCCATACCATTCACTTTAGGCGAGGCACTGCATCATTGCAGACTGTTTGGTACCTCCTTGCTATACAAGTTAGCTCCTTCTCCAGTGTCCTGGGGACTCCAGACTTGCTGTAATATAAAGGTACTTGTGGTAGGAATTAGAAATCAGCATGGGTTAACATCATTCTTCAGTAAGTAAAGTAAAAGATCCTTTTTTTTCAAGCTAGAAGTACACAATTTCACTTTCTTAGGTACCTTTGTAGGTACCTTTTCTGGCCTTCATTGGGCAGCCAGAATAATATGTTTTGGCCACTTGAAAGTCCAAAATTTTTTTAAGTAACCTTGTCACGTTTTCTGATATGATATGGTATGATAGGTTTAAAATGACAATAATGTCGCCATTCATTTTGCTCTCATTCTCTTTTTTTCTTTCCTAGGGCTTTGTTTCAGCAGTGACAACAACTGATTCTTGTGAAACACATGTAGATAGAGTAGTACAGTTAGCAAAAGCTGCAGGGGTCCAGTTCTGTAATGAATGTGTGCTCCTTGCACAAATCTGCTGGTTCTCAAGCCACCACTGCATCTGTCACTGAAATGCCATTAGAGTTTTGTGTCATTATTTGCTGGCTAAATCGTTTGGACATTTTTCAGCTAACCATGATAGGCTGAAAAAAAAGCACACTTTTCAGTGACCTTCTTAGGGTTTTAAGCAGTGGTATGGGAAGCAAGGCGATTGCTCAAAATTAAACCAATCTCTATTTTTGAAAAAATGGAGTGATTTCAAGAGTCAAAGTTTATCACTTAAAATGACCCACATAAATGACAGATATAAAACGTGGTGCCCTCTGAAATGAAATTCCATGATGGAGGACTCCAGGCTTCTTTGGGTTTTGATTCAGTGATTCCATATCTAGTACATCCCACTTTTAGTAATAAAAACATAAACCTCTCACTGTTCATTTTAAGACTCTAAATAGCTTCTGCTGCTGCAATACGGCCTGCACAGGCTGTGCCAGGGGTGCTGAGAACTTCACAATGCCTTCTGCCAGGAAAGTGTTGAGGTAGAAGCAATGGAATCATTCACATTTTATCATTGATATACTTGATCTGCAACACTTCTATTATTTTCATTTATTTGAAATTATCCCTGTTGGCACAGTATGGAATCTGAGAGACAAGTTTGTTTGTTTGTTTGTTTTTTTAAAATATGAACATATATGAGTATGCATGCACCACCACTAAAAAAAGTCCGAGAGGGGAAAAGTATTGTGCTCTAACTGACAATTTTGCAAGCCTGTAATTTCTGTGCAACCTACTTCCTGACAGTGAGTGGCAAGAATGACTGGGAAAAAAATAAGTTTTATCCCAATTAAATAACTAAATCCCTGTGCCATTTATCCCTGTGGATAAGTGGGTGAGTCCTACTCTCTATCTACAACTGCAGCAAATTCTTCTGTGAATGAACCATTCAGATTCACTTTTTTGTCAGGAGTTACGTATTCCTTTGAGTTAGCAACACTTTACCGAAAGGTCAATGAGTGGGTATGATGGGGAAAGAAAGTCTTCTGCCCATGTCTGTCTTCCTTCATTCCTCAGTGGAGCAGCACCGCGCTCTGCAGCCTGCGTATGTCCGGCGGAGGTAGAGCCCTCTGCACCACAGTGCTGTCTCTGTCAGAAGGTGCTGTTTCCCCATAATTATTTAACAGAGGAAAACTGCACTGTAATATTTGTCTCTAGGATTAAACCCAGACCCACTGGCATTAGTAAGAAACAGAAGTATGCCACAGAAAGCTTTCATTTAAAGCATCTTTGTTGTGTGACCAAACACCAGGGGCATTGGCAGCTAATGCAAGTCCCTGAAGTAAAAGATCAACTTCCTATGAAATTTCTTAAACTTATTCAAAATTACTCAAATGTGAAATGCTGCTATACAACGGAAGGTCTTTATCTATTTTTGATAAAATACTGTGGACAATCATGAAGAACCTGGGCAAAGGGATATTTGCATTGTACTGGAAAATAATTAATAGTTTAATTTTTGTGGATTTATCTTGGTTTCATTCCACAGGCAAAGGTATGCTGTCTTTAGAAAATGTTTTCTCTCTGATTTTTCATTTTCAGGCAGTATTTCTTAAATGACCTAAGAACTAATTAATTTTCCCATTCAAAATGTTGATTTCCCAATGATCATTAGCCCTCAGAAGTATAACACAAAATAATATTCTCACATAAGTGAAAAAAAATCATTTAATATGACAATCCTTTTTTAACACAAAGCTTCTTTTTATCTAGAGCTACCAGTGTTTCTGGAGGATTACTAAATGCATATTACATCTTGACAATGATTACTCTGGGTCCAAAATTTCATACTTTAATGAAAATTTCATCCAGAGGAAGCTGCACAATTGTAGCTTTATTTTTCAGAGAAGCTAGAGAATAGAAGTTCACTAGTTTCATTATATTTCAATGGCAATTGGCATCTAAGTCCCACAGGCTTTTTGAAAATCTTAGCCAGAGAGTACTAACCTTCAGCACACAACGTAAGATGAGGAAAGGAACCATTTGTAACAAAACTTATGGTTTTGGTTCTCTTCTGCCACAGGCACAACGGAAGAGAAAAAATACCACTGTCTTAGCCATGTGTAACCTCTGGTATTGTTACCAGCAAAGCCCCAAATCCTAGGAGAAAGTATACCCTGTTTGGTCATAATGAAGAGAACCTGATGAACTTTGGTGACAGGTTTCCTTTTCTATTATTTATGCCACTCTGCTCTGCTGCCTCGTCTGCAGCCAGGGGGACCTGCAGCACAGGGAGGAGGAGTAAGTGATATATCACTGTTTCAAAACCTTGTCACTTTGAGCTAGATGCCTAATATGCCTAAAAATAGGCATATTAAATATAATATGCTAAATATATCAGTCATTGAGTACTTTAAGCAAATTTGCAGTTAACTATATGTCTTCACTCTGTACTTTGTTTCACTTTTTCCTCTTCTACCAGCCTTCCCCAGTACAGCCAGCACAAAAGAGAGGCAACAAGCTATAACTTTTCTTCTTGTCTGAGCTCAGATTTCTCCTACAAACAGTTGATTACTAACAAAGTGACCTCACCTATAAATTCTTCTCAATAAACTGTACACACAGAAGGTTTGATAATCTCTATAGTTTAAAATACTCCCAATTTAGCATGAATTACCTCCTGCACTAAAAAAACGCAGAAGATGGAGGATACTTGTGATGCACATTTATACACTTTTAATAACCAGGCAGTAGGGGAAAACTAATGAAAGTTCAAATTCCCATTTATTGCAGCAGATGTATTTAGAAAGGTACAGTTATAAATTAGGAAGTTGCCCACAATTAGTATTTAGCTGTTACGCTGCCAGCGTTTTTAGATAAGTATGTTTTGTAACAGATGTGCTAACTTTTGGAGAACCAGCACTCTTGTAAGTCTTTGGGGGCAGTTTATATTGTTTTTCCCTTTATACCATAAGCTCCTATAAGAAATGTGTGTTCTGTTGTTCTCATAAATCTCAAAGCCCAGTAGGAATATTGTAAAATTGCAGTTCAGTGTTTAATGTTCATGCAAGTCCCATGGTATGGTTGATAAATAGTAGGAGAGGACGAGAAGCGCTGGTGATATGCCTTTATTACTAATGCTTCTCCCCTATTGTAGATTAAAAACCTAACCCTACTGCTTTCAATTTTCTGAAGCTAATTTCTGCAGCTCACTGACCTTTCTTTATGTTGAGCTTTTCCTTATCTGTATATCTTTGCTTTTATTTTTCAGGATGCTACACTGCTTTTTCCATTCCGACCACCACACTTGCCCCAATTAGCAATGCTTTCTCCTCTTTAGGTGCTGAATTGATTGTCTAACACAGACCAGAAATTGCACAGAAAGAAACCTCGTAATCACCTATCACTGGACAGTTTTAAAGACACCCCCTTCCTACACCCCAGGAAAAAAAACTGTATAGTGTTTTGGGACAGGAGATGTTAAGCAGCCTGGAGAACCAATGGTAAACCCCCAGCCCTAGGTCAGGTTGGGCTGTGGGTTCAGCGGGTGCTTAAACCCCATTTCAGCATGTGTGTCCCAGCCCTGTGACACTCGGTGTGCTGGGGCAGTGGCCAGAGGGGCTGAGCAATAACCTCGCAGAGAAGGGGCTGGATTTCCCCCCTTTCCGCTTCTGTAAATAGCTGACCATTCAAAAAGAAGTGGCTGGCACCAGCTGGAAATAAAGAGGTGGTGTATGTGGACCAGTGAGGTTGGTGTAACAAAGTGCCCATGAACCACAGCTGTGGCATATCATTGAGCTCTGGGTTGATCATTTTGCTTCCTAGGAATTCAGTGACCCCAAGGAGACCTATGCTGTTTGCAGATTGGAATATGTGATTATCATCTCTGCTTGGCATGCATATATATTACATGGTGTTTAATGCACAATGGGTTTAAAGTTCTCATTAATTCTTGTTACTTTATTGATACTGTTTCCATTAAATACATTTTTGTGATGTCTTGATTTTAGAACACATAATTAAAATATACCTGTGGTATCCTGTTGCTTAATTTGTAATTTGATTAAAAATTATAGCTCAGTTTCACATTCTTCACTTAGCAAAAACTACCAATAGACAGATTAATTTATGCTAATATGCTGTGCTTCACTATCAGCAGTATTTCAGCTGTATGTGTTCCCTCTGGGTCCCAATGGTCTACTAATTTAATCGCTTATTGCAGTACATGTATACTTGCCTTGGAAAACTTTTCTTGAACTACTTCTTTGATTGTGCTTACATTGGTCTTAATCTTTTTTTTTTTCCTTCAGCTGTCAACTAAGCCCTAATCTCTCAAAGCTTCTTGCTTTGCTTGTTTACTAGTTTAAGTATTAATGAGCATTGCTTTACTATCGGTGCTAATTGGTCAGGTAGTTTTCAAATTATACTGTGGGCTTAATCCTTAATTTAGAAAACTTCAAAAGGATGGCCAGATAAATCAGGCAAATTAGGAAACTGAATGCAATTAAAGAGCTATACTTATTAGTGCTAGCTTCCAAAATTTGTTTCCTAACATCAAGGGTGAGCACACCCGTGTGTTGTACCTGTTGGTTGACTACAGAGATTCCCCAAGTGAACACGCAAGTCTGAATGTGCTTGGATGAACAGACTGTTTGTGGTGTTCGTGCAGTGAGTGCTAATGTTTAGAGATGTCCTCTTGCTGTTATCCACAAATGCTATTTTTAAAAAGCATATCTAATACCCTGCGATCTTAATGCAGGCAAAAGTTACGGCAGGTCTTTTGCAAGTAAAAAGGCTCTAAAATGAGGCCTATTGGAATTTCCCTTCTACCTCTTAATCAAATATTAAACTCATCAAGAATATTTAAATGCCTAAATATCAATTTGAAAGAAAGCTTCCTCTATATCTAAAACAATGCTTTCAGTGGGCATTGTGGACTTTAAAAGGACGTGGAAAATCACTGTCAGGAGAGAAATGAATACAAATCCCAATGTTAATTTTTTTTTCATGAGACATATAAGAATCCATTTCCAGATAACAAGCTGTCTGTGCTTCCCTGCTGAGTTCAGTTCAATGGGAGAAGCATCAAACCCCAGATTATCTATACAAAGCAAGCCCATTTTCAAGTTGTAATTTTTTAAGCACACATTAGTTAAAGCAGATCCATAATCCCCCATCAATATTAATGTTCATCCTGGGAAATGTACAAAACCCTTCATGAGCATCAGGATTATTTCAGTCTGCTGTTTATTTTATCTGATGGAATATTAAAAATCAAATAGAGGAAACGTTTTTTAGTTTACTGTCTGCTTTTGAAAATCAGATTTTCTGATGACAAATGTTAAAAATCCTCGTGTCATATTTGTGTTACTTACATTATTTGTAACTATGCATTTCACAGGCCTTTTGTTCAAAGAATTCAATTAATCTATATGACTTGAATATGTACATTCCATAGGTAAAGGGATCGGCAAGATTTCAGAAGCAGTAAACCCCACCCAAAAGTTTCACCCCATTGAGGCACTTGAGCCTGGAACTGAGTATACAGTTCGTCTAGTGACTAAGAATTGGGTTGATAACAATAGCATTTTTGAAGATGTAATTGAAACAAGGGGGAGAGGTGAGAAATGAAAACCTTCAAGGTGATAAAGATTTATTTTGAATGTCAATAAATGTTGACAGTTGCGTATGACATTGTGCAGTGAAAGTGTACCAAAGACATTAACATGTCGTTTTGTTCTGTGATTTTTAAGTTGATTCTTGCAGTTTAGTCACATGGGAGAATAAATAAGTCTTGTGCTACAACTGAAGCACAAGAGCCTGGAACAATTACAAACCCTTACAAAACATAGCTTTACCTCCTATGTGATTTTGAAAGGGTAGTGCTGTGATATAACCCATTTTAAATGTGCCAGTCCAGTGCTTTGCATGCATCAGGTGCACTTTTAACTCTGTTTCTTTCACAAAACTGCTTTTGCATGACAGGCTTAACAATTCTCTGTTCAACATTCCTATTTGGCATTAATCCTTTGAGTCAAATACTCTCTCAGAATTACCGTTCCAAAATGTCTATATTGTGCCCTGTAGACATTGCATTCACCTTAAGTCTAAAAATATCACGCTCTGGACATATTTCTGTCTTGTATTTCTTTAAGTTGAACATGATAAGTAGTGATAGTCCAATTCAATTGCAATTCAGTGAAGAAAATGTTATGTATTCATTTTATGGCAGGGTGTTGCCATTTCCCTCTGATGATTAATGTTCTTTTTTTTTTTTTTTTTTTTTAAACTCCTCTTCTGTTTCACAAAGCCTATGCTGGCATTTACGATGGGATTTCCACCCAGGGGTGGTTCATTGGACTGATGTGTGCCGTTGCCTTGCTCACCCTACTGCTGCTAACTATTTGCTTTGTCAGAAGAAATAAAGGAGGAAAATATTCAGGTAAATGGATTTATTGTCCTTCTGCTGTGTTCACATGTTAATAACAAGCATTCTTCAGACTTTTATCTCTGGAGGCTGCAAAGCCACAAGCAAAAACATCCAATTAGGATTTATAGCTTTTGATAAATACCTGCAGAATGGATTCTAATGAATATAAGTGAAACCATGCTCTCTGGGTTAGACAGTGCTGTGTGCTGGTCAGAGATCTAGCTTAGGCCCTGGATACTGCTTGTTGAATCTTTCAGTACTTAATCCACGCACAGAGTCAGTGTTCTTCAGCAGCTGCACCTCTGAGCCTCCTTTGGTGGGGATATGTGCTCACTTCCCACCTGATAAATAATACTTAACAGCTGACATAGCTTCCATGTGTAGCCAAACTGCTGAACAACAGAATGTTTTGCTAAACATAATTCTTTAATTTTCAAAGTGATGAGTAAGGATTTAAGTGTAAACACTTCCCAGCTTTCTTAACAATTTGGTGGTGGCACCAAGCTCTTGGTAGAAGCATGCTTGTTGGGTACTGTCAGACACATAGGGCAAGCTGTTACCATTCAGTTTAGGCTGTAGGTGATGACAGACGATTTTCCCATTGCACCTGCAAAACAAAAAGTCCATGACGGAACATGGTATACAGATCTTTGCTTTATTTTATTTGTACAGTGAAAGAAAAAGAAGATTTGCATCCAGATCCTGAAGCTCAATCAATAAAAGATGAAATCTTTGGGGAATATAGGTAAATAGGACCTGCTTTAACAAGCATTTCTGTTTGTTGGGCTTTTGTTTGCTTTCAGATGTCATCATCATTTAGGACATTTTTATAGCATGCAAGTAACACTATTTTTCATTTTCAAAGCAAACCTGGCAAGAGCGGATAATACTAGGGATATACAGGTATATCCAGTATACTTAAATCCATCCAAGTTGAGATATAAGTAAATGTTGATGTATCAGTGGTTATTTTTCACTTTTTTTTAATTATTATTATTATTAAACATTGTATGAATAATGTAAATATATTTGATAATTTGGGGTGTGGCTCTGATGTCCACAGAAGTCAATAGAAAGACTTCTACGTCTTCAGTGGGCTTCTGAAAGCCAGTCAGGCCCTTATCACTTAATATGGGGAGTGTTCATTTTGTGGAGTAAAACAAATAAAAGTTTGAAATACTGTAAGAGATGGCAAAAAAACAAACAAGCAACAAAAAAAAGACCTCTGCAGAAGTTTCTGTAGGAGAACTGAAATAATCACTTTGGCTGCTTTAAAATAACTAAAGCTTACAATATTACAATAGAAGTGTGGTATGAAGAAAAATGCATCGTTATAAGAGCCATGCTGGAAAGCTGGTATAGCTGGCCTTAAAGACATAAAATTTCTGGTGAAATCCCACTTACTTATACTACATTATTTGTACTGGAATAGTTTTTTTTTTCTGCATAATTTCATCTTTATTTAATTTTTAATGCTTTCTAATGGGACAAATATTTAGAAAGGTAAGAATGTCCTGAGGTTAATAACTTTAACCCTCTTTCCTTTCCCCCCAGACTCCAAACTTGTCTTTTTTTATAAATAGAAATGCCATGTACAGAAAAGTAGCAGATATTTTTACTGTATAGATTATACATGTAATTGCTTGTATGCTGAAGAGGTAAAGTTCAGGTGCGTTTCTCTGTCCTTCCTCGTATAACATTACCAAAGCTTTCACACTAAATTGGCATTAGCAAGGACCGTAATTGAGTAATTATGTACCTATTTCAGAGCCCTAATATATATATTTTTAATAATCTTTTAATCTAAATTGCCCCTCCCCTTTGTGTATGATTAGTTTTGAGAATTGAAAGTATATTTAGAATATGAAGACACATCTGGATTCTTGCCTTTACCTTCAACCCCCGTAAAGCTGCAGAAGCAGGGGTGCACTCTAGCAGTGCGTGAGCAGCCTGCAGGAACTGTGCAGGATGCTGGAGCCATACGAGCAGCGGTGGGCTGCAACAAGCTTCAGTTCACATTGATGTCAGTTACAGCCAAAGCTGCTGAAGGCACCTTGCAGGAGATGGTGAACATTCAGAGCAGTGACCTGGGAGAGAGATATGGCCTTACGTATGGCCATAAGACTTCTCTCTACAGCTAAGATAGACTTCACCGGCATTTTTATTGAGCAAGCCAAGGCACTGCAAAATCTGCAGTAGGTTAAATATGGCCTTTGGGTGGATGTGTTTCCCCAATTCTTTAGAAATAAGTAAAGGTAGACCAAATGTCATGTTCAGTTAGGAGAAGTTAGGTTGCTTTGGTTATTCTTCTGCATTGCCATTAGGAGAATACATGATGGAATTTCCTCTTTTTTCTTAATTTTGGTGTTGGGTTTGTCCATTTCCAAAAAAAATGTCATTGAACACATGTGGCATATGAGCAGATTAATGTTATTAATTCTAGTAATCAGAAAATCATATGCATGGGAAATTCAGGCATATGATAGGTCAGTGTAGATGAACTATTTGATACGCGCTGGACCAAACAGGACTCACATGGTCAGGTCATTCTCAATGTACAACACACAGGGAAATATTTCCTTTGCTCTTCCCTCCTGCTGCTTTCTTTCACAGAAAAAGAGCAGTTTCCATGCATGCAATTAAAAGCTAGATTTTTGGAAAGGCATTTCTTTGTTTTGTAGTGACAGCGATGAAAAGCCGCTGAAAGGCAGCCTCCAGTCAATTAACGGGGACATTAAAGCCACCGAAAGTGCTGATAGTCTGGTAGATTATGGAGAAGGGGAGCACGGGATGTTCAATGAAGATGGTTCATTTATTGGAGCTTATTCTGGATCTAAGGAAAAAGGATCAGTCGAAAGCACTGGGAGCTCTACGGCAACTTTTCCTCTGCACGCATAAAATACTACTGAGAAGATTCATGTTTAATTGTGATATTTATCTTGATTAGCACTCCACAGTTACCACAAGTGATTGGAAGCAGGTTGCCAGTTGAGCCAGTCAGGAACCTGACATCCAGATAATAGGAAAAAAAGTCAGTGCCACTAAGAGATGATTTTTGAGACATTTCCATCCTAATTTTTATGTGTTTTCTTCTAACTGAAACAAAACAAAACATTCTTTACTATACAAAATCTGTCACTCAGTCTTACCAAAACAGAATTTCTCAGTTACATACGTATAGTTAATGTGTTTCTTAGGTTTGGAATATGTTTCTCTGTATAGTATATTTCTTTTCTTGTATGGCTGTTGTCACTTTGTACATACATTTATATGTACTATTCCCTCATGTATCATGACCTCAGCATTACAGAGGTCAGAATAGAGCAAGGAAAGTGGACATAAACACAGGTTACTCTGCAAAGTGACGCAATGCATCCCACCGAGAAAAACAACATTTTAAAATACTGGAGAAATATAATCTCTATATTATTTTTTTTCGTAAAGACATAAACTCCTTCGCTTATGATACTCTAATATTATTTTAGTGGTTATAGCTGACTGCAATTATCAATACTTTGAGATGTAACTTTATCCACAGAAAATTTACTCTCAAAAGATGAAGCTCTGGCCTTGTGGATAAATCTTCTGTCCAGTAGCTGGCACTATTTCCTTAAATAAATTAAGCTGCAGTAACTTTCCTGTGGCAAGGCGAAACAGGGTTCCCATCCACCATCATTAGAAAGAATTTTTTTTTTCCCTGAGTCTCTGCAAGCTGCATTTCTAAGCAAAGTGCTTTTTGTCTGTCTCATATCTGTATATATGTGTGCTAGCATACATTTCATGGAGACATTGTACAGATGATATTAATATTGACACAAGTGAAAGTCAGCTTTGTTTTGTTTTGAAATGAGAGATATTGCTAGCATGGGTCTGTATAGCTGTGTAGGAATAGAATTGCTTCTCAGTATGAGTTTCAACCAGCAAAACTAGTTTTTGACAGAGTTGTGTGTATACCAGTCATATAAATCTTACTTCCTTCTAGGATCCCATAAAATAGATCTACCTGATTTTCGAGAGATCACTTATTTTCAGCTGTTCATTGTTAAATAAACAAAAGCAAAAGCAAAGAGAAAAATATTATGGTATAGTTTCTTTTATATTTTGTTTACTGAATGCTGGTTTAAGTCTGATTCTGTTCTTTACCAGTCCTTTCCAGTACTAACTCAGCAAAGCTGCACAGCACGTTTTTTTGGTCTTTTTTATATTGGAATCTTGTGATTTCCTTTAAAAATATTTGTATTTTGAAATATGCTTGAGTCGAGAGTTAATATTGCTTCTTTTTGAACTTGCAAGTGACCATCCCTTCAAGTAAATATTTTTTAAATACTTACTCTAGGAGGTCCTAAAAGCCATGTTATGCCATGGTATTAATTAGGCAAATATCCCCAATGGCTCCTTCCTGTTCTCCTTTACTTCAATGGAAGAAAGAGAGGAAGCAAGAATTATTCACATGGTTACGGGTTTACAGGTAACCCCTACAACTAAAGCTCTATTAGCTGCAAACAGAAATGTACTTCATTAGCAATGGAAAGGCTGTGGACCACAGGCACCTAACCATGCATGTGCGCTCCTCACTGGGAGGAGCTGGCTCCTCAGATGGGCTCTGTGATTTCTGAACATAGTAAGGGGTCTTTGGTGCTCAATGCTTCTGAATATCTGTTTCTCCTTTTTTTTTTATTTTATTTTTCTTTTTTTTTCTGCTTGTGAGGACTTTTCCAGGAGCCTCTATTTTGAAAAAATCCCAGCCAGCATCTACGCTGAGTCCAAAATGGCTCCACTCCATGTTCATGACTCCTATGATGTGGTCAAGGACTTGACCAATTCATTCATTTTTTATTATTTATAAAGTTTTATTTTCCATTTCACTCAGTCCAAGTGCTGAGGAAGTCCAAAGTCATCTTCATTTTTTAAAAAAACCTTCATTTAAAAAGAAGGGAGGGCGTAACTGGAGAAATGTGAAAACTGTCATCTTGTCACAGAGATATTTACCACCAGGATCTTTATCTGCGGACTTTAGTCTTCTCTAGCCCAAAACAGATGAAGGCTAGGAGCCGATGAGGCTCGAGACAGCCTCTGTTGCAAGCTTCCTCTGGTTTTAAAGTATTTTGTCTAGGAACCACCTGCACTAGCACAGGCTACTGCAATGCTGATTGCAGGCAACCATTTTGTTTTGTTTTCTCAGTCTTTTTCATTGAAGTGTTTTATGTTTTGAGATATTTCTGCTGCCATTTTGTAAATATTAAAGTGAGTCCCCTTATTTTCTATCTCCCAGCCACTGGGAATCTCCTGTAGTGAAAGCAGAGCCACTTGCAACTTTCTCCAGTCCTTGGAGAAATAGATCCTGAAACACCAGTCTGCACATACCAAAGTTTCAGCTCTATCTCAGATTGCTCATCATGTTCCTTGGCATATCCCCAGCCTGCATAAGCTTACAAAATCCCTGGAGGGACACTGAGAAAGTGTCATTAGTCAAGGATGCTCAAGGGACAGTCAAGGAATAAAATTAGGGCAGGGTCCCCACAAGACTTCTCGAATTTTCTTGTGCAGAGCTTGGGAAGGGCTGAAACAGGTCAAGCTTTCCCATCTGTGGGGTCCTCACTGAGGGCCCTCCGCAGCACCAGGCTGAATGCGACCCATCAGCAGTCACAGTCATGCGTTTTCTTGTGCTGTGGGTAGATGCAGATCAACCAAACTCATTGTTTCAGAAAACACCTATGTTAAACAGACACAAATTTCAAATCGTATTAGTGAGTGTCAAATTATCGAAGAATGAATAAATCCCCTGTGCTATCACTTGCTCTGTTGCTGCTGAGAGATGTTTATGACATTCCTGTGATGTGCTACTCATCTGTGCTGGTATGAGTGCTTTTTCTATTAAAATTTTAATTCAGATCCTTAAATCTTAATGTTACTGCTTCATTATGCCTCAGGGCCTAAAAATCATACAGTGACAAAAAGATGTGGAATGGAATTTGTATAGTGTGAACTGACTTTTGAGGAATATGCCCAATGAATATTAACCAAATGGTTGAAACTCCCAGGGAGTCTAACTCACATGAGCGTTTTTCTCTTTTCTAATAATTTCTTTTCCTTTTTTCTTTTTTCTTTTTTTCCCTCCCTATTGTTGGTTTATTTTGTGTTGTAAGGGCACCACTCATAGAGCATATCTTGTAAAGTGTAGGACATGAATGGATTTCTAGAGATTTGTTTCCTGAAGTAAACTACCAGTGCAAGCTTATGCTTTCCTGAGCATATTTCTGTGATTGCCAGGAGATGGGTTGAATTTTTTTCTAGGGCATGTTATTGCAAGTGAGAGGAAGTATGGCCATGTAGGTTGAATAAAAAGTGTCACCAGCTGTACAGCTGTTTTGAAATAGTCCATTAATCAAATAACATATTTTTGCTCTGGCCAGGGGTATTTATTAAAATGGGATGAGGAAGTCAAGGGATGGCCAGCACGTGAGCCTGTATACCGTGTTGGATAGGAGATCACCAGTTCCCTGGTTCCATGGGTGTTCACTTGGTTACATTTGGCTCTGCTATGCCTTTATGTTTTGCTGTCAGTACAAGTGTGAGAGGGGAAACGACACTTTCAGATTTGGTATCTCTGCCAACCCGGGATGCAGTTTCATCCAGCAAGGAGGTGTTTCCCTGACCTCAGAGATCCTCACTTGTAGATTTAAGCAGCCTTCTTTGGAGCAAGAGAGGTACAGATGTTTCTCAAGAAGCTGTGAGGATTTGACTGTGCGTAAGATTAAGCAAATAAAATTAGTTCCTCCTAACTAATGGGAAAAACAAAAAAAAAACAAACAAAAAACCAACCCTGTGTGCAAGCTCGTTGCTAGTGAGCTGTTTGCATTCACAGAGCAGTGCATCACTGCTGATTTGGTATGGATTGTAATTTCAGACCTAAGTTTTTATGCAATATATATAGTTAAAAAAAAAAAAAGAAATCGGCAAAGTCTGGGGACCTGGTCTCAAGCAATCCTCATCTCTATGCCACTCTTCAGCAGAAGGTTGCATGCAGGGCTGGATATCAAAGTCCCTCTGGGGCTGGATCCTTGGCAAGAGCAGAAATAGAAACCAAATCAGAAAATGGCTTTCCCTTCTGAATTAAAATGTGTGTATGTATAATAAATATAAAAACTTTTCTGTCATGCAAGTTTTAAATGGATTTAAATAGCACAGCATTTAATGTTTTATGATTTTTGTTCTGTTGTGGTTGTCTCACACAAATTTTAATGAGTAGCTCTTTTTTCTGATAACTACTTCCATTGACTTAATGGGTCAGATCCAATGCATAAGAGGTTTTAATAAAACTTTTCAGGCCAATATTCTTTTTGAGATGAAAACAAATACTAGCACAATCTTTCTATACTAAAGTTGTTTGGAGGTTTTTGGTTTGTTTTAGTGTTGTGTTTTGTTTTGTTTTGTTTTGTTTGTTATTTACCAGGAATTCCACAAGTGGTTTTGTAAACTAACGCTAGAATAACATTCACTGATCCTTTGACACTTCTGAAAGGAAATCTCTTTTTTTTTTTTAGTTATTATTTTGCAGGTGAGTGGTAACTCTAGATTAGTTTAAGTACCTAAAAGAACAGATATTAAAATAAATATAGTTCTTCACGGCAAGAATATTTCCTTCCTTTGACAACGGATCAAGCCCTCAGCTGCATCTCTTTAAATGTGTAGTGTTTCAAAATAAGGCATATAACAATCCTGGAGTACCAGTACATGTTTACATTGCAGCTCTGTATCTTTCATGTAAAAGTTTTGATCACAAAACGAAGAGAGTGAGTTTTGTGATCTGCACAGGTTTGTTCAGCTGTCATGCAGGAAACAATACGTGGGTTTGAGCCAAAGCGTACTGTCTGTTTCATTTTCTATTACTATTATTTTAAACAAGATACTTTGTAATTTCATGAGAAAAGATCAAAGCAAATGTGGTGTCACCGTTAATGTTCCTTTTTGAGCTAAATGTTAGTGTGCATTTATTAAAGTTTAGAGAAACGTGTTGTACTGTAGTGGCTGTCTGTATCATGCATATGTGCACGTATGGTTTTAAAAGATATTTTCATTTTACATGAAATTCAACTTTGCTAATAAATGTTTGACTTGATGTAATCTTCAAAAGCCTTAGCTGCAATCAGCAGGTTTTTGTTGTTGTTGTTGTTGGTTTTTGTCTGGCTGTCGGACACCACGGGCAGACAGACAGACCTGACCCACACCAAAGCAGGGCTGAACCTGAGCTGCAGGTACCCCGAATCCAAGTGCCTCGTTCATTTCATGGCATGATATTTTCCTGGATCAAACTATCATTCTCTGCAATTGTAGCACATATATTACGCGTTATATACTCTGGTTGTGTCAGTAACATCACATAACCTCCCAAGCACACACAGTGTTAAACCAAGTGGCACGTGAAATACCTGCAAGAATAGCATTACCCAGTATTAATACACGCTTAGCAACAAAATGGAAGACAACAGCACAACCAGGCCTGACCGGAGGTGAAAACGCCTGATGCAGTTACAAGTGGTAGAATCCAGCTATAGAGGATAGCAGGGCTGATTTCTGTTCCTCTGCATTAAAGCTCATTATCAAATGGTGAGTTGGTAAAAATACAGGTACCTAGAAACCTAGTACTTCTTGCTCCTTCCTTGCTATTCCATAGGGAAACCCGACTTGTGCTAAAAGTCTGAAATCTAAGCATATTTATTTTACAGAAATATAAGAAATGTTCTTTGTTTGCCAAGGAAATTAGTAAAAGACCAAAATACCTGTAATTCTGTTGCTACTAAGTCTAGTCTTAAAACGGTTATCTTTTCTTTGTGTGTGTGTGTGTGTGTTTATTTGTTTTTCTGATAATATTCAGCACGATATAATTTCTTTAATTCTATGCTGCCTGTCCATGGAGAAAGGTTAACCAGGCAGCACCCATGTGATGCACACAGGTGCACCTGTCCAACACCCAAAACAATAAAGCCACTGCTATTGAGGACTCATTAGAAGGTAGCAGACAAATCTGTGGCAGCTGATATTGCTACCAAATCCATTAATCCATTAAAAAAAAAAAAAAAAAAAGCTCTTTAATAGAAATTTGAAAGGTCTAGTCTGTGCTCAAGTGTGAGACATGAATTGCTTGCACAGAGAGTAATCCCTGGCTTCCAACCCTGGGGTATCTCAGGGAGAGAAATGCTTATTTCTTTTTTTCTTTTTCTTTTTTTTTTTTTTCCCTCATGTTTTTAGCTACTTCATTTTAGCAGGAAGGTTTCAAGACTTTTCTAATGCTTTCTTCACCTGCAAAAACTCCTGAATACGTTCAATGCAGATGCAGGAGCAAGCAGGACTGTGTTAACAAGCATTCACCTTTCAGGAATTTATCAAGGACATTCCACGTTTTTCTTATTATTCACATTCTGTAATAATGAGATTTACACTTCTCCCAATAACATAATGGAGAGAAGAAGTCTTACAATCATGTGCTTCACTGGAGGGAAAACAAAGCGGTGGCTGCCACCACCAGGTGCCTGGGCTGCAGATCCCAACCCTGCCGCCTCCGCTGCACCCAGCCTGCACGTCCCCCAGCAAAACTCGAGGAGGTAATACAGAACCAGCATGCTTTTATTTGGTATTTTGCTTTTAATACCAAATTGCCATTATTGGCACTATTTTGAGGGCAGAGCATTATTTCTAATATTCAAATCTTTTATTCTGTTCCTCAATAGTAATAATAAAATGTCATTATTTTTGGACTTTTACCATCTGTTAACGAGTCTGAAATGCAGTGAAGTCTCTCCATCACCGCAGGGAAATACCACCAGTCCCACTCATCGGCCCTACTCACCTGAAACACGTAAGCTCTGCAGGTTTGTAATCTTATTCAGCAAGACCTGTGTGATGTTTCTGAAATGCTCAAACCCAGTGCCATGGGTCAACATTTCTGAACTGTTTCAGATTTTT
>VXAL01001904.1:81287-145711 GCA_013399475.1 Chauna torquata
TTTTTTAAGTAAAGACAAGGGGAGAGGAGAACTAACCTTCAGGTTTTAAGAAATGCTTGTGTATGTGGGTATGTTTGCCTCTGACTTTTCTAAACTTCCCAGTTCCTGGAGTCCCAGGACTACAGATCTGTGAATAACAGGGAGACCTTAACTGTTCTGGTTTTGGATTGTTTCAACAGGGGAAAAAAATACAGTCAGCCCTAAGGAAGAAATGTCATCAACTTAATCAGTGCTTTACCGACAATTTTAGATTTCAGATTAAAAAAAAAAAAAAATCACCGAAAAAAACACCTAATCACAGAGCTTGTGGAGCCCTGAAAGCACAAACCTAAAGGTTCAAAAAGCAGAGGAGAATGGAAGAACAGCACACAAATTCTTCAAGTAGGCAGGATTGTGACTGTGACTCTGGCTTTCAAAATTGAGAGTTTGTCTGAATGAGAAGCCAATGTTCTGATTAATTTTGACAAAGCTCATAAAAATATGCATTTCTCAATCCTATTATTTATGAGTATAAATTTGTTTAAATCTCTCCCTGCCAAATGGTCTGAACATTAAAATTTTCTCACATCTGCAATTTAAGTTTTTACTTTAGGAAAAGAAACTTTAAACTCAACCAGCTCATTTCATCAGCCTGTTATCAGTGCCCATTGTATTTTCAGGTTTCTGTCAGTTTGATGAGACATAGCTGAACCATTTCTTCTTATAATCATGATAATAAGTGCTAAAAACTGATGGATTTTGCTGCAGTTGAAAATACAGACTAATTCTTGCCATAATTATCAAGTCTTTAAATGGTAATTGCACACTGTTACCATCTATCCACTGTCAAATTTATTTCAGTAATTGACCTCCTAGTCCAGGAATTAGAGACAGCCTTTGGTTGTTAGTTCAATTAGTCTTAAAGCATCGTGTCTCTTTTTATTCTTTTTTGGGGGATGGGGGTGGCGAGGGGGAGGTATTTTAGTTATCCAGGCAATTGAAGAGGGTACTAAGAATGTCGCTAAATATTTATCTTTATCACTTTCCTGCTGTACTCACTGAGTCTCATTTTAACCACTGGATACAGGTACATTGAGGTTTTTGATGAGAAACTATTGACCAGTTTTGTGGTTTTCCTTAGTTTCACCATGTTGTGATGCTTTTCTTGGGCAAGTGAATGAGCTTTACTGCCAGTGGTGTAGCCCATAGCTATTTTAGGACAAAAGACAGCACATGGGCTATTTTGGCATGCTGCGGTTGTGCTGCTGCATCCCAAATGCTCCCAAATGGAGCTGTTCGCATCACGCTGGGGCATTGCTTGGTGCACTTTGTTACAAACATGCACTTTCACACACAAACCATGTCACTGCCCTGTCTTGAGGAATGTGGTTGGGAGCCTGGGCTGGGGCCCAAAAAGGACATTTCTGCTTCTGGGACCCCTCTACGGGGCAGTGGGGAGCTCTTGAAGAAGCTGGTGCTCACAGCACAGGTTTGATGTGATGCAGTGTGTCATGTCGGGATACCCACAGCATTCCCCAAATGTAAACCACTCATGGTGCTCACCAGTCCATTTTCAGCTTCTCCACATACCTGCCTCAGAAAATACATTTCCTTACAGGTACACTTTCTTGTAATGAAGTCCCTATGAAAACTCTCCAGCAAAAAAAATAGGCCAGGTGTAGGACCCCTATACTCTGTTGTACCCATGCTTTCTAGCAGGAGGAAGGCAGAGAGAAGAATATATGGTTTCCAGGATTATTATTGCAAGAGAGGCTTTCCACAATGAATGACCAGGTCATGGTTTGGGGGACTGGAAGAAAAGAAATATTTGTGGTGTCGTTGACATCCACAGCCCTGTGAAGATGCAGAAACTTGTGCAGCTTTATTTGTTTCTTGCTCTGTGTACAACAAGAGTAGTGCCATGGATTTAAGCAGCAGTTTCTGCTCTGATTTTACTCTTCTAAATGAAAGACAATGACATTACAACACATTCTTGTAAATGAAAGCCTTGGACGTCAGCGAGGGCTGAATATAAATGTCTTTTCTCTCATGTAGTTTATTAACTATTTAGGCACCTTTTTTTTTTTTTTCTTTTTTTTTTCTTTTTTCTTTTTCCTTTGTAAAAGGGAAATAAAGCCCTGTTAAAGGCTGTTTGCTGTGGCAGTGCTTGTTTTGTTGCTGGGACAGGAGGCAGTGAAGTGCTCTTCTGGTCTTCAGTATGCCCTTTTCTCCCTTCCCCAAGCTCCTTTTCCACACAGTTGCACGTTTTTTTTTTTCCTTTTGCACATTTTCCCTGTGGAAATTCAGTGTATTCCACCAGTTTGTGTGGGAATATATGTTTATGTGTTTGTTGCATGTATGCAAATTAGTCTTCCTGTAGCAGTAGAAGAAAATGAGTGAAATAAAACAGAAATCTGTTTTCAGGTTTCTACTCTGAGATGAACAGTAAGCAGTAAAATAACCTTCCCCTGTATGTAACAGATACCTGACAGAGACTTTTTAATTATTTCTTTACAGCAATATTTTATTCAGTTCTGCCTTACTTTTAATCATCACTGTGGCGCATTGCTAAGTTATGTGTTGCAATCCACGTCCTCCTAGGCTGGCAATGAGAGCAGCACAGCACAGCTTTCTTTCATGCAGTCGTCTTCTGCAGACCAAAACATCTGCTGGTGATGCAAACAAAAGCCATTCTTGGTGGTTTTAATTTCAGATATTTCAGATGCTTATCATTTGATAACTTTTTTTTTTTTCATAAGAGGAACCAATTACTAAATATAAACAAATGTAATCTAGAGTTTTATATTCTGCAGCTTTCACCTGGCATTTCCGCTCCCTGCTATTATCCCAAATCCCTTCTGTTCTTTGCCACTCAGAGCAGAAAAGCAAGTGTTGCTGTGGTTACACCAGGGAAATAGGCAGATGCTGCAACATGCATGATGACTCTTCCAGGAAATGCTTCAAGATAATTACAAGCAGCAATTGTGCCAGGGATATTGCTTGTTCCTGTGTCTCTTCAGATAATAACTTTTATAACCTTCTTGGATATGTGTCCTCTGGAAGGATTTGAGGACATTGTGATTGTAAGAAATCACCTGAGATTATTTCCCTGCTTCTTCTCCCTCCTGGACTGAAAGACAGCCTTCTCTGCACCCTAGTAACGTGTGTTGTTATTCTCTTGCCTTCAGTTCTTGAGTTAAACTGTGTTTCAGCATCTAGTTTTTATTCTTGAAACTTTTGCTGCTTGGGGATTTAAGACTAGACCTTCAAAACAGCCAAAGCACCCCAGCCCAATTCTTAAACTCTTGTTCAGCCGTGGCCTCACCTGCAAGTGCTTGACATCCATAGGTATATAGGTACAGATGTATTTTAATATTAGACTTTATTGTCTCCCTGTAGTTACGTTCCTGGATGTGTGTACCCCAAAGCTCTCAGTCTTAACTGTGCAGAACACCTCCTGCGCGAGCCGGGGAAGGGTTTCCAGCTGAGCCTGCCTCCTCACAGCTTCAGTTCTGCAGGTATGACCAGGGCAGACCTAGCTGGATATTGGGGTAGATGGACATTAGTGTATATTCTTCTCCAGCGTACCCATACTGATGGGGCTGGGCCTCAGCAGGGTAGCCTGGGGGTGAGGACCCTGGGACAAGAGGTGTAACCTGGAGACCTGACCCAGCTGAGATTGGAGGAGCCCTTCCTGAACGGATGCTCCAACCAGCAAAGATGGCCAGCAAGACTGGAGTGCTTAAAAAAAAAAAAAAGTAAAAGTCCCATAGCAAAAAACCTCCTTCATTCTTCTTTTGGTGTTAGTTAGTCTTCTTGCCCAGTGGTAAAATGCAAAAGCTCTGGAGAGGCACGAGATTTAAGACTCTTCACTAGGATCTAGCTCCTACCATGGTTGCAAAGTGTTGTGCCCAGATCTCTCCCAAGGTGTTTGTAAGGAGTCTACGCATCGTTTCTCAAGCAAGCTTGAGAAATCAGCGGAGGAAGCAGCATCTCTTCCAAGTTATCTGTGAGAACTGGCCTTTAGTCAATTCATTCATTATGTTATTAAAAAAGTGTAAACAACTGGGGAATTCAGAATTCCCTCTCTCTGTAGCTTAACCATTGCATCAGAGTTGCCAAATATATTTTTTCCCCCGTACAAAACAAGCTTAGCTGCTTCTCTGAGACTATTCATTTTCACCACATCAGGAACTTATTAATTCTTGATGAGATTTCAAGCATTAATCAATTCTTGATTGAGTTCTCCCCAGAGGGAAAGAGGAGAAACTGGGCCAGATTTGCCTTTTGGCTGCTTTGAGTTCTGTCTCTGACTTAACACACATGGCAACAGTAGCATAATCAGTCTGCTTAGCTTCCACTCCATATCAAACGCATCTTCACAGCTAACGTAGGATTCTGAAGACAATCTCCTTGCTACAAGTAGTGCAGAAGAAAGCTGTCTGATGAGAAGAAAGTGGCTGGAGCCCCTGCAGTGTTTTACCTTTGTAGACCTCCTGTGGCAGCTGCAGCAGGAACTGGGGAGAATAGCCTCAGGATTCCTCTAGCGGAGGCCAGGTGTGTACAGAGCTGCAATAAGACCAAGGCAATTAAAATCAGCGTGTGTATGTGTATATATATACATGAATATATATATATCTTCCTTCAGCTGGGTTTTGTGTGTAACAGCCATACGTTGGGATCTGGCTGGCAGGTTAGGACGCAGAAGGAGAGAGCTCTGGGAATGCAAGTCAAGCCTGGAGAGCCTCCATCTTCTGCTGGTCCAAAGTCATGGTCACTGTAGATGCAAGGACATCCAATTTCTGCAGTGGGGTCTGGCATCAGCCCCTCACTTGCTGTTAAGAAGTCCTTATATTGAGGCCGTTTGCCTCTAGTGCAAATCTTACAAGTATGCTGTCTACATTAAAGATAAATCAAGTCAGATATTCAAAGTGAGACTTCCTCGTGGTTTCATTTAGTCATGGTACACTGAGGAATTTACCTTCAGATTTATACAGCTGACCCACTTCCCTGTAACTGTATTTTGCAGAAGAAGGAAATTTCCCTCTGAGATTTGTAGAGCTGTTTAGATAAATTTTACCTGACAGCTCTATGTCATATATTTTATGACTGTCTTGCAATGAATTAGAAATAATTTACCATTGTGCTAAAGATTTGCCCTATTTTCATAGAGAGCCAAACTTCCTTTATTTTTCTTACAGTTCTCAAGAAAAATAAAATATGATGACTTCAATTCAAGGTGAATTAAACATGGCACAAACTCGAAAGGGATGCTTACAATATACTTAATCTGAGCTGCACTTTCATTGTCAGTTTGTGTATCTCAAATCAGGAGTGTGGATTTTTTTTTTTTTCAATGTTTATTATTGTTTCCTCTTCAGAAAAGGTTTTCTTCCTTTTTCTTCCTCTCCACAGAAGTTAGAAGTCCAGTCAGATTGCATTCATTATCAATACACTTTGAAATTAAAGTGTTTACTTTTTTTTTCTTAATGATTATATTTGGAATTTCCCTGATGAAGTGAAGGTTCTGGTATGAGCTCTTAAAAGAGGCAAGCGGGAGATAAGAGAGGATAGTCAGGTTTCTTTCTCCATGGCTTCTTGTCCCCAGCTTTCCAGTAGTGACACTGGCCTCAGTAGCTCTCGTGTCTGTTTCTATGTTCATCTCCATGGCTTTTTTTTTTCTTTTTTTCTTGCTGCTTCAGTGAAACAGAATTTCCCTCTTTGATGGTCTGTGAAATTGTCACCTTCTTCAGAACTCAGCAGCCTCTGCAAAGTCGCATTTAGGTTCCCAAAAGAAATATACTGACTGAGGGCGAGAGCTGGGGGAGTGGAGCTGGCTGTCCTGGGACACGATGGAGGAGGAGAGCGGCTCCGCTCCCCACGATGTCCCACTGAGCCCTGGGGCTGGCATTGGCAGAGCAGCTGGAGCTGCCACCCCTGGCTGTGGCACTCCAGCCCCTCTCTGCCATGCACCGTTGAAAACCATGTTTCATTTTTATTCACAAACATTTTTTATCCCAAACATTTACAGACAAGCTCTGCTTCTTTGAAGAGACCGTGGTTGGAAGCATTAACTTCTTATGCCATGCACAAGCATTTAGAAATTTCCTCTGGACTTGGGTGCAGAGCTGAGCTACAAGAGAGTTACTGAGAAACCAGAGAAAGTTTTTAAGCTGCTTAATTTGGATTTGCAGGTTTCTGAATTGCAATGGTCCTGGCTGCCCTGAGAAAAATGCATAGGAGCAGGGTGAGCTTGCAGGCTGCTGCAGCACGGGTGACAGAGGAGCCAAGCATTGTGAAGGGAGGAGCAGTGCCCGCACAGTCAATCCACTCTGATTTTGTGCTTAAACCAGCATGATTTTGCTGCAGTTCTTTTTTGTTTTGGGGAGTGCTGTGGTGCCTTTGCTGTGCTGAGGCATCACCACCAGTGCCTGTCTCAGCAGGCTGCAGTGATGAGGATGATTTCTGTTGAGGGTAATGGCATTGCAGCCTCTGGTTTCACCTGTGAATGGCTCTAGAAGATTTAGAGGGCTGAAAGAAATGTCCATACGTCCTTCCCAAAGACCCTTCCTGCTGTTCTGAGAGTGAAGGAAAGGACCCTCTCAGTGAACTGCTGATTGAGGTAGTAACAGGAAATGGGGGCTTGGGTTTTATGGACTTCTGTCCTGCCTCCTGTGGAAGGAGAGGACCTCTAGTTCAGGCAGCCTCAGCTAGGGCAGTGTCAGTAGCTGAGTGTGAAGGGTAGAAAACAGCTTAAAAAAAAAAAAAGATAAAGGTCAGTAAGGAACTGAGGGAGCACTTACGATGAAGATGTCAGCAATGAAATGGAGATATATCAATTCTAGTGGCCTGTATAAACAGACAAGAGGAATTGTAGCAGGTCACTTACAACCTTGTAAATTTAATTAAATTGGTATAGCTTGCAGGAAGTATGGAGTATTGAATATAACAATTAGTGGCTCTTTCTGCTCTTTTGGAAGAAGGAAGCAGGCAGAAGGCACAGGGAAATGGCACTTACACCAGAGTGCATTACCGTTCTCAGTCACAGACAATTAATACAAAGGAGCCACCAGCATTTGAGCTCAATTTTCTAATAGCTAAAATACGAGATTGGGCACTTGACCATGTCTGCTAGGAAAACAAATCACACAGGATCCTGTTAACTCTGTTTTGCAGTGTGCGTTTGCAAGGAGGGAGGGAGGTGAGCTTATGGAGGAGTGGAAGAACTGCAACATCCCAGGGTCCTTCCCTCAGAGACACGGAGGCAGGAGGTCTCCAGCGGCTGGGATGAGATTGCTCAAGGTGTTTCTTAAAAACTGTTGGTTTACATTTCCTTCACTGAAGGTGAATTGCAAACCAAAGCTCTATATCAGATCTCGTCTCCATGGCAAGAGAGTAATTGATCACTGAATGAAAAGATAGTGGTTGCTTAGTGCAAGGAGGCATGATTTGGTTACATCTAGTGTGTGCAAATGTGGAAAAAAGTCTCAATAATTTATTTATTGTTCTCCAGAAGATCCAATTTCATAAAGATGAAAACAATAAAACTCCCCTAATTCCTCCCCCCACCCCTGGCAAAATAACCTGTACCAAACAGTAAGAGGAGAGGTTAGGAACATATAGCAGAGAATATAAATGGGGAGTTGGACATGTTAAGATTGACAAGTGAAAGGGCATGAGAAAATGTATGGCCAGCAAGTTTCAACCTGTTTTATAATGTCCTTTAGATGTGACAGGCGTGAAAAGAAGTTTAACAAGTGCACCAGTCATTTGCTGTCAGTGCTTCTGTCCTCCCCAGTGCAGGGGAAGGTGGAGGATGCTGCTGCATCACAGAAGGGAACAATTTACATCCCAGCAGTGATTAAGAGGCAGTTAAACGGCAGCTACTGCAGTTGGGCTCTGTTAAATCGGTAAGTCTGGGTAACTGGCACCTAAAATTTTTAAAAGCCAGCTGAGCTACTCTTCGGATCATTAATGTTTATTTTCAATAAGTCTTGGATCACTAGGGAAGCTTCAATAGGCTGCAAGAAAGCTCATGCTCTGCCGTTATTTAAAAAGGGTAAATGAGATGACCTGAGTAATTACAGGCCTGTCAGATGAGCACTCAATCAATATGTGTTTCATACCGCCAAATGTAAGGCCATATATCGAAGAATAATGAATATAGCTGATGTCCTGAACAGCAGAGTACGATAGGAGAATGCTGAATAATTTTGGGGAGAAACTTGTACTTTCTCTCTGCTGCTGGGGAAGCCAAGGCAGCAATGCTGCTGTCCTGTTCTGGTGTCCACAGCTCATGAAGCTGGCTGAAAATCTGGAGGGAGTTCAGGGGAAAATCAGCAGCATGCTTAAAGGTTTTGCAGTCCAGCCACATAAAACCGGAGTTGCTGAAGCTGCAGAGGAAAGGCAAAGGACTTCCCCAATCGGTCTCTGATGATGTATTCTGGGATAATAATAGCAGAAAATTTAGTGGCTGCAGCTCAGACCTGGAAAGCTCAAGCTAGAAACAATGTGCATCAGGCTCCTTAATTACTGACCAGATAAATTAAAATTGTGGCAAATTTCCACCACTGCATTTCTCTGCAATAATCTCTTTTTTTTTTTTTTTTTAAATAAAAATATCTTCCCTTGTCCAATCATCACTGGTGCCCTTTGAACTGGGAGTGACATTGGCTGCTCTTTGCCTGGTGTGCAGGGCTGCAGCTGGTGGCCACTGCAGGTCAGAAGAGCTTTGCTGTTGACTTTGCTGATGCCCCCCTGGGCATGCGTGGTGTCCCCTCATTGCGTCTTGCGGTGGGACATGCGGAGTCAGAGGAATAAGAAACGCATGTTTGCAATAAAATGTGAAATTTATAATCAACCCTTCAGGTTTCCAAAATGCGTTTGACTACCAAGCTTAGAGGTGATTCCTACATAAGCTCTTCTATTATTCATAGCTGTCTAAATAGCCATGCAGGCTACAATGCTATTTTTTGAAAGCTCAGTGTAAATCTACCTTGAAGCCTATTTTTAGCACTCCTACTGGAGGTCAGAATGCACAGATGTCTACGGACTCTGCAAAATCTAAAAATATTTTCCAGATATAGCATTTTTTAAATTATTGTCAGAAACTCATGATCTTCCTGGTTTTTAAGCAATCAGTGAAATTCTGCACTGTCCAGATTCTTTTCTAACTTGATATCTAAATTGATTGATTTCATTAGCAACACTACCTGTCCTGTTTTTCATCTTTAGCTATTTCTTGGATCTTCTGTATGAAAGTACTGTATAACTTTTAGAAACAATTTGGATTATGTGCTACTAATACCATTTGTACATTGATGCTGCATTGATAAAGTGTTTATGTTAAAAAATAACCACGAATGTCTTGGTGGTTATTATCTTTATTAAGAAAAAAAAAAAAGTCGTAAAACTCCTAGAGTCCTGGAGGAACTTAGTTTGTAAGGGCTTCTGAAGACTTCCGAGCAGTCTTGGGTACTACTGTCCTGATTTCCACCTGGAGTTAAGGAGATGTGGAAATAAATTTCTGTGGTGGGAGTAAAGACGTTTTTGACAAATTTCCACATTAATATATACATATTTCAGGTATTTCTTGATTTTATTATATTTTTAAGTGGAAGCTTCATTTGGAGGGTTTAAGTGACATTTTGTTTTGGAATTTAAATCAGTATCCTCTATTTTTGAAAGATCGAAACTAAATGAAGTCCTTCAAATCTTTCACTAGGGGAAAGCTATAGGTCTCACATTTTGTAGAACACTTCTCCTCTCTCTTTTACCATTCTACCGCAGGTTAAGTTTTCTACTATTCATATAATTCCTGGGCAGGTAAAGTTTAGTATTGATATTTCTCACAAAATAGGCCAATATTTGTCTCCTAGACCTGGATACTCATAAAATACACTTCAGGAGGTTGAAGTCCCTCAGCGCAGCATACAATCATCTTAGTACACGGCTGTTCTGAAGGTATGAATGGCTCCAAACGGCTTTGACAACCCATTCGTCTCACCCCTGCTGTGCTGAGGTTACATCTTGCTGCAGTCTCTAGAATGCGTTTGTTTCCAGAAATTCACTTTCACAGACTTTCCTTTGACTTTCTCTATCCTTTTTTTTCCAAATCCCATTTTTTCTCCTCCTTCTTTAGGACAGTAAGACTTTGAAACTTTGCTTAGTCATAGTATTTGTAAGATTATTAAAATATTTACTGGATACCTTCATGCACAACATGTGTGTGAGGTCTGCTAGAATTAGCGTATATTTGGGAGTCTGATTTGGTTCTTCCCCATGACTGGTAAATCAATTTCTGCTCATTTGAAGTTAATGAACCTGATTATAAATGTTGCTCTAGCAAGTCAATGGAATTCTATTGATTTGGGTGGAACCATGTCAGATTTATAAGTTAGCTTCTAATACACAGAATCCAACTCAATGGAATATAACTGGTAGAATAGCATCACTTTCAACCCCAAACAATTAACAAATACCTTTTTTTTTACTGAGTACACATAATTTCTACAGATCTTAATTTAATGCTTTTTTAATATGCTCTATATCTCTTTAGTGTTAACAATAAGAAAAGAAACTATTTTGTATGTTTTTTTTCTTTTTTTTTAAATGAGTGCTTCTTTGTTTTTGCCACTAAAGAAACTACTGAGAGAGAAACTACTGAGAAACTACTGTTTAAAGAGATCAGCAATGTTCAGAATATTATTAATTGATATAATTTTGTCAAATAGTAGCCAGCTGGAGTTATGGTGGACAAAAATTTGCTCTCTAGTCAGCTGACACATTGTCCTCAGCTTCCAAGTCCTAAAAAAGATAAAATATAGTGTTTGACTATTTTAATGCTTGCAAATGTGCTTTCCATAATTGAGCAAAACCAGAATCAATGAAAAGATAACATCCAATTTTTGTGAGACATATGGAAATCACTTATTACAAGGTTTCTAATATTGTAATTATAATTATTGTAGTACATACACATTCTGAGTGTTGTCAGGCTGTCTCTCATTGGTGTTAGTGATAACATATTTTAATTGGCAAATGACTATGAATTACATGGAGCTGTAATTTCATTTAGGGGTTCTGATTCCTATATGAGTCCCTTGGGAGTGAATTATCAGAAACTTCATATGAAATTTTGATCACATAACCTGATTTCTTCCTTTTTTTAACATCACACATACCTATCAGGAACTATAGCCAAGGGAAACAAATGAAACAGAGATTTCTTAATGAAGCATATTGACTACCTACATGATTTTCAAAGGAGTGTCACTCACAAAAGAGTACTGCAGCATCTCTCTGTCATGGCCTTAGAAGCCCTGGTATTTTGGAGTTATAAATGTAAGATTAGGGGAATGGGAGTGGAGGGATGGGGGTGTTTGTGTAGTAGTTACCATCAGTGTATGCCAACATAGGGTCCTCTTCTTCTTGCTAAGATGAGCTGGGAGTCTTCTCTGTTGGGTTAAGATGGTGAAACTTGTGGTCTTCTTCAGTGAAAACCTAGCAGAGAAAGAAACCTGGTGTTAGGAAGAGAAAGAACAAAGAGAAGAGTCCCAAGCCTGTGATCCTGGCCCTGATTCTGGCTGTGCCATGCAGCAGGGTCAACACTGCCTTCATCTCTTGCTCCTCGTATAGGCAGCATCTCCTGGCGAGCACTGCACAAGTGATCGAAGCACACACAGCAGGCATGCAGCTCAGGTTTAAAGGCTCTTGCCACTTTTTTACACATGGATTTATCCCTTATATTTTATTCTCTACTAGTTATTATTTTTATCATTGCTGTTTTCCCTTGAAAGTGGTAATTATTTTATACTCATGCTTAAGTCATTATCGACTGATGTGATTGTCGCATGCTCCACAGCTTTGAATGCTACAGAAAACTTATACTCAGGATGTCTCTGTTGTACAATACCTGTTTGTGGCCAATGTAACTAATGAGAAGTATCATGTGTAGACACTTGGTTTTTTTTGTTCATTTGTTTGTTTTTTGTTTTTGTTTTGTTTTGGTTCATTGTCCAGTGAGTTATCTGAGTTGTGCTCTCAAGCATCTCATGACTACTCCTGCACAGCTAAAAGAACATATCCTGATTTTTGGGTGCACATAGCTTTCAGCTTTGTGTTAACCGAGACTTTACAGCTCAGGACATTTGGGAACAGACTCAATCCATGTTCTTGTGATAAGGGAGGGTATTTTGCAAAGAGCCTGCTCTTGCCTGACCAGCAAGGCAGAGGTATATCTGTTTGTTCTTTGCTACCTGTACACATACACGGGTGGGCTGATCCTGCGGTCTTGTCTCCCAGGCCATGAGACACTTGGTGCTGATCCAAGCCCTTCAGAGCTATCCTTAGTATTCTAAAATATTCAGTGCATAAAAAACCTTGTTATGGGAATGTCATTTTCAGAATAATTCTTTTTTTTTTCTCATGATACAAAGGTGTCGTTACAAGGCTTAGAAGTCATCTTAATAAGGGTTTAGCACCCACAAATATATGGGACAAAGGGGAAATACCAGTCACATCTTTCCAGCCACTTATATCTAATATTTAAGCTGAAGTATGCTAACAGAAATATTATTGATTAGCTTTCAGGGTAAAAAATTAGGTATGTTTGCACGGATATGTTCAGCATCATTGTCTATTGACTAAATGTAGTGATGATAGATAAGATACCAGTGTGATAGGCATATCTTCTTGTCTGAAGCAATGGCCTTCATTAACTTTAATAATAAAGTGAGCATACTAACACTCAGCTCCTAGAGCCCTTCTGCATATCATGGGATTTGAATCGTATGCTCTCATCTAATGCAAGTTTTCCAACAATACCATCTTCAGTGTGCTTCATGCTGGTCTGAGAGACAGCTCATTCAGGAGAACAGAGCAGAGAAGGTACGAAACTACTTGCTGGAGCAATTTTTACTAAGCGTGAGAAAAACATCTCTTTCACATTAATAATCTGTTATTAATTTTATTTTCACAATTGGTTGGAAAATTTGAAAGTCACTTCATTTTCCAGGTAACCCAATTTATCTTCTATTTGCTGCATATTGCCTGAAATCCAGGTGAACCCCGTGGCATTGGTGAGGCAGATGTGGAGGCTCAGCAGCTGCATGCGCCCCGGCTGCTTTTGGTTGCTACTTTGTAGGTACTGTACATGCTCAGCCCAAGCCCTCTACTTTGCAGAAAACAGCCCTGCTTTTTCAGTTTGCAACTTTTTGCAACTTCCCTTTTCTAGGTAACTCCCCTTTCTGAGATGGTTGTTCTGTGCTTTAGTTGTATGATGCCTTCCCATGAATCACTCAAATCACTGCTTTCCTGTGTGAGCATGAATAGCGTGTGTGTGCATGTGTGTTCGTGGCGGGCTGATTATTGGCTTCAGTGCATGACATAGCAATAAACATACTCAAATGGATTTTGGCACTGTATTGGATTTGAGTCCTGTTTCCAAGTCTTTAAATGATTAAGCCTTTGTTGAAACAGGAGTCTAACTTATTAGCTAGAGTGTTTGGGGTCATTACTTTGAGATTGCTGTTTGCACCAACTTTTTACACTTTAAAAACCCATATTTAGGCAGAGGTGGTGTTGCCACTGGAAGAAAATGATGTGCTCATCTTGTGGCTGTATTTGCTGCGTTGTACTGAGGTTGCCTAAGCCATCTCCATTTATTCTAGAATTCACATGCAGTGGAATTTGGCTAGTAATTGTGATGAATTAATGGGCCAAAAAGTTGAAGTGCTTTAATCATAATTGCATGTTCATGAACCAAATTTCAAGGCAGGGATTTAATATCTTTAAGTGCAAGAGGTAATAATAATGGCAAAAGTCATATTGCAAGGAGCAATTTCAGTTTCTAAAATCATTCCGAAAAGACAACCCCACTCAACCAAGTAATTTGTGTAGCTACATAAATATTCCCTGTGTTCCTTAAAGCATTTCTTTTTCTCCTGAAGTCTGCAAATTACACTTTTATGAGATGCTGTACAAACTAACTACCATATCTATTCAGCGTATGATAATATCTTCTTGCCTTTGAATGAAATATTTGGCCCTTGAGAATCTTGCAGTATCTTTCCTCATAAAATACCTGAAAATTGAATAAGATCTTAAGCTTTATTATGTACACATAATACTGGTACCTGCGGGATTATGTGTAGTAACCTTATTTACAGAACCTGAAGATTTGTTTGCTGAATATACTTTAGGCTAGGACAACTCTCTAACATGTGTTTATAATCTCTTCTTCTTGTGAGACTTGATCTGCAAAAAATCCCAAAGGTCTTATCTCAGAAAAAGTATTCAGGTCTCCAGTACAATCTGAGCATAACTTCAAATTGTAGTATTTCAGAGTAGCAGGCATAAAATGTGTACCTGATGCAATACAATAAGTCAGTCTCTTGGGCTGTATTGTTTCTAAGTCCTTTTTGATCAAAATCCAAAGAAATTGTAAGGAAATGTAGCTTTTCTTGGAAAACAGACATCATGGATGCTGCATCCACAGTAGTTCTTCTGTTCAAACTGGAATAGGGCCATGAATTTTCAGGTACTAGAGAAATACATTTGAGACCTAATACTGATGAAAAGTCTGAACTTTCTTCCAAAAGTTCATTCCCTCTGATCTGGAAGCAGAACTTCCTCCAGTAAAGCATCAAAGAAGCTGCTGCCCCCCTCCCCACAGGCACAGCCCCAGGGAGGATTCCTCGTTGGGGTAGAGTCGCATGCAAGAGCAGAAGAAATGTGAGTTCCCAAGATGAAATCCAGTCCTTTTGGAAGAAAGCAGGAAAAAAAATTCAAACCATATACAAATGATAAAAGCATCTACATTTAACTCCAAAACTGGGAACTAATTTCAAACCCTTACTTTGTGGGAGGCAGCTGGGTAAATCCAAGCAATCACTTATCAAAAGAAGCATGCACCTCTCCTGCTCATTGTGGCTGAGATTCTTCTTGTCCAAAATATGGGTATGTGTTAGGGCTTTGCAAAGCAGCGGTGTTGTGGTATTATCCATAGGGACGCTGATATAGAAACTTTTGAGAAGTAAAAATACAGGACAAAGCAGCTTTTATATTAGCTCAGGAGAGACGGAGGTTTCCAAATATTTCATTTTTCACCTGATCCTCTTAGGAGTTCCTTTCACAGGTAAATAATTCTATTATGTTTCAAATTGAAACATACAAAGATGATCACTTTGGTGGTTTTAGTTATTTTTCTTCATTAAGCTGTTCTTTACAGACCTTTTAAGGAGCTGGAACTGAATCCATGTCCAATGAAACTGATCAGCATTTTTGGTCATGACTTTTCAATCACAGCACAATATACAGTCATTTAATGTAACTTTATACAACAGAGTTGTTTGGATTATTCCCTGAAGATTATCTGCTGGATCTTAAAGAGCACTTTGGATAGCCCAGAAATCTCAGCACTATATATATATTTTTCATTACATTCCTGCTGTTTTTGTAATGTTTTCAAAGTGTCAGTGCTGGGTACAGTAAATAGAATAGGACTTGCAATTCGCTTCACTGAGATAGCAATGCTGTCTAAGGTGAAATTAAAATAGACTTCACTTATTTGTGAAATTAATTATTTAAATGCTCTCAACAATCACTCATGTCAAGCTTCCACATTTACAGGTTTTTTTTCCCACATACAAATGCCACCAAGACAATGTTTGGTGGTAGTGAGTAGCTTTGCATTAATGATAGCAGTCCCTTCTTGTGTCTGTTGTGTTATTTAAAATGTGGTTTAGTTATTCAGTACAGTGCACTTGTTGGGGACAAAGTAAGTGGGAGTGGATGGGTTGGAAAGGGGAGGTACATTAAATGCCCAGGTAGCTCACAGCTGTTCTTTGGACTACTTGTATTCATGACAGTACATTCTCCATCGCACCTTTCCACTTCTTATTTAGGCTTAGCTCATTCCCCATCAGTAGCATAAGCTCAGTGACAGAATCTTTATTTATTTTCATCAATATCAAACAGTGCAAATACAGGTAAAAATCATAGACTAATTTTTGGACTCGCAATTTTCATTTTGCTGTTGCCAGATGTCAGCATTTGAGTTAGGGTCAACAAATTTGCACAAAATGTGCAAATTTTGTTCTTAGACTTGGTTATTTTTCTGTGTCTGCTTCTATGTGCATGAGGAAGCAAGTCCTGCACTGGGTAATTTAGGAAGATCTCCATGGCATCAGTGGGTAGCACCTCCATGAAGATGGCAAGGGAAGTCGTACTGGAGTTTCCAGACGGGAGGCCTCTTTTAAGGATCACTGAAATGAATAACATTTCAATGATTCTCACAAGTTGCACTTACCTCACTCAGCATCTTCATTTAAAAGTGTTTATCTGTTTGAGAGTACATTTTAAAACTGAAGAATTTGGGAGTGGATTTGAAGCAGGACATTTAGAAGGCTCTCTCCTGTGAAGAAGCAAGTTTAAAGGTCTGTAAGTTTTTTTTTTTTTTTCAACAGAGATGATCTTTGAAATCTTTTCCATCAGTTCTCTCCACATTCCAATTTCAGTTTTATAACACCCCTCACTGTGCAAGTCTTGGCAGGAAACTTGCCCATCTTGCAGAGCCTTGCATGAATAATTCATTTAAGTGTCATGCTGATTCACAAAAGGTTGGTATTTTTTTTGGAGAAAGTGTTTAGTAAGATTCTTCCAAACAACACAAAATATAGCTTTGTGTGAGTTTTATCGGGTAGTATCTCTTAGAAGGTTTTGCACAATCAAGGATTTAATGAACTGAAAACCGAAACATATGGGAGTCCCTTCTACCTATTTGTTTCATAGGTTGAAGTATGGAGATGAAGCTGCTTAACCGGGGTCAGAAGCTTGAATCTCTTTAATCTGAAGACATAGGCAGAAGTTCAAGAAAATGCATACAGCTTCTATTTGGCTCCTTATATTTATATCTTCTTATGGGTGATACTATATGACAAAGGTAAAGACAGAGAATGAATCACTTTCACTTATTTTCCAAGCCAAGAGAAAATATCACACAGCTTCTGCAAAATACAATCTCTCTGAAAGACTCCCAGATGCACGGTGTCTCAGACATTTTGTTCAACAAGGCATGGTTTAGCCCATCAGACAGAAGCACATAGACATTCACAGCCCTCTGAAGAAAGAGGTAATTCTGTGACAAATTATGGATATTTAAAGGTTAATGAAGCTTATTGGAATGGAGGATTTTTTTTTTCTTTTGAAGATAACTTTTAAACTGGCTTAGTGATCACCAACTCCCCCTTTCTCACAGAAGGAATTCCGTCTAAGAGGCTGATTTGAAGTGGAAAGTCCCTTGGAATTTTTCAAAGGACCTCTTCCAATGTTATTTGTTTTTAATGTTGCGTCAGCATTATTACCATTTTTAATGGGTAGTATTTTGCCAGAAAATATAAAAGCCAAACCCACATACAGAACCAGCCAGTGTAGGTAGAATACAACATCCTATCAATCTTGTTGGTGTTTGCAGGAACACATTTTAGTGTGTATTTGGCAGCTATACAATTGGCATAAAATACTTTGTGTTGCTCTGAGGATGTGAGGCCACCATGTTTCCAATAGGACTATTTGGTGAGAAGAAAAATAGTTCACAAGGGAAGTGTTCTTGGTGTATAGTAAGTTTTCATTATTCAGCAAATTGACTAGATAATCATTGTATTGCTGTCATCTCAAGCCATTTCGTAAGAAGAATTTGGCCTCAGATCTGAATAAGGGCAAAGGTTCTCATTGGTGTTGAAGTGGTCACAGAATGCAGTAGAGCTCAGTGAAGAGGTTACTGGCCTGACCTTGCCTGCGGTGAGTAAAGACAGGGAGATAGCCAGAGCCCTGTGGGACTTTTGACTGTCGTGCTGTGACTTTGCCTCTATCCTCTTTCAAAGCTGGAGTGAGTTACAAGATTTCTTTCAGGTGTCCAGTTAGAGAAGGGATGGGGAGCCCTTCGTCCTAAATTTTCCTCCAGCAGCAATGGAGCCAGCTGCTCAGGAAGCTGCACAATTGCCATTCTCAGAGATTTTCAAGACTTAGCTACAAAAAGTCATGGCTGACTTTGAGTGGGGAAATGGTGATCCCTTGTGGTTCACTCCAGCCAAGATTTCTACGCATCCATGAAACCTTTGAGGCAAGAGTCACTTAGGGCTTCACTGAGGCTTTGAACAGCACCCAGTTGCATGGAACAGACCATGGCCTACAGAGCTGGATCATAAAGCACAAGTCCTTGAATTACAGTGCAAAGATGCCAATAAAGCTAACTAGGTAAATGGGCTGCTTGTGTGTCTGGTTTGTCCACCTCAGGGATCTAGCTTATTTTACGGTCAAACTTGCAGCTTGACAGACTTGAAAGCTTGCACAATCATTACTGCTGAAATGTCTTCCTACACAGATATTGCTCTTCATAGTGCCTTCCAGGGAGCTCATTTAGGGATTATATGGGTGATTGGTGTTTTTTGGTGTTTGTGAAGTGGTTCTCATAATCAGGATCTAAAAGAATCAAACTCCTTAAACAAGCTGATTTTTTTTTTTCTTTTTTTCCTAGTTGTCATTTAGTTGAAATTAATATTGTAATTGCTTTCTCTGGAGACGCTATAACTTCATGCACTCTCATTTATAGAGAGGAATATGGATGATGGGTGACTAATGCTGCTTAGTTAGACATTTTTTTAAAAATATATACAGAATCTGTCAATCCACTCTCTGTCAGAGAGAGAAACAGCTCCCATTTTCACACAGTCTCTTCCTTCAGGGGATTCTGTCTTGGGAAGTACTGTAATAGGCAAAAGTATGGGTTTTGACTTCTTTGGCAGTTTTCCCCCTTTCCTTTGCAAATACCCTTACAGTTTCCTGATAACTTTTATGGGGGCTGAGAAGTACATTGCCTGCTGAGGAGGAAAGCAGAGCAAACTTCTCGGAGTGACATTGACCGCTGTAGTTTGAGTCCATATTCTCTAATTTTATAACTAAATATAACAAAACTTGAACAAGCAATATTTGTAGCCTGAGCAACTCAGCTTAGCTGTATTGATTAGGATGGTGTTTTGTGGATTTAAATTAGCTGTCTGTTCTAAGTTATTTAAAAAATGACCTGGTATGTTAGGCTGTCCGTCTACACCCTTTGCAAGCAGCTTGCCAACAAGTCATTCATTTCCCTATCAATCAAAGAGTAGTTTGGTGATTGATTAATTCAGTTCAGATTCCTTTGACTGCAAGGTTCAAGAGGACACTTCTTCATTTTACTTTTAGGAATATATAAGATTTTCTTTCCTTCTGATTAGTGCCTTGCTCTTCAAACTTTTCCTATGTTTTCTCTTCATGTGAACTATCTTGTTTCCCACTGCTTAAAAAGGAAAAAGAAAATATCTATTTTCCAAATCTTCTTAAGGGTCTGCCTCCTCTGCTTTAAAAATTAGTTGTGGGCTAGAAGGTGCAGGAGGTGGAAGACGGCACCACGAGCAATCAGCCTGGATCCAAACAGAAAAATTTATGACCTAAATGAAGTATCTCCCTCCAGATGTCAGAACAGTGAATAAATGTTTCATAAACCTTGCTTTCCAGGTCAGCTCCAAACCACAGTTTTTATGTTTGTGGTTTAACCCTTGGTGTTCAGCGAAAGCAGCATGGTTAGGTTGGACAAGCAGCAGTGATGTGTTCCTGGGTGTCCCTGCTGGGAGCAGTCACATCACTAACACCTTCAGCCAGGAAGAAAATGTGCAAGACTGGTACCTCAATCTTGAGGATAAGGAAAGTATCACATGGGTTTCCTTGTAGAAAAACCTGCAGGACGAATGAAAGCATCTCCAAGTGCTATGAGAGTACATCCTAACAGGCTTAGCACCTGGGGCGATAGCAGCCAGCAGCAACTGCTGGCTCAGCTGCTGCTGCCTGTCTGGGAGCCAACCCCCCCACGAGGCCCTGCCCACCCCTCTCCCCACGAGAAAGCTGAGATTTTTACAGTGCAATAGAGGAAAATTGATGGTAGATAGCTGCATTGAGAAAGTGAGGGCACAACACCAAAATTGTGCTCATGGGGTGAAAACCTTTTCAAAGGCTTGACCCTTACAGCTTGCTTGAGCACTGGCTGCTTTATCTACAGGCAAGGGGAAAAGCCTGTTACTACCACTGCAGCCTGAAAACCAAAGAAGTTTTGATTATATGTGCTAATCCTCCGCTGTTGAGTGAAGATGCCTGGCACAAAGGCTTCACTGTATGCAAGATGCATCCTTGTACTCCAAATTGGCCCCTGTGATTCTCGTGGTACGGGTAGCTGTAGCATGGCAGCCCGTGTCTGAAAGCCCAGCCTCAGCTCACTGTGCCTGCTATTAGCAAGCCAAACGGGACTGCACACCACGCATTTTTAAGTGGAGCATGGAGATTGTCAGCAAATTCTGCTAACAAGTGGCAGAATTTATGTGCTCGTGGACTAGTCCCTACATTGGAGATTTATGGTATTCTCCTTTCATGCTGTGCTGTTGCTGCCGCTTTACAATTAGAGGGAAGCTGGCATTAAAAACATCTGCTACCCATGTCGGCCCATAGTTGCCAAACTTTTCGCTCTCATTCTGCCAAGGAATACCTTGCCAGCAATACCGTTGTGTTTAAATGTTAGCTCCCGAAAGCAAGGCTTGCAGACATTAGTGCCACTGAATCAGCACTAATACCGACATTTCACTTGGGAAAGGGAATGGTGTTCGAGAATCGGACTGGTGACTGTTTCAGCCAGTGGTCCTGCACTACGGTCCCTACCTGCTGCTGACAAACCAGGGCACACAGAGCCCCGGCATGAGGGTCTCACTTATGTCCACAAAATCTCCTACTGTTCCCAGCCCTGACTTGTCCATTAATCTGTATTTTTGTGAGACATCCTTACGGTGTTGCAATGCACCAGGTAGGTCGGGGGCTGTGCTGAATGGAGCACAACCACACACCGACATGGGGTCCCTGTCTGCCACAACAGAGTTTTTACTCTATTTAAAATGATTACAGATAGCTAAAGCATCAACTATTCATTTCCACTCCTCAACAGTGATTTTTTCTGACTGATTCCTGACATAAACAACCCATTGTAATGTGTGCAACAACATATTTTCACAGCACAGCGAGAATGGTGGCCAAATGCTACAAACCCTGCACAGGAGTAGTGAGCAGGAGAGCGGCAACGCTCGCGAGTTACATGAACAGCCCTCTATCTTCTAGCTACATTCTGAGATAAAGTACCCCAGGGACAGCTGAAGTTATTCGGCAGCCCATATGTAACGGACTTTGCTTTGACTGCTGTAATATGTTACGGATATCTGGGAGAAATGCTTCATGCTGCAGGGCTGTGTGACACTGCAGAAGACAGGGATGTGGCATGGGGAGGTCTGCCAATCCCAAACACAAAGCCAGCGTCCAAATTTACCAGCTGTTGGAGGAGATCACACACACGTATGTAGTGACTTCGTGGCTGCACAACTATTACCAAAATATTTTTCTTCTCTCATTGCTATAAAATATATGAATAGTGAACAGTAGAGATGGGTTCATACATCAGTAAAGCAGCTTGCAACGCTTCTCTGGGAAATGGGCTCCCAGACGAAAATGTTTTTGGTGCTTTTTTCAAAGTTGGCTGAATCTTATTGATTGATATAAGCTGAAAGTTCAAACTAACAAGAAGTAGGAACTGAATGTAAATAGTATCAATGGCTCCCAAGAAGTCTTTTAAAAACTGCTACATGCATTTCTTTATATTCTTTGTGGAACAATCTCTTCCTTCCTCCAGGCAGCGTTTAAACTTGGGCTGCTGTCAAATTTCCCAGCTATTGGATTTTTCCTCTTTTCATAACAGTACTGTTTTCTTGTAGTTACCTTTCAGTTTTTTAAACTAATAGAGTCTTCATACCTTTCTGCAGCTTTATGTGTTTGCAGCATTCACTTAATTGCAGAGTAAGACCCTAAGTGCATGAGCATCCCCAAGCTTAGTGCTATTTCTAGCTGAGCCAAAATCTTCCTTCTACCTGTATCTGCTGGCTGCAATGACAGTTGGCAACTGTCTCAGGTTTTGCCCCATGTTAGCATTTTGCTTATTAGCTAAACAAGGATATCAAGCTGCTAATACGCATGTAACAATTTATGGATATGAAAGACAAAGCTCAGCACTTTATATTATACTTCATTCAGCTTAAGAGCTGCAAGTTTTTGATCATTTATTTTTGCGTCCACGGGCTTGGCTGTGCCAGTTTTACTCACCTCTTGTATTTCCTTACTCTTTGAGAACCCAAGTGCCCCGGAATGGGCTATCTGCAAAGTGAGGTAGTTTAGCTCAATATAGAGCTGCAGTATGAAACTTGCAATCTCTTTTTTTTTCAGAATGCATTAAAAAAAGTATCATTTGGTAAGAAAGGAGTTAAAAACAAAGTCTAACAGCAAGATGGCAAGCAGAGGAGTATTTGTTTCTTTCTGGGCTGAGCTACAGAACTTAAGATACTTGCAGATGTTTTTATTTTTAGGTGATTTTGTCAGGAGAGGTTGTTGCTATGTTGCCCTGTTGTCTGTAGCCTCACTTAAAAAGATGGTGTTGAGGGTTAAATACATATATGGTTTCTTCCTGTAAACATGAAGCTGTATATTTTGCCTGTGGTGTGGGAGCAGAGTGCAGAGATTAATCCAAGCAGTGATCGGCAGAGGGCACTGATCCAACAGCAGTCGGAGTAAACTCAGTTGTCATTTTACTTCAGTGCGATCTAAAAGGGACCAAGATTAATCTGTTAATATCCTCTCCTTCCTTCTCCCTCCTATATCAGTGTTAATTGCCAAACAAGTGACAACTTTTTCCAGTATATTATATGGGTACGTTATGCACTGCTGCTGTAGATATGGTGATTTGCAAATTTGCTACAGACTTCTCTACAAACTCAAGAGGTTTTTAAGTTGCTTTTGTATGTATCAATACAAATAAAGAGAGGCTGCAATTTCATCTATATCAAATTTAACCTACATGCCGTTTAAAACAGTCTAAATATTAAAAACAGATTATTGGAATATTCCACAGGAGTAATTTTATTTATCATAGTTTACTTTCAGATAAACCTGTCTACTTCCTTTGATTTTATTTTCCTCCAAAAGATGCATTTTTCTCAGGATTAGAGGTGGTGTTTTGTTTATTTTATTTATTTATTTTCTTTAACTATATATTCACAGCCATATTTAAGAAATGTTTTACACCTCTTGTCAGCTAGACTGATAAATGAAACCAGACTGAGACTTGGCAGAAACAGCAATCATAAACCTGGCTGCATAAAACACCTCTGTAAACTAAATGAAATGGAAAGCAAAAGGCCAGCAGGCCTGGGCTGGGGTGCAGGAGGAGCAAAGAGGAGCATATGCTGCAGTGGTGGTGTCAGTGAGAGCGATGAAGGCTGGCATGTTTGGGAATTGCTCAGACAGCCAGAGGCCTATAAAATTTTAATTTAAGAAATGAATCTGTTCTAAACTTTGAGAGTCAAGCCCGGCAGCTTTTACCTGGGGAAGATTTTTGCTAAGATAAATGAAAATAGACTTAAGGACTCTGACAATAGCCAGTGGGCAAGCCTCCGTCATATGTCTGGCAAATAACCCTTTGTAGCCCTGACCCGTGTCACAAGATTGGGGTCAATAAATAAATATTGGTTTGGTGGTAGTATGTCCGAGTGTCACAGAATTATTAAAAGCCTTTCAGGATGAGCAAAGGACAGTTTTGTAAAGTATTTATGTATTAGTGTTACTAAGAGCATTACAGAAAATAGAACTATATCCTGCAGCATTTTCTGAGATTTGGCTAGTTTGCTGTTTTTAGAAGAGTTTTGAATGAAAGAAACTTTTATTGTTGAAGGCACAATTTAGATGTTTACTGAACATCATACCTGAAACTGAAAAGGGATCTGAGTCTTAGCTGTTTGGGATTGCTGACTCCAATGAACACACTTAAGTGGGACCACTGAGGATAGCCCTTCTTTCTCTTTCCTAATCACTGCAGTATAACAATTAAAATGGGCAAATGTCTTGAATGGCTGGAAAGCAGTTAAGCCCAGCCCTCCCCCAGCTATATGCTGTAGGCAGCATGTTTATTGTCTGTTCTGTGAAATTCCTGTCTAAATACAGATTGTATTGTTAGCAGAAAGCAAATAATTGTCAATTGAGGACTCATGGACTCATCTCTCTAACTTCATAGTAAGTTTCAGCAGAACAATTCCAAATTAATGCTATCTCACCTGAAGACAGGTGCATACACTATCTTCGGACTGATCACTCTAAGAGACATTATTTTCAACTATGGATATTGCAGTTCCCCATCAATAGGTAATGCTCCTTTGTGAGTGCTGAGCACTTTTCCAGAAACAGTATTCATGTTGCATGGTCACTCTTCCAAATAGCTATTTAATGTAAAGAAGTTAAAACTAAATTTTGGGCCCAGTTCTACTGGCCTTTTCCTCACTGCCTTATGAGTGCTGCTTATCCCATCAATATGAGGAAGGCTGGATTTTGTTCTTAATTATATTTTGCATGTGGCATAGCAGTGCCCATCTGACAGAGAAAGCTTATTCATAATGGTGAATGTTAAGCGGAATGAGGCATCGTTTCAGTCTGGGATGTCACAGGTCAGACTTAATCTGTGGTGGCTTTCTGTTTTGTTTGTTTGATTTAGTCTTATTTAGCAAATGCCTCAGAAGGATTTCCTAAACTGAATTAGGTCATCTCAAGTGAGGTTAAAGTGGGCTACCCAGGAAAATCCCTGGTTTTAAGCTGTATTTCAGCTTATTCATGGCACAGGGATACAGCCCCAATTTTCTGCTACGTACAGCTTCTGCTAGGCACTCATTCTGCCCATGAATCTCTACCCAGCTTATGTCCTGCTGCAGGACTAAATTCATGCTAAGCTTGCCAAAAGCATATGCAAGTCATCTCCTAAGTTATATCTGCATACTATATTAATGTGTGAGAAGCAATAGCTTCTGAAACGTGTAACTTTACCCATGATCCATAGAGGAGGGAAGAGCTGGGTGTTACAAGTGTGGACAGGAGGGAGAGCAAACCCAAGTGAGCATTGTGTGAATTGCCCTTCCTCTGTATCTTTATAATATTTGAAAGGAAATCTAAAACAGAAAAATAAAAAAAAAATAAAAAAAATAAAACAGTTGTTATATTGCAGTAATGACACTAGGAAATCAGGGAGTTGCTGTTCAAAGAAAAGGTCTTTGCTCTGAGGTTAGATTGCCATGAGCTCCAAAGGAGGAGTATGGGATCAATCACTTCCAGTGACTGGTAAAGAAAATCCACCAAGGTCTTCATTCTTACTTAAAAATAGAAATTAGCTTTCCTCTCAAGCCCTGCTTCCATACTGCAGAAACCAAAGATACAGCTAGGAATAATTGCTTTAGCCTTTAATTTTGAGCAGAGTTTCTTTCTTTTCCTCTGCCAAGCAAATGGAAACAGTACTTGTACTAGTTTAACATACACTACTATCTAAGAAGAAGAAAAATTCAATAGAGATGAAGATAACTTTATTTCTGTCACCAAAGAAAAATATATATTTGATCTAATCTATGCTAAGCTTTTCTTCGCAGTTCTTGAGAAATACAAAAAAATCTATATATCACACTCTTGGCCAGTAGTTGATGATATTAGCCGTCAGTTTTTCCCTCTGTTGTCTTACTAACAACAACAAAAAAGGTACTGTGCAAGCTTATGTACCACTAAAGGTAGAGTAGCAGAGTTCCCATGCACCTTATTTTACAATTTTCTTTGACATAGAGTGAGAAACGACTGAGCACAACCTTTACTGCAATAACTGGATTTTTGCCATCAGGAAAAGCTTGTTACAATTGTGTCCTCTGAGAAATAATACACTTTTTAGATTTAGTTTTATAGAATCCATTCTCTGTAACCTTAGAGGACTCAAACTCCAGTGAGACAGATGTGATATGCACGGGATGGATCCTTCCCCATGCGTCAATAGTCTGTCATTGTTCTGTCAATAGCGTTGGTTGGTCTACACCAACATAGTCTGAAAATCATTTTGTGAGACATGTCCTAAAAACACGGACTAATTTTAGAGCAGTCTCCTTTGTCTTCCACTTTGTTATTTTTGTTGTTTCAGCTCATACTGTTTTGCTAGTGATTTTGCTGCCTGTGTGGAACTTCCTTCAAAGTTCACTTAATTATAAAATCTGCATGGGTGTAGCACCTGAAAACATTTCATCCTATTGAGGTGAAACCTAAGGATGAGTGGGCTCTGTAAGCTGTGGATAGGAAATTCCTTTAGTGCTCTGAAACCAGCTGTGGTGCATCTCTCCATCATACCTGGGCTCCTCCAGTCCAAGGAACATTGTAGTTATATGCATCTTATTAAACGTGTAATTTCATAGATTTCACTAGTACTATTAAATATAACTTCACTATAAATATTGATTAGTATCTACAGTTTTTTTAAGGGCTATTTTTGCCATTCTCCAATCTACAAATGAAGCTGAAATGAAACTAATATATATAAACATATAAAGAATATAAAATTTTGTTGCTTCAGATTTTGTTATTCTACAAATCTATACTCATACTATACTCACCAGAATGTTGAGTACATGAACTGTTAAAAAACAAATGTATTTTAGAAGTTCTGTTAAAGATTTTGCTATTAGTTAAAGTATTTTTACATTGTGACACACAGGATGTCATTATGGTAAAGTTTGAATTATTATTTTTAAAAATAAGTTGCAAAATATTTCATTTGGAAATAGGATTGTCATGTGTAAGGAGTTAACAGAGCTACTCAGTGTGTGTGAGCTGAGGGATTAAACTCTAACTACAAGGTACATATTAGAACAATGGACCACAATGCCTTATGGAAGCATGAAAAAAGAGTGGAGAATGCAAGTGCCTCAGTCTCTGCCTTTATGGTCACTGTCTTCGTGGTGCCATTTTGGCCACTGAAGCATGAGGAGAGACAACTCCAGAACAGCCCTTTCTCAAAGGAGAGTGGTACCAGGAAAACCTGCTGGATGTGAAAGAACGAGATGACTTCAATGGCCATACAGCCTGCACCCGCAGGGACTGTGCTCGGGAATCCGTCTGCTGGGACACAATACATTCAAGACTGGTGTTAGAGTACAAGTGGAAAAGACCTGAGATGGATCTCCAAGAACAACAGGAGCATTGCATGTGATCGTCACTGCTGATGAACTTGGTGAGCCACCTATTCATGCCTCAGTGTGCACAACAGACTGTCTCTCCAGTGTCACCAGGACTAAATAGCACATTAGGAATAATTCTGTTTGAGAAAACTATAGCCAGAAAATTATAATTGTAAAGACATATTCTCTGAGTTTCCCAAAAGTAAGGTCTCTGCAAACTATTAGCTTTCTGATAGATAGATCAGCCATCTATCGGAATGAAGCTGATGATACACATTCACACCTCTTCCCTTTGGATTCAATAGCAAATAGTTCCCATTGGTATTAATGGCAACAGGATTAGGCCTTGAATTATTAATGACATAGGATAATAGGAACCTGTTTTATTTAAATACAACCACTATGAGTTTGGAAGTGTGAGGTGGTAGTAATGAGACATTTTGAGTAGAGGGAGATGCATATTAAGTCAAATTGCCTTGTACTCAAAATCAATTTGAATTTACTTCAGACTTTGCATAACCTTCTCTTCAGTGCTATACAAATGTCTTGATAGACTCATTAAAATCTGGAAAATGGGAAAGAAAATTGTAAGATCAGAGACTCATGAAAGAGGTGAAATAAAAATCCATAACTGAAGTGTGAAGTTACAGAGCGGATCAGTGAGAGTTTTAAGTTTCAATTTCTTTCACTTTGTGGATTTAACACGTACTAACTGTTACTTCACCATTTTTATGTACTGAAACATATATGTTACAACCCATTTCTTCAGATTGCTTTTTGCAGGATCTTCCCTCTGCTGTTCTTCTTGTGTGGCTCATGGTGAAGACCCCTATAATGTCTTTGATAGAACAGAAGACCCAATATCAGTAAATCTGTGAGAAATAACAATTCTTGCATGCTCATCTTGGTTTGTTTCCTTACAGACCAAAAGAGGAGACTATACTGATTTGGAGGAATCTTTTATGAGGTAAACATCCATTTCCCACTTCTAGAAATAAATTGCAAATATGATTTACCTCGTCAAGGGATGTGTGCTAGTTTGTTTTTAAGAGAACTCCTCCAACTTGCTGCTGAGCACAATGTCCCATGAGTGCATATTTCACTTCCTGTCCTTGTTCACCTCCAAATGGACTGTACAAGTGGCAGCATTTTATTGACTGAGACATGACCAATCCCAAATTGTTTTATTGTATCTGCTGTACCACTGAGTTTAAAACTGGGCTCTTATCATTAAAGACACCTTGAAATGTGACTTTTATTCTGATGAAAGATTTTCAGCTGAAACTCCTATTTACACCCCATTTTGATAGGAAAAAAAAAGAAAAAGAGATTTTCCTTATCATGATTGTACAGTAAGAAACAAATTGCTTCACATTATGATTCCTTCCACTTAAATTGTCCCATTGTTTAGACTGCAGCTGGCTGACAGTTTCTTCATTTATCTTTCTTAGTCTAACACTGCAGTGGACATATTCAAAGCATTAGGCTGGTGCTGATTTGTCAACCTTGACCTTCTGCCACACTAGCTCATTGCAAACCTGACACTCTTCATTTCTCAGTTGCAGATTCTTTTCTGAGCTCTCTGAATCAAGATTAGCCACCACTGTTTATATGAAAGATCTATGGGCATGTATCAAAAGCCAACATCATGTTGTCTTTTTCACACTGCATTCTTTATTCACCAAATTGTATTCTACATCAGAAACACATCTCATCATTCACAGCTCACAAAAAAATTTAATTGTTGTTTAATTTCTGATCTATTTTATAGACTTTGTCTGGCTTAATAACAGCTTTTACGCAACAGACCAACCTACACTTGAAATACAGGCCATTTCAAATTAGCAGTGCGTTCATGCTACTTAGTGATCAGATCTAGTCTGTGCTGGATATGATGGCGGTATCCTCTAAAAAATGCGCTTGATCAACTTTAGATTCAGGTTTCATTTTAGGAAATGATTGCAATTGTTGGAGCTGAATTCTTAGAAACATGTCTTGCAAATTTGCCACCAATACTAGGGTGTAAACATTTCTGTGAGTGCTGGAAGTTGATCCCATGTTCAATTTAAATTTGATAAAACTAATCACTGTTTCAAAGCCACCTGGAGAGGTAGCCACCATGGCCTCATCCGCTTCATCACACCAGAAGTTGGCCTTACTTCTTCACAACAATTCCTTGCAACTTTGAACATTCAGTTGTTGGACCTCGACTTTATAACTAACCAGGATTAATGCCACCAGGATATTCTCAGAGGAATTGCTCCTTTTAAAGACACAGTGGTCTACCAGACTAACTGTCCCATTAAATACTTCATTTTCAAAACCTGACATAACCCAAAAAACTTTAATACTACTGCTTGAAAAGAAAATCTCAGGTAGTCTGTGCAAAACCAAAGCATTTGGAGTTACCTGAAAAGGGAACAGAAAACAAAGGTGCTGATTGCAAGGAATGGGAGAAAGCAAGCTAATCTCATGGCATCTGGGAGGTTTATCAGTGGTGCTGGCTTGGCTGTTGTAAGAAGAGTTGCTCTTGGAGGAGCGGGATGTCTGCAGCACTGTTTGTCATCACTGAACCCACATGCAGCCACTTGGCTGCCAGATGCTCTGGTTTTAGTAGGTAAATCACAGCTGTGTCACTGAAAGTGCAGTGTGTAAGACTCCAATCTATGCTGTTCAATCCCAATGTCTCATTTCTGATAATAATGCAATAAATAATTGCAGATTATTTTTCTTTCAGCTCTTTAGAATTTTTTGGCTAGTTGGTTTTCTTTTTTTGTGCTGTGTTTGGAGAGATCTTTGTGGGCTAGTGATTTATAGTGGTCATTCAAGTAATGCTCAGTAAAATAGTAATGCAGTTTTAACTGAATAACACTCCCATCGAAGTCAAAGGGAATTTAATATCTTTAAATACCACAGTGTAGCACTAACTGTAATTAAGTTGGGTATTGCAAGAAACTTGAATCAGTCAAGTAGGAGGTTTTAGGAGGTCTTTCTTATTTTTTTATTTTTATTTATTCCCCCGCCCCGGATGAGCACTGTGTTTCATATAGTGATAGACTTCCAAAATGAAATTAGAGGTCAACTCCTTTAACATGGTCTACTATGGTACTTCATCTCTTAGTGTATGCTGATCTGACAGGAAGTAATGTTAACTTATCCTCACTGACTAAAAGCAATACAGCTAAAACAAACTGCCTTTGATGAAACACCTGTGGTTTTTTTTTATTGTTTGTTTATTTTTTAAGTTCTTTTAACAATCATTCTGACATGCACATTCTTGCAAATTCCTAGACTTCTGCAAGGAAATGTCATGAAATGAACTACAACTTTTCCACGAATGTGGGTATTTCCACTTGTTGATCTCGAAGGTCTTTTCCAACCTAGATAATTCTGTGATTTTCTGATTTCAATAGCATTACCTAATACCCAAGTTACAGTTGTTGATTTTACTTTTACTGGGTGGCAATGACTAATATTATTTGCTTCATAGTCTGTGGGGAAAAAGTAAAACTGTAAGATTATAAATATTCTGGGAGGAGTTAGTGTGAATAAGTGTGAAGCCAAGAATAACTTTCAAAATGGAGCCGGGATCTCATACTTGGCAGCTAGGATGAGCAATGAGCTGTAATGAGGAGTTACTGTTTTCTGCTTTTAGGGCAGCCTGGTAACTGAGGCTTCATACGAACAATGAGTTAATATGTTTTTTTTTGCTTGTGCTATTGCTATTCTTAGGCATTGCTAGTTGCCATATAGAAACCCACCAGCATCTGGACATCTTCTTTAGATAAAGAGGAAAGAACATGTCCCTGCAAAAGTGCAAATAATAAAGGAAACTTAGTAGGATGATCAGGAAAGATAGGAGTGAGAATCAGGAAACAATTGGCAGTGTAAAATCAGATTGACTTTCGGATGGCACAAGGTCTGTTCATGTCCAGAAGATGAGTTTCTCATGGCTCTGCACGTACTGTGATGATAATGTGTTGATCCTTATCCAGCCGGAGCTATCTACATAATCTTCCCTGACTGCTAAGCTCTCTGAGCAAATACTACAGCTGAGGGACAAAAATAATGTTTTCAGACTTCTTTTGAGAAGGATCTTTCTCATCCACCACCACAAGCTGTGGAGGAGGTCAGATTCACCAACATCTTGTCTTCAGTGGAGCCCAGACTTCATCCTGGTGCTGGAGCACAGGAAAGCTGTTATTATCTGACAGCCATTTGTTTACATGTAGTGGGAGGTGAGAATGATAACTCCCCTCAAGAACATTTCACATCTTTTTTTCTAACTCTGAACTACATAACATATTAATCTCTGCTGCTATTTTAATCCATGTAAGACAGAGATGAGGTGATGCAACGTTTTACTCATCTCTTGTTCTCCAGTAACTGTAATTTACTTGAAGTTGTAAATTGTCAGACAACTGGAAATAGCACAAGGTAAATGCTTCCTAAAATGCTTTAGAGCTAATACAAGAACTAATAGCTATAATGTATGTTTCTTGTAACTTGGTTCAGTCTAAACTGGTAGTTAATTGGATTGTCATACTTATATGTGTAAGTATTCAAACATGTCTAAACTTTGTAAAACCACCTGTATAGAGAGAAAGACAGTATTAGTGGAAAAACAAAACCAAACTTTTAAGTATGTTTGCACAGCAAGCTCAATAAGCACTTTTGCTGATCATAAAACCTGTACATTTTAGATGTCATTATTCTTTTTGTCAATATGTAGGCAAATTCTACTACTAGTGGAAAACCTAAAAATATTAAGTTTACTTAATAAAACCTATTAAAATGGGTGGCATGAAACTGAATTATTTCAACTGGAATATATACACCGGGGAAAAGCAAGATCTTGAATATTCACATTACAGCTCGTTGAAAAGGCAATGGGCTATGCAACAAGATTGACAACAAAGGGAAAAATGATGAGGAAAATTGCCTTACTTATCTGCTAGAGTGCTCTTGACTGCCAACTGTAATTTTATGGTTCATTATATAAAAAAATACCATTAATGTTAGTACTTGTGTATCATAATCATACAAAGAAGGGAAAAAGTTCATTGAAATGTGCTCTGTTTTTAATCAAGACACTATAATTGTGTGTTTTTCAGGCATCATCAATTTCCATCAATTTTACTGCTGCAAAAATAATGTGCTGCTATAGTTCTTCCAAAGGTCAATTTCTGCATGAGGTACATTGACTGCAGTGATGTAAACTGTAAATAAACAGCCACATAATTTATCTTCTCTGATATTGCTTGATTCATCATGAGCTTTAAGTTGATCAGTGAAGAAAACAGAATCACTAGTTTGAAATTTTGTGGTGCATCAGATAACTTAGAAATTACAGGAACTTTGGTTATATAAATGCTGTTATATAAAATGTCAGGCAACAGCCAATATTAGCATCGCAGAGCCAATATTACGCAGCAACTGTATCTGTCAAACTATCTGTGTGCTTTTTCTAGTTTTGAAAATCACAGAATGGATAAAGTTGTCTGAAGCAATGGCAGGCTCTGCACTGCGATGTGTTGCATGCCTTATGAGTCAACCATCTGGTATTATCTCAAAACAACTTTGACCATCAGAGAATTTGTTTTTTTTTTGCACCTAAAGGGGAACAGTAGCACTATTATCCTAAACATTCCATTGTTTTTTGTTGTTGTTGTTGTTTGTTTATGTTTAAGGGGGAAATACATGACAGAGAAATTTAGTGACACATTGGAGCATGCAGGAAGTTTTGCACAGGACAAGTTTTCTGAATTAATGTTTGTATTATTTCAGTCTGATGTCAAGGACCAAGCCTACTCGGAGGAGATTCTGTGTCCCAAGGACTTTCTTCTCAAGAAAACAGACAATTCCCAGGTGATATTTCCCAGCTAAGGGATGTTCAGATTTTCTTTATTCCATGACTCTGTGATTGAGATTGACCTTGAGAAACAGCTGCTCTTTTCCCTTAGAAATGTGCTCTGAGTTTTCAAGCATGGGTGTGTCAATTTTTGTTTAGACGTTACAACTGGCCAGCAAAGGACAAAGACTCCATGGCAGATATGTTATTGGAGACTCCAAAGGCTGTCTCTTGTCTCCTGGGGCAGAATACCGAAAAGTCACCAGTGTGTTTTATGGGCGAGCACTGTTGCAGTTGATCCTTTATCCCAGTGAATATATCCCCTTCTTACAGAACTTCTATGAGCATTTTCTTTCATGCCCAATCTCATAATCTCAATCTAAATGTTTTGCAGCACAGTCTGTATATAGATGCCTGAGGTGGAAGGCATCTCTCTGCACAGGCTGAGCGCTGCCTTTCCACCCTCACACACAGCATCCCAGCGCACCCTGGCAAGCTTCCTTGGGACCTCGCAGTGTGGGCTACTACAATATATCCCTCGATCAAAGCAAGGAAGGCAGCTTTAATTTTTATTAGCTTCATAATTTTTTCCCTCAGACTACTTCAGTTACAGCTTTTGTAGCATCGCCTGAAAGGGGCAGTGGTACACACCACAGCCACTAAGAAACATATTTTCTCTCTATTATCCATCTTTAAAGAGGTTTGTAAACCCTTACTCTCACCTCTCTTTAAATAAAGCAGGAAAAGCTCAGTACATGGGAAAGGGCTTCTGCTGGATAGCTTATATTAGGTCAAAAGGATCGTAAAACCAGCATTACTTGGTTGATACATCTGTGTAATATTTCATCTGTGCTAGTGTAATACACTATCAGAATTGTGTTTCTTTGATGATATATTACTTGATAAAATAAGGTCAGCTGTCAAAAACCCATTCCAGTGTCTGAGGCACTCAAAGTTTCGTTGGGGAAAAAAGAAAAAGTTCATTTTATTCCTGAAAAGCACATTACTCGATATGGTGAAGTGAAGGATGGTCAGGCTGAAGCTGAGAGGCTTTACTCAGGCAGACAAGTCCCCCTGAAATCCCATTGCTTAGCCAGGGCCCAAGGCCCTGGGAACAAAGTGCAGCATGTGCTGCCAACCAAAATCTCTGCTGCAGCTCAGCAATAGGCCTGAAATGGCTGAAACAATACACACATGTATGCTTATTTTTGGACAAACGTCACTGTACACCTATCACCTTCAAAGTGAGATCATCCAGCAGGGGATGCTGAGCAGCAGTGAGGTGCAGTGTGGAGCAGTATCTCTTTTCCTGCCCCGACAGAAGGGAATGTCTGGGTAATTCCTTGCAAACCTCACCATAAAAACATGTCATTATTCATAGTGTATGATTAGTCTTTCATGCTTTCCTTGTTATAAATATGTAACACATGCTACAGTGCAGAATGTGTTAATGTATTTTAATGTGATCTTTAATGCTGATATTTAAAAACCTGTTCCTGAATATGCACAGTTTAAATTTCACATGAATGTACATCTACCATTCTTTCTGTTTTAAAGTATAATGTCTTTTAGGCAAAAGGTAGGCATTATGTCAATCCATTTTTACTCCTTTCTTCATATCAGTTATGTACAGTTAAATATTTTCTTCATCTTCCATAGGAAAAATGAATTATTCTAAAACAACGTGTGCTGCAGCGTGTGTGTTGGTAAGTCAAAATACAAACACTGAGAGAAGATATTCTCATTTGTTTTCCGTTCCAGTTTTAAGTGATATTTTAGGAAGCAATCATAATAAAGAGGAGCTGAAGGAGCTGAAGAAATTATTTCTCAGTTAGACAGCAGCCTGCTGTTATCCCTAATCTAAGAGACACTGGATAGAGGTCATCGTTTGATCAATGAGGTGAATTTCATTTTATGATGCTGAAAACAGACAGAGAATGGTACAATCAAGTGCCTTCAAAAAGGAAACAGAAGCAGTCAGAGAGTGATGAAAGAACCATAACAAAAATAAACAGATTTATTGCTATATATAGTCTGTTTTACAAGGACTCTGTAGTGCAGAAAGAGGATGTTACCTGACTTTAGCCCCCCAGATATACAGAGTATTGCCAGGATTTATTATCACTTCAGCTGCCCAGGACAGTCTTGTGGACAAATGAGGTTAACACAGTGCATTGCTACATTCAAAGATTCTCTCTCATAAAAGATAGAAATTTAGTTTCCAAGCTGAACACTTAAGCAAGTAAGGTAATGAGACTTTCAGGAGTCCCAATGCACAAAGAGTGCTGACAGCATCTTTACTTCCTTGCTATCAGAAACTCCAGCACAGTGGGGTTTCTCTCCTGCAGTCTGGCTCTGAGGTGCTGGCTCTCTGGCTGGCTCTGCTGTTCGCCTTTATCTGGCTTTTCAAAGTACTTGGGGTGCAATTTGAATTGGCCACTTTTTATTCGCAGCACTGTCTGATGTGACTTAGTGTCACTAAATGATATGGATTGCAAGGCCTTATTTGAATGTTTGCTACAGAGGTTTTATAGCTAGTTTGGAATATTGAGCACAGGCATGTTGTCATGGTAATTGAGCAACTATTTGACATATAAATCTAGACTATATCATAGCCTTATAACAGCATCTGTTCTTCCATTCAAGAATAGTGAAAGTGATAGAGCATTCTTTGTGCTTTTGAGATTTTGGTTACAAATGGCTGTCCAGGAAGAAGCTAAAAATACTTTTCCAGAAAAATACTGAATTTCACAATAAGCATAACTGACTAAGTCTATTTGAAATGATCCATCATGAAGCAGTCTAGATAACTTTCGGCAGAGGAAGCAAGGTAACCAATATTGATAAAAGCAAGTAGATGAGGAAAAGATTGCTCATATACAGAAAAGGATAAAGGGATTTCATAAATGTATGTACCAGAAAAATGGACAATTGTGTGTCTGTCACAGTGCATCAGGAAATCATACTTTTCTGAATGTCTGACTTACTGCTTGTGTCTGGCCTCTCAGTCATAAAAGAAAGTTAGACTGGAAGTATTCCTTGGTTAATGTGTTAAGAGAGATATTAAACCTGCATTTGTATCCTTTGCAACTGTGGATGGAAAGGTGTCACCCAGCCAAAGCTATATACTGTCATAAAGCAGGTACCAACATAATAAAACTACAGGAAGAGAGACTTGAAAAGTGTTTGGCCCAAGTAGTAGATCTTATTTTTCATCAAAACATATAGCAGAGATTTTTCTTTTTTCTTTTCTTTTTTTTTTCAGAGGAAAACCTTGCAAGTTATCTGCACAATCAATGGAAAGCTAAAGAAAGCCCTTGCTGTCAGCACGGATTAATCTGGAACTCTTTAGTGTCTTCAGATCCTTGTGCATCAAAACATTAGTTTGCATCAAAAGTTTGAACAGTGACTCAAAGTACTCAGGAGTTCAGAAAACTACAAGAGTGAATGAACTAAAATGCCTCCAATTTCTATGGCTTGCAAACTTCAAAAACTGTAATTGTGCTGGAAGTCTTTGATCTCAACATTACTCTTCTATTGACTGTGAAGTCAAAAGCATAGGGGTACTGCAGTGGGATCCTAACGTGTCAAGTGTTAATTCCCCATAGCCATATTTAAGGTACATCGTATTAGCTGTTGACCACTAAGTGCTAAAGGATGTAACCACATGTAGAGTTTTCTTACTGCTGAGGGTTTCACACATAAGTAATTTCAGTGCAGATTGTTTCTCACTAGCAAAGAGGTTACTGCAGACCACTGATAAACAGGACCTCTGGAAGATGTTTTCTAGAACAAATGAGCAATTATACATTTTTAATAATCAACTGTTAGAGTTGAACAGGAGTTAAAATGATGTCAAAATTTACACACTAACCTGAATAGCAGCATATGTTATTTTTGGAACTTAGGAGGGAGCCTGATGAAGGGGGAGGATGGTGAGAGGGCTTGGCTGGAACGCCAGGAGTGTCTGCCTGACCTCTGAGATGGGAGCTTAACGCCGCAAATTGGTACCAGCATCTCCCTTCATGCGGCATAAGTGAAAAAGAAAAATGGAAAGGGATTCATTTATATGGCTTGTAAAATATTCATTTATGTGCTGTGTTTGAGGAGAATCGATCTCTAGAGAGCATGAGGTTTCTCCATCTCAGTCAAACTAGATTAGAGGTAAGAGCTGAGTGGGATGAAATGTTGTGGGGATGGCAATGGGGTGAAATGGTGCTCAGTGCTGATCCCCTCTGATCGTCAGCAAGGGCTGAGCCCACAACAGGACTGAGTCACAAGCCCCTGAGCCAGCATCTGTGGGTTTTGACACACTAGGTGGCAAATTGTTTAAATCTTTTCGTAGATTTGGTCTTCAGAGACTTGCTTTAACTATCACATTAAAGCAAGGCTAAATTAAGTCAACACAAGATTTATTCTTTATATTTTCAGAATTATTTTCAGTGTGTGTTGAAAAGTAATGCAACAATGGGCACAGCGAGATTTTTTTGTTCCTCCACAGATGCCCGTAGCTTCATAGCATTGCTCCTTAATGTTTGTCATGTTGCAACAAAGAAACACAACTCCAGAGTTTTGCAAGGGGCTCTGTGTGGCTGGAGTGACTTTCTGATTTCAGCCTCTAGAACATTGGTTGTTGAGCAGTTTCCTCATCATTAAAAGGTTGTCAAGGACAAAGTGAAAATATGGATACATCGTGATAGAGCAGAATCAGTAAATGTAGTGGCACTAAGCCACTAAGCAGTGCCTACCTGAACATCAGGAAGTCTTTCATGGTGTAACAGGGGTGGCTTGCAGGCAATAGGACTTCTCTAAGTCTGTACGACCTCTAACCAGATCTGAGCACAGGACATCAGAAGCAGTGCAGGCACACACAGCTGTTTGCCCACGGCTGTAGTAACTGGTGACACAAACAGTTTTATTTTTCAGTTAAAATGCTCTTTGAAGACTTTAAGTGAGACTTTAAATAAGTTCACAGCTCGCTGTTGTTAAGGAAGCTTGAAGAGTCTCTAAAAATGGACTTTTACATGGTTAAACTGAGAAATATCTTATACAATGTTTTCAGTTGTTTCTGACAACAATGTCTTTACCTAGGGAGCAAAGTATTCCTGATGATGTTAATAAATAGCAGCTCTGACAGCAGTTTTCGGTATCAGCATAGATGCAGAATGCTGAATATTACCTGTATTATCAGTTGGCTAACACCTTCCATGAGCAAGATGTCTCTTTAGAAAGCTGTGGCTTTTATGAGCATCATCATTTTCTGTCAGGCTTGATGTGGTTGGGTTTGAATGGCTTTGAGGTTTGTGCTGTTGTTTAAATTTGTGATAAAAGAAGCGAACATTCTCTTAGAGATGGGTGTTGAAAAATGTGCTACGATGTTCAAGTAGAAATGGCTTCATTCTGCTGTTTCTTCTGCAAGCTCTGAGATCTGTGGAGGACAAGACTTAAGTAACAGAGTGATTTGCCGAGCTTTAGATATTAAAGCATCACAGGTACAGCTCATGCAGAGGCAGAGACTTATTACAGTGCTAAATATCTTTCTCTCTAAAAGCTTTGGAGTTTAAAAGCTTTGTGTGGAGTCTCCACCAGCCTTCGATGTCCCAAGGGCACAGGCAGAAGAGGAGCAAGGGCAGTGAGTGCACCCAGGCAGCTGTGAGCACGCAGTACACTGCATGTACAAGTGCAATGCCATACTGGTAAGAAACAATTTGTTTGCACATATGAGGAATATTTAATTTTCCACATTATGAACAAAAATTCTCTATACTCCTAACTTAATGTAAATCAGTATAGATTCCTATACTGATAGTTTACTGATCCTATACTTTATTATTTCAGATACACAATCTCTTGATGCATGCAAAAAGAGGGCAGGTTTATAGACAAATTTCTACCATTTCAGCTTTCTTAGAGTTTGTTGGTGAATATAACATTGAAAAATGACATATTATAGATCATATATCACAGATCACCACTGGCTTATGTCTGCCCCTGGGACTGAGGGCCACGGTCCTGAGTAGCAGGGAAGCATTAGCACCACAAAATGGCTGCTATTTCTCTAATTAAATGCTAGTTGGACCAAGGATCTGATCCCTTTGTTTATCTGATAAAAAGAAATGTTTGGCCAGAGTGTTCAATAGGCCCTTTGAGACTTTGGTCTTTCTCAAGATTCATCTGCAAAACTCTTGCTGGTTCTACCCTCTCCCTCTGTCCTAGGTCCTCTGTGTCGCCCTGCATCAGTTGTATTTCCAACAGCTGACAGTAAGTGTTTCCAAAATTATCACCACCTTGGGTGTTGGCTTCTCCCGCTTGCCAGGCCAGGCACAATCATTGCAGGTGGGCAGTGCTGTTGTAGGCTGCAGTCCCTGAGCCATCTTCTTCTCTGCCAATAAATTCCTGGGCACGCTGACTGCCCAGTGGCTGCAGGACCTCCCCGTTGTAGCTGCACCCCCAAGTGAAACACAGATGGAGAGGAGCCAGGAGCTGCTCTCATCACAGGAGGAGTCTTTTTTTACATCTGAGACATAAATCACACTTAACACATCACTCAGTGTAATAGGTACCTGTAATTAAATGGGAGCTTTATTGAATAAACTACCGTGGTGGTAATTATGTGTGTAATACTCTTGCTATAACTCCAGCAATTCCTTTGACTTTATTACAGATAAAACAATGACTTGTCTATTTTCATAATGGTTGATAGTTTAAGAAGTCTGAAGGAATGTTAATTGTGAGTTGTCCAAGAAGTCTTTAAAAATGTTTGGGTTGTTAGTTTTAGCTCAGTATTGACACAGTGTTATTCCTAATGCTTTCTGCGTACCCACAGTACCAGTGGCACCTGCTGTTAGCTTTGGAAACACAAACTTGACTGTATGAAGAGTGGAGCTTGGTATATGTAAGAAACATCTGTAATATAGTGGGGAAATATTGGTTTACTTTATAATGTCCTCAGATTGATTTTTCTTGATGGAGTGGAGAGCCAGAAATTATCTGCATGCAATCAGAAAGGGCCTTTATGTAAATTGTTGAGGAATTAGCACAGTTGAGGTAACAACTTGATAGTTTTGTACATTAAGCAATACTTAACTAAGTTCACAATTTTCCCTTTCCTTTGGGTTATTTATACATACACACAAGTACAAACTCACCCATTGGATGGTTAAATTCAATTCCAGTGAGGTCTTATTTTTATTTACGGCTTTTCCCAATATATGTACACCTTCCAAATCTTTACAGAGCTACATCGATTCCTGTAGTATCATCTCCTAGTTTATTGAGTGCTTGTGGAGACTGATTGTCCCTTGATATTTCAGGAAGACTTAAAAGATACAAGAATGTAGCTTGAAATAGGCTATGAACTCATTAAGCTACCACCACATTTGGGAAATTATTCAAGATGGTTGGGAATTTCTTGGCAATTTTTTTCCCACTGGAAAAAATGCTGATTTGCCAAAAAAAAAAAAACCTGTTTGCTAAGCAGAATTTGATTTAACATATCCAATTAAGAAGAAAAAGAAGCCAGTGCAATAGCAGGGTGACACTGTTAACCGAAAATTGTATTTTTTCTTGTGATGGCAGTTTTTCAAAATTTTAATGAATTTATACTAAAAAAAATAGAAATTAGTTAATTTGACTGACCTGACAAAAAATGGGGGTGGTGGAAGGTGGTGGTTGGAAATGTGAGATTTACACCCTGTATCTCGAATGCAATTTTTCTTCCTCGCCATGCTGCCAGGCTGTGGAGACCCTCTCAACCTCTGCACATAGAAAAGTTGGGAAATGGGGAAAAAATCAGTATTTCAATGTAGAACTCATCAACAGTCATTTTTGCTCCTCCTTCATGTCTTCTGGTTGATGTTTAATTGAGCTCCCAGGGCATAAACAAGCCCAAGTGACCCAAAGGGTTATTTCTCCATTCTTCACTTCTGGCCAGCAACTTGTTTGATTCCAATCACAGATCTAGATGCCATGACATAATTTAGGAATTCAATTAAAAGCACAATTCATAACGAAAAAGTCTCCTCTATCTCATTCCATTATTATCTGATTTACATGTTTCTTGACCTACCAGCCTCTTTTCCAGAGGCCTGAGGGCAATTTGGACCCAGGTATGAGCTTACACCAGTCCTTCCGTGGTCCTGCTTAGCTCTGCTGAGCACCTCCTCCTTGCCTCATTCGTACTGAACTTCACAGTTTCATGACAAATTGATATTAATGCATGTCTAATAATGGCTATCCTTGAGATTTACATTACTGTAATGTCAGATTCCTGTCAAGTTAGTTTGAAAATATAGAGAAAACACTTGAATTTATTTTAAGTGAAATCTGAAACTATCTTTAATTAATAACATTAAAAAAATTAATTTGCACGTACACTCAATAAGGTGCAGGAAGGACAGCAGAGTTTTTTTTATTATGCTTTGAAAAGCCATAGCAAATAACTCCTTCAGTAAAAGAAAAAAGAAAACAAAACCTGATAGCAGCTTTCCATGGAAATTCATACTATTTCTCTGTTCAATGGTGCATGAAAATACATGCGTTTTGTATGAATATAGAAATGAAAAAATAATGTATCCAGCAAATGTATAGGTAATTCTTCAAGAATCTCTATTGCTTTGGAAATATTATTCTTTTTTTGACACAGCTTTACTGATCTGTTGTCTGTTGGGTAGATCTAAGATGGGAGAGGAAATACTTTCCTTCATTTTATGATAAAGAAAAGAGAAGAAAGAAAAACTAAGCATTAAGATGCCAACATGTGTTTTATCTACTTCAGTTCTGCCTGCGAGAACCAGATTCAGCAGAACAGCTTCACCTTTGCAGAAGTTATTGCCTCACCTTCTCCACCTCGTCTGACAACTTTTCCTATGTTTTTCCTTAGCTCCTTTGTATTTTACCTTTCACAAGAGAGTAAACCATCTGCTCTCTAAGGTGACAATGCATTATACAGGAATCAATGGCATCAAGCACTGGAGAGCCCTAAGTCTGCCAGACCAAGGGGAATATTTTTAAGGGTGATATTCTGTAAGTGCAATGAGATATTTATGTACCGTTAAAACTTACACAGTGCCTAGCGGTATCTAAACACCTTTTAAAAATCTGCTGCTAGATCGTTATTGATAGACAAACTCAACAGATCTTGTCACAGCAGACTGCCCCAGTGACTGTCTCTATCCTGGTCCCCTCCTGTAGGGGCACCCTGGGACTGCTGAGAGGGAGGACATCTGGGCAGACAGATGTCGTTCAGAAGCAGAAGCCACTTCTCTAGCAGCACCTTGGAACTTGTCCCCTCCAGGAATCTGAGCAAGCAAGGCTGGCACTGAAGCTGGCAGTGCTCCTCACCTGGCCTCTGTCCCTGGGCAGGATCGGCCCCACTCGTAGCAGTTTTGACTGCTGTTTGTCCCCCTTTCTCTTCAATGCCAGCGATGGAGACGGCAATTCCATGGTTTGAACTGGCCTTGCAGTAAGGCTAGCCTAAATCTCCCTGGCAATGTTTGTTGCCTAGCTCTCAATTGCCAAGAGAAGCAGCTGTTTCCTTTGTCTTTGCCATCACCTTTTCAGTATTTGAAGCCTGTTAACATCTCTGCTCTGTATGCCTGACTGACCATGGCAAAAACAAATTTCAGATATTCTATGTAGGTGATACTGGTTGATCTCCAATTGTTTTCTCTTGTCTCTTTTTCTTCAACCTGAATAAGATGTGCATCCAAATTAGATGTGTTTAGGCTATGGCAAAGTTGCTGCAACAGGAGTATCCTTACTTTTTGTAGCAGAGGTTGTTCAAACATTTCCAGAAGTTACATTTGGTACTTGCACCTGGTATGACAACATTATTGTGACATATACGTCAGCCTCTCATTGTGATACTGCCATCAAATTTCTCAGAAAAGCCACAACGTGAATAATAGTTTGAATAATCTGATCTATTGTTTTTCCTTTTACATTACTGCTGTACTCTGCAGGAAAATTGCCTGAGACTTTTGCGACTATAATTGTTCTAAAGATTGTGTTTTTAGTAAGGTGATTGCATTTAGGTTAGACTGAGCAGCACACAGTATTTGCTGTAGGAAAGAAATGGATGGATAGAAAGAGACTAAAAAATATATCCTTACAGTTCAGGGAAAATTTGTGATTATCCAATTTGCTTTACCAAAATATAAGAATCATAATAATTCTTCAAGATATTGACTAGGAACCGAAGGCTAGAGCTGTCGTTTAGAAGACATAAAATGCAGAGTCCGTCAGGAATTATTTTACTTCCAACACCATGGTCACCTGATATTCTTGACCCAATAAAACAAAAGGTCATAGTTAAAATACAAAGTTGCTACTACCTCAAGCAGCAAATATAAAAGGCATGTAGCTCAGCAAAATATTATTTCTAAGCCGTGTACATTGACAAGAAATCCAAGAGTTTCCTGACTAAACTCTTGTAGTTTAATGTAAACTTTTTTCTTCTGATGCAAATAGGGATATTCTTATTACTGATTATATGGGATGGTATTTCTGATACTTACTTTTCTTTTGTGAATATACTTTCTAATTTCTAACTTTCTATACTGTCAGTAGGCTTTTGGAATGCTCCAGGTCATATTCAGCATCATGGCTCTTGCCTTTCTGGGACTGGGCACAGGACATTTCCTGGGACATGCAGTTGCTTCTGCAGCCCGCAGGGCACCTCCCTGGTCTCCTGCAACCTGTGCATCCTCTGCGCAGCCCATTGCAGAGCTGGGAGCCGCGCAGCCCGCTACGCAGTTGAAGGCAATGGGGTAGCTGCTTAGCTCCCCTGTCCAGCTCTAAAATCCAGGTAGTAAGGTCCATGCCAAGCACATGCCTTGCACACTCATTTAGATGCTATGCTGCTTGTGGAACAGCTTTTTTTTCACAGACTGCTCCCCATGCTTCTGAAGTGGTTGTTAGATTGACAATACACCAAAACTACTTGACATGAGGCAATAAGGAAACGTGACTGAATGTGACAAGACAGTGTCGTGGCTGCTTCTAATGAACATGAGTGCAGTGGTTGGTATTTCAGGCACTGCCTCTCGTGAATGACTGCACAAAGAGGTGACCCACAAAGCTGCGCACGCACACGCTTCTGTGATCTCTGCCCACTGCCTATCCTCCTTGTATTTAAAACACAACTGAGCAGATCTTCAGAGTCATTTCATTAATGACCTTGCAGTCATTAATGCTGCAGGAGGAGGCTTACCGTGACCCTGACCACTGGGAACATCTCCCAGAAGCTGTTGATTGGAGTTACAACTCCTGAGGGTAAAGCGAAAAGATGCTCAAAAGCGAACTTTGTGCTTTGCAAGTACCTGGCCTGTCTGGTCAGAAGATGAGTTGCTGGGGCCTCTAATTCATGCTGGGTACGGCCCTCCCAGGAGTTTGTGTCTGTAGCACGGGACCAGCAGGGTGCACAGAAATATCCCACCCTGAGGCTGCTGAGGACAAAGCATCTGCTTTGCTGCTGAGACTCTAATCTTCAGGCTTTTTAATTTAATTAGTGCACTTAACCAGTCTACTTTGAAGGGAATATTGATCTGTCCTCAATATTCTTATTTCTCTGAGAGATGTTATCTTAGAAGGCAGTGGCTTTGTCTAAATACACAGGTCTCGTTTATTTTACACTTCCCNAAAAAATCACTTAAGTTTGTGGAAAGCTATCAGACAGAGACATAGAGCAGTAAGGGTATTGCTTTTGATTTCCTTGATTTAGCATTTACCTGTACATTTCCTAAAGCAAATAAAACCAGACTGGGATTGAATTAAGGGGTTTCACACTGAGTTCTATACTGGCTAATTTAATAGGTATCAAATTCTCCTAATTAATTAACTCCATACAATTTTATATCAGTTCGAAACTTTTGTCATGTATACAACGAGCAATGTACCTGTGGTATGTGAGCAGTGGTTTTCTGCATGTCATGAAACATGGCTACTTTTTAAAATATTGAGCAAATCTTATTGTGTCCATGATTTTTTAAAAAATCTTTACCCACAGTTTTTGGGGTGCTAAGGGAAGAAAGCTGTTTGGGTGACTTGATGGGCACCCATTGAGACATCCCAAATCACTGTTAAGGTATTTATTTATTTTTGTCTAATTTTACGGCTGGATGCTTTGGACAAGTTTGCCGAAATCAGGTTACCAGCTCCCACTGAACTTCAGTGCAAGGAGGCTCTGTAAATCTTACAGGTGCCTGGGATTTCCGGTAGTATTAGGAACATAATTAGATGACATGAATTTTAGGATTATGAAATAAGCATTGGAAACAATCATTTAATTACTGGATTCTGATATTCTCGCTGTGATCAAGAATAACTTTCTTTATTTTCCATATCTTCTTTGCAGTTTGGGGGAAGGCTGGCAGTTAACAAACGTATCCATTCAAAGAAAATCCACAAAACTTGAATACATAGAGAAAACTAAGATGTGATTTTGGCACAGTGGAGCTCCTCAGCCTTATAGTTTTCCAGGTGGAAACCAAAAATGATCGCTCTCTCTGTTCCTGTTTTTCGTCAGGGTTTCAACATAGTACCTGGGTGGAATTCCCCTGTTACACATTAGCACAGCAGGACCGTACCAGGAATCTCAGTGAGTCCTCAGCTTCAAAAGAATTTCTCTCCACTGTACGACAGACACCTGTATCTGAATTACTCCAGATGTCAGTAAAAATGCAAAACCATTTTCCATTTAAATATTTACGTTAAGCAATTTGATAACATAGGCAACAAGGACTGGTAAATCTCATCTACTATTATGAATATAACAGTGACAAATACTAGTAATACTTCAAAGGAAGGTCAGAACTCCAAACAAATTGCTTTGGAGCCTTCAGCTCAGGCGTTTGCTCTCCAAAGCATTGATACATGGTGGGTACAAAATTTAAAGATATTAAGTTCTTTAGCCTCGGAGTCTGACTTCATGATAGACAGTGGCACTGAATTCCACAGCTTGAAGCTTGATTGCATACCATAAATAGTGCATGTGTGCCATATTGAACACATGACCTAATTTCTACATCTGGAACAGGAAACAAGAAACTGAGAATTTTTCTTCCTCTCTTTTTTTCTTTCTTCCTTTCGTTCTTCCTTTCTTCCTTTCTTTCTCCCTTTCTTTTTCTTTCTCTCTCTCTTTCTTGTGTGTTCGTGGGTTTTTTTTGTTTGTTTGTTTGCTTGGTTTTTGTTTTTCATTGAAAAGAGCCTCTGATATCTGAACATCCTATAAATATTCATTGGAAAAACATACTGAGTGATAAGGTTTATTTTTGGTAGGACTGGGGGCTGCATTTGGGTTTATGTCACGTGAAACTGAACGATTTAGGATATTATTTATATATTATTATAAATANAATGCACTCTAAACAGTTCTTGATGAGATGCTTTCATAGGGCCTGTGCTATATTTGAATCCTTATTTTCCATAGGAACATCTCAGGATATTATCTGGGATAAGAGAAGTATTTTGTCCTTTCTTAAGAAGAGTTCCCTGATCAGAGGACAGCAGCATTTGTTGGTTCAAAGAAGTGATAACTGCACCATCAAAATATGATACAATAGCTTTGAAATACTTTTGTAACATCTTTTAAAAGAAAACAAAAACAAAAACAAAACACTTATAGCACTAATTTTGAGGTATAACTTAATCTTTTAAAAGATTTTCTTAAAATTTAATTTTGAAAATATATTGGCTGTTATGAATTTTTGCCTAAAGAAATGAAATCTGAAATTCTTTAGTGTGAGCAAATCTTCATTTTTTTTTCTGAAATAATGTTTTCTTCAATTTTTTTTTCGTTCACTATACTTTCCAGATTTCTGCAAATGAATTTATGTCTCTTATCCCTTCAAAAGTCTTTTTCAAGTCCTCACTTGCCACCATGGGTAGAATGACTTTTGCTGTTACCATTTTTTAGATAAAATTTCATTCTGTCCTTCAGGGACCATCATGGCAGTTGGACACTCAGCTAATGTGATTCGTTACATTCACTACTTCCGCACAAAGCTTTTCTCTATATTTTTAAATATCAGCAGAACAAATACCAGCACTAAACCAGCAAGAAAACTGATAGCATTTGGGGATCATCTAATGGAGCATTGGATATTCAGGGCTGTATCTTGCCCAGCAATGAAAACCTGATGTGTTTTAGTTATGAAACTAAAAGCAGTAACCCTATAAATTGTCCCACAGAGAGCACTCAGTGTGTTTGGTTGGGCATTATAGAAATAAGGGCTTGATTCGGCTCCGGCTGCCAGGAAGGCTTCTTTGCTGGAAGACGGAGCAGTGCCCTCACCCTCACTCTGTGGCTGACAACCCAAATATATCAGAGCAGCACAGCCAGGAGCTGTGGCCCCACAAAATTCAGTATATGAACCCACGGAAAAGACTGTTATTATTTTTATTTATTTTGCTTCGGAAGGCATGGATTAAGACCAAAGTTTAATTAACTTTAGTTTTGGCTATTTGATTGTGGCTGCAGGGACATGAATAATAATGCTGATTGAAAGTCTGTTATTTTCTGTTATTTGTTCATATTTTTGCCTCCCTGATTGAACTTTATGTCTCTGTTGTGTTCCCAAGAACACTTGGGGGCAGTGGATATTCTGTTCCACAATGAAGACTGCTTATTTTGGGAAGAGGGAAATAACAGTGAAGCAACAAAAAGTAAATCTGGAGCCAGTTCTCTTTAGATAGTTTTAATGTTCTGCTCTTCAAAATGAAAAAAAAAGTCTTTAAAAATGAAGACGATACTTCCAACTGTATCCACTGAAGAAATTCACTGCAGGGGAGGTAGAATTATAAAGCAGGACCCTCAAATGAAATTTGCTTTTTTTTCTTGGAGCATTTTGCACCAGGAGATCTGTTCTGAAATCTGCATGCTGAGTGAATCAGCTCACCAGCTCCATCCTGTTCCTCTGCTACACTGGTAGGGGACTTCTTCCCGTGCCAGTGAAGAGTCAGTCTGGTGGAGGAACCTCTCCTGGAGAAACAGCCTCAGCTGGCCAGTTAAGACAGGTTTGAGATAGCTCTCAGTACAAACAACATGTGTGATTGGGTCAAAAGATCGAAATTCAAACTCTGCCTCTGTGCAAAGAAGAGCAAAATCTGCAGGTGTGTTAGTAGAGTAGTGAACGTTGCACTGAAAATGGAAATTACTTCACCTTTTGTTTCTTTCCTTAATATTATCCCATATGTACCGAGAACAGAATACGAGTTGCTGGAAAAAGGCCATAAGAGCCTTCTGAGTGTACAGATATTATGGCAGTCTTCAGAAGTGTGACAATTCCCAATGCACTTTTTAATAAAACCTGGCATGGAACGGTAATCTACCTGTCTTTGCTCTAGAGCCATAATACTGTGGGTTACATCAATAAAGGTCTGAGTCATTCTTGTCACTGTGGAGATTGTCTTTTTGATGCCTGTATGGCTCTGAAGACTCATTGGAAATTCATATTGACTGGCACTGAGTTGTATTTCCTATTTGGATACTGAATAGATTTTCATGATGATCTTAAATCAGTTATGCATTTAAATACACCTACACACCTAGATAATTACAGCTCAGGAACGTCCCACCCGGCGGGCAGCCCCCAGCCCTGCCTCGCCCCGCATGCCGGGTGGAGCAGCTGCTCCGCCTCCGGGGGAGGGAACCCGCGCGTCCCAGCTCCAGCAGCGAATGCTCTCTGCCCAGATGTGGCCATCCTCCTCCCCTCCGCTTATTGAACAGCATTCATCACGGCACAGCTAATGTAACACAGCTGCGCGTGCTAAAGTTGGTATCTGTGCAAGCATACGAAGATGTATGCCTCAACCGTTCTTCCAACGACATTATTTTTGGCGTTTATCTGTTGCTAAATCTTAATATACAGGCAGGCATTGTTGCTTTTAGAGCCTTTTTTAACATGCATTCTGAACACATTGGAAACAATATTTTTTAAATATTTACATATATTACAAGAAATATTCAACTGCATTTCCTGAACTCAGTAACAGCCACAATCTGGCTTTACCTTTAACATTGCTTCTTTATTACCTTAATGATGCAGTTTCTATGCAGACAAAAGACAGAATGACTTTGATGTGAGCTTTGTGTATATGAATATTATTGGCAGAAGCCCTTTGTTTCACCTTTAGTAAGAAAGGGAGGGAAATATGAAGGAAATATCATGGCATTTACAGGTTAACAGAAGTAGGATTTTTGTTGTTGTTGTTGTTGTTGCTTCACTCAGTGGCATTTGGGGCTCATCATATGCTGATTTAGCCTTGCAAAAGGCTATGAAGCACTTTTGTGTTACCACACAGCCTGTGTTGATGCTGGGAGGAGTACAAAGAGATTGGCAGGGTAGTTGCAGCAGGAATTATGTCATATTCTGTATTCAGGCAACCTGCAGTTGTAATTCTGACATCATTTTCATAGATGCACTCTGGGAGCCAGCTGAAATGTTTCCTGCTCTGCTCTCCTGATGCACTGGGCCGGAGGGTGGCACTTTGCAGATCTTCCTTCTGCCTTGGAACAACCCTACAGGACCAGCAATAGGATGCCATTTGCCTGTGTGTTATATATCCATTAAATAAATTTGAAAGATCCCAGGCCAATATGACTGGGAAATGAATATGACTTCTACACTCTTCCAAGCATATGCACTTGCTTAAAAGAGAACAGATTTTGTCTTGACGTGCTGGCATTTTAGGCTGAAAGCAATTGAGGATGGGACTATCCTCACATTGACTGTAGATGCCATGGTGTCACTGTAATTCCGCATTCTTGGGTTATATACACTTTTATTAGTGAAGCCACCCAAACCATACAAACTGATGTGGTAGATTTGTAAGTGTGCAGCACAGGATGATGGACAGTTTGAGGAGAGCCTGGGGTCTCCCTCTCAGAGCCGCAGTATCTTCAGGTCTAAAGGATCAAGATTTAATAGGATTTGATGGACTCCAGCCCCTGACGAGATGCTTATGAGACTATAGAATAGGATCTAATTTACTAATTGGACACAATGAAGAATACAGTCTCTGCAGGGAGAAGAGGAAATTTAGCACTGGAAAAGGATAAAGCACAGAAGAAAAAATGAGAAAAGGTACAGGAGATGCAATCTAAGTTCAAATAAAATATACATGTTTGTCTTATTGCTAGTACTTCTATTATTTCACATGCTTTGCTGATCTCATATACTCCTCACCACAAAAAGCTGCTCAGAGTTACAGTGATGTTTCTAGAAGGTGAGTATATATATGTCAGGAGAAAAAATAACACTTGCATTGAAGGATGATTTAAGATTATTCTTCTACACTTCTGTGTAAGATTGGATCTATTGTAACCTTCCTAAACCTTTGTTACCTTTGTAATTTAAACTGACAGGTTAAATGCTAATGCAATTGATAGGGGTGAACAACTGGTCAAGGAACAACCTGATCTGACTGTATAATGCATCAGAGAATTGCAAAAATATGCAGGTCAGATGTAATTTTGACAGAAAATGGCTCGCTGCAAGGGTTTATGTTTCCCTAGATAGTCTTAAAAAGAGTTGGACTATAGTAAGTACCACATTGCTTGAAAAAAATATCAAGTTAAATTTAATGGAAAAAAATCCAAGTTCTCAATATCCTCAGATTTCATTATCAGTTTTTATTGGAGCTAGGATAATAAGATTATAGAATTAAAAGAAAAGTTATACCCATTTTCTTCAGCCCAGCAGTCCTAATGTGAAAAAAGAAAGCGACACTCATTTCTCACTATAAGTACACACTGAAAACTACCTGGAAAAAGAAGTAGAAGTAGTCTCTGACCACCATAAGCCTGATTTGGTCCTTATTGAAGTAGAAATTCTGTTACTTCAACAGGCACTGGGTCATGGCAATTACTGATAACAGTAGGTACAAAGACATTATCTTGTGAATTAATCCTGGAGTTAATGGTTTTCCACTTGGCATAGAATATATGACTCGTGTTCCTCTTTTAATTGAGTGCCCCCTGCAGCTGCCCACAGAAGCAGCCTCTTTAGCAGGTGTAACATGTATTTAAATGAAACAGTAACACCTGGGAAGATTGAGGGCAGTTTAACCTAGACTACCTTATTTGTAGTTTAGGGAGCTTACCCAAAAAGTAAGAGAGCCACATTTAAATTACTGACTGGCAGACCAATTTGAAGCACAAGGAAAGGGCTACGTACTCTGGAATGGAAAGTGGGCATCTTGTCCAACAATACTCTGTGAACCTCTCCTTTATTTCCTTACTTTATCATAGGTGCTTAAAAAACAACAGTGTTTTGGCATACAGATTCGCTTCAGTTTTGGGTCACTGTTTACTCCACTGTGAGCATTAACAAGAAAAACAGCCCTTCTCCCAACACACTTGGGAAGTAGCTGTTCTTCTCTGAAACCCTTCCCATCAAGGAGAGAGTGGGTGAATCCAAAATTTGTCTTCAGTGACATTATGCTGATGTATTTTTGGTAGCATAGTGCTCAAAAGAGTGTTGGTTTGTTTTTAAACTCCAAAATGCCAGGAATTGCTCAGACTGTGCCGCCACCAGCTGATAGAGGTGGGGAGGAGCACACTCCAGCAACAAGCAGGCAGTAGATGGACCAGTACAAACAGAGAGAAAGAACAAACATATAACCTCTCCCTCCAAAAAAAGCCTTATTTTTAATATTTTACTATTTTTTTGCTATTTTGCTTTTTTTTTTCTCAGAGGAAACTTCAGGGTTGATTTCTCCTTTTTCCTGTGCAAGTGCTCACTGTATTCTTCATCCATATAAATGTTTAAAAAACAAAATAGAAATGTAAATTGCCTCAATGCATTTAAAAACCTTAAAAATAATAATTCAATGACTACCCTGTGAAATGGAGCTGGCCTCACTGCTTTAAGATGCGGAGCAGGTTAGCATAACATGAAATCAATTATTGTACTAGACATATAAAAGCCCTCAGGTTTAATACTTAACTGCATTATCTCCCCTGAATGTTTGATTTCCAATCACATGTGTGAAGCTCCAGAAATAGATATCAGACAGATTCTGAGGTAAGAAATGTATTTGACTAACCTGAGTTACAGAGTGAAATCTGGAATGAGTAATGCACCCCGTGAACACGACTCCTTTTTCTATCAAACATTTCCTAGTCCCCTAAAGTAACACAGAACACAAACTACAGAGCAAATACTGAATTTCTATTCTGCATTGTCATAATTGTGACCCCATTTCATTTCTTTCTCAGCTTGTCTGGAACCAGCTCTGCTTTAGCTGGAACATCTCATCCTTTTTTTTTTTTTTTAATTTCTGCACAGAGAATCAGAAATATAAAAGAAATGCCTTGACTTTCACAGTTCTTCTACTGTCTACTACTAAGCTTTAGTATGTACCTAATAATTATTACAGTCTTTCCTCTGATATGTGCCTTATTATGTGACCTTATTATGGCTAAGATTGCAATCTGACAGTTTGCATTGCATTGGTAGTGGTAACTCACTGACAGCAAGTCCTTGATTTGGGACTCAAACTGATGGATTAAACAAGCGGTAAGGATGGTGAAGGTCTAATACTGCAGTATTGGGCTCTTTAATGTCCCAAAATATCTCAAAAGTAAAACCAAAACAAATCATCAGGGCCATCAAATCATGTGGGGTCTGGTTTGAAGCTCTTGGTCACTTGACAGCTTTGGTATATTGCTTGTAATGCCAGAAACATCAGCTACCTGTGGTCCGTAATAATTTGGTACAATGAGTGATAAAAGCATGGAGCAGGAGAGTTATTCATTTTGGCATATTTCAAGCTAGAAATGACAATCCTGAATTGATTCGTTCTCTGAAACAAAAACTACATGCTCAGCAGTTCTTTAAAAAAAAATAAAAATTAAAGAAACTAGGATTTATCCTCAAGATCAACACATTTTCTTTTAGAAATTACATTCTAGACAATAAGTAATCACTATGTGCCAACAGACCTGTGAATCTGATTTTAACTTTCAGGTAACATATTAGGGCTATAACCAAATCTGAGGACTATTATCATAGCAAAATGACTGTAATGCTTCAAGGCTATAATAGTCTTCACCTTTTTATCATTCATATTAGCATCAGGCCAAGAAACAATGAATTTCTTTAATGTTATTCTACCGTAACCTTTAACTATATGCATTATTTCAAACATCGGAAATACTTTATATGGCACAACAGAATAATACATCTGCCACTCATTGTGCATTACAGTTTGCTAAACCCAGATGAGTGCAAATGCTTAAACCTGTTTTGCATATCATGGAAATACATCTATTCTTTCTATCGTAGTGTGGCATGACCTTTATGTGATACATAAGTTGAAGGAACATCAATAGAAAACATAGGGTTTGTACTTACAGTCAAAGAAAGCTCTTTTAGTTATATCACCATTATAAAATTGTCCTGTTTACCTGGTTTTGGGAGGGCTTTACTTGGCTAGCTCTCACAGACTTAATGTGGAATGTACAACATAAATATTCCAGGGGTTCATTATAAAAATGTGCTTGTGATATACCTTTCCAGTGTCCTTTGTGCTCTTTCATGAAATGTTTATTCCTGTTATATCAAGTAAGTGCTAATGCATAATACCAGCACTATACATAGACCATCTTGATAAATAATCATGTGTATGCTCCAGTGGTTTTGTGCATAAATGCTCCTATACATAAGTTACTACAGCCCTGGGCCCTGAATGGATCAAATTTGTAAATATAGCACTATATTTCTTGCCTCTGTTGAAGTGTATTATGATAGCGGTACTGGCATTTATCTAGACTGTTGATATAAAGGTTTCTAGCCATACAAGCAATGCATATTGCATTATGAAATTCTGTAATAAACTGCTTGAAATATTACCAGAGATAGAGGATCTTGCAAAACACTGAGTGAGCCCCAAGGTGGAATGATTGCTACTGACTACAAAGTGCCTTGGATCAGGCCTTTGAGAATACTACCTACAAAAAAACAAGTCTGGAGAATTTAATTGTGATTTCTTCAATGTCATTGTGTCACTCTGAAAACTGGATGCTTTAGTTCAATGAAAGGTCTCAGCAGTACAGAATAGCTTTTTGTTAAAGTTTAAACTACTTAAAAGAATTAAGAAGTTTCATTCATATGAAACGAGGTATGGCTTTCAGTTGTACTCAAGTGCTTAATGTGATTGTGAGCATGCAAATAGGATGCAACGGCTTTGGTTCTTCGGTTTGGTGGGACAGGCTTTATGCTTCTTCTGTAGGAAACTTGCCCAAAAGATCTTTGCTTCCAGAATCTGCTTTGAGTGTCAACCTCTACCACCAGGGAAGGCTCCAGCTTGGGTCCCAGGGAGGAGACCCATCATGTTTGGCCTGAATGAAAAATAATAGTGCTCCAAAGCTATCAGTTGTTCCATGTCTCCTCTGCTACAGCACACAGCTGGTGGTGACACGGAAATGTGATCTTAGCAAATCTAAATTTATTGGAATATTTCTCAACTGCATTAAGGAAAAGGGATTCAGATATAAAGGACACAGGCATAGCGTAAGGGGCAGCTATTCTTCTCCTACTGGATGAGCAAAAAATTATTGGACTTCAGTTTAATTTTTCTGTGATTTCTTTTGTGACCTTTTACAAGCTACACAGAGTCTGCCCAAGGAAATCACAAAATGATTTCTATTGGCTTCAATGGATGAGAGATTAAGGTCCTAATTTCTCTTTGAATCAGTGTTCTCATTAGTAAATTACCAACCTCAAAGCTTAATGTTTCCAATGCTCTTCAGTATCCTTGAAGGGAAAGTGATACTGGAATGTTAAGTGTCCTCGTTGCCAACAGCCATACAGCATACAAATCTAGATTAATATGAACATTTCACTAGCGGTGACAGCACTGTGAAATCCATACCTATGCTTCCTCAACCCCAGTAGAAGAGCTAGGCAAGAGTCAAAAAGATTAAACATTATAGCTAAAGAGAAAGCTGATTTCTCAGCAGGTACCTTATATTTCCTGCAGGTTTTACTATATTTTAAGATAGATTTTCATTTGCTGTCATCAGAGCCTCTACTAAACTACTAATTTCATTCACAGAGTTAATCAGCAAGTTCACTTCACCTGGGTTTGAATTTTCTGGAGCTGATTGTTCACTTTGTTACAGCACTCAGGGGCTTACAATGTTCAAACACCATTATGAACTCAAAGCTCAAGGAGAAGTAAAAGTTGTTCATGCTGGCAGTGGTCATCTTATACATAAACATTTGAAAGGAAAAGGCAAAAATTTCAGAGTAACCTTCAGTGGAGAAGAAACAATAGGCTGATGGTGAATTTGCCAGTGAGCTAAGTGTTTCAAAGAAGGACAATTCTGAACATTTCCCAGCAGAAAATCATTAAATCTGAGTGATAACATGGGTTTATTTTAATTTGCTAGCTTGGATGTTCGTTAATGAACGATTAGCAGATTGTGGAAAATATCAGTCTCTAGCTTGCAGCATGACTTAGATAATAACAGTATTAACCCAGTTAGACTGTCTATCAGCAGTTTCTGCTGTATTGGTTTTTACCATATGATAAAATGTGATTTGCATCACAAAAAAAGGCAACTTCTTATATTAAGTGATACAGGCTAGACCCACTAGAGTATTTCAATCTCTGTAACTGCGATTTTGCATGCAAGTGCTTAAATGAATGTCCTCAATACCTCAGCTCAGACGTCACCAAGCCCTGGAGTTACTGGCTGTTTTGCTGGCCGAGCAGATGAGCCTGCACCACAGCTGACAGAGCTGGTGTTCCTGTAGCTGTCATGCCTGAAGGACCCACGCTGATAGATATCATGGTCCGCACTTCATGCAAAACAGAGCCCCTTGTGTCCTTCTCACCTAGAAGGCTATTGCACTGCTGACCAGGGAAGAGGCAGGCTGAGGCTGAGCTCTACAATGTGGTTGAGAAGGGTTCAGTTTCTGCCTCTGAATGTTCTCCCTGGACTTGGTCACCAGTTATGCAGCAGAGAGGACTTCTCAGTGTTTCTTTTGAAGCTGTTCAACTTGCATAAATTCAACTGCCATAAAGTCTTCATAAACTCATTGGAGTAGGGCTTGGAAAGCAGTTCCTTTTCTTTTCTAGTGTGGGTGCTTTAACCTGTAGTCACTATAGCCACACTCACCATGGAGCACTAAATCTTGCCTTGTGCCTGTACTCATGTAGAAAACACTAGGTAAATCTAGCTTTGGTATAATCCATTATTTGGAATAAGTACCTATCTCCCTCATCCCCGCACTCTGCTCCATAACTACCTCATTGTGCCATCACCAATTAAAAGCCCATCCTTGCTCTGTCTCACATATGCTCTTTCATACCCACCCTTTCAAACTATCCACAAGATTCCAGTATACTCTTCTTAGCCCTCTACACACATGATTAACCCAGCCTTTGACTCAGTAGTTATCCAAAATCCCCCAGTGGCAGGTTCAGCTATATAGTGGGTGACTGGTGCTATGCATAAATTTTGTATCAAATGATTCCATCCTTTTATTGATGATAACTAGAATGGTAATTCTTAGATTGCAACGGATGGTACAGATATTTTGGAAGACTTAGATGTCTAAGAATCTAGGCAGCAGATGAACAATAGTTTAAAAATATTAGTGATATCTAAATAGAAAATTTAAATTGCATGGAACTCAGGACAGGCTCCAAAACTTGACCAAGGGGCAAAATTAGGGCAGGTGAGATAGATACAGATATACAAGTCTAGAAAGATTGAAAGCCTGTCTGGTACATTAATGCTATTGTCATTACAGGGATTATAGGTACCCACCTATCTATATGACTATTTTACTTCCCCTTGGTCAAAACACGCCTTGGGGCACAATCTTGAGCTGACTGGAGTGCAGTGCTGTTCTCAGGAGAAACACATAGAGGCTTCAGTAGATCTTTCCCCTTTCCACTGGCATCATGACATGATATAAATCACAACCCTTCTGTCTTCCTGCTATTACTTGGTATCATCAATAATGGAATATTATTATTTTCAAAAATCATTCCTATACTGCCTGCACAGTCTGAATGTCCCAGCTGGAACTGCATAGGTTAAGGCCTTGAATCAATCCTTCCTTTTAACAGCCTGGAGAGCAGGCAAGCAGGTTTCTCACAGAAGGAGAATTCTGACCAGCTAAAAGGATAAAAAGGGTACAGACCTGACTTTTCAGACTCATTTATTCCATTGCTCACATTTCTGATTTTATCTATTTTGCACATTAGACAGTTATTTTAGCACTAAATACAACTGTGCACATGCATGTACACTTATACGAAAAGTTTCTTCATAAATATGTCTGCCATGCAAACACATCAACAGCCTTCTGGGTGAGGGGATGGAGGTTTGTATCCAGTAGCATTTCTTGGCAATGAGTCCTTATAGCTTCATTCCTGTGAGAACAGAATGTGCCTTTTCAGTAAATTAAAAAAGAAACCTCCATCTTTGCTGCAGAGTAACACCTGACATGCTTGTTGATTTACTCAACTTATTTTTCATTCCATAATTCTTCCAGACTGTGTTCAAATGATCTCACCCTGCATTTGTTTGATGAAGGTTACCAATCTGGAAAAGCCATCTACTTCCACCTTCATTATTATGACTGATATTTCTGCTGCTCTGTTTACTTGCCTTTAATCTACTCCAAGGCTAACATTTGTTTTTGGCCTCATCCACAAGGAATTCAGCAATACCCTTCCCCCTATCCCCACCTAAGCAGTGGGAACCTCTGCATGACAATGAATCCTTTGTCTTGAAGTACTTTAACATTTTAACTTCTGATCTGGTGGTGCATCAAGAAGAGTGGATATACCGTGTGGCAGAGTCAGGACAGTTCTAACCTACCCTCAGTAGTCACTGATTTCAGTCACAACCTGAGAAATTGCTCATGAGAACCATTTGAAATTGGTGCAAAGTGAACATGAGCAACTGCTCAGCTTTAGTGTTCATTATCCCAACAATAGTTATGGATTAGTTCCTAGTCCCAGGAGACAACAGGCAACATGGAAAAAGTAGAATCATTCCTAAGGTATTTTAAAAGCCATCAATTTTCAAAAGTGCGCTATGTTGAATTAAAGCTTGTCCAAACTATTCAACCTGGTCATATTTCTGCACCATCAGTGTTGTGTATGTCATGTATTGTTTCACCACCTGTTAATCCGTCTGTGCTCTAGCTGTAGATTTGATTTATAAAGATGCCTATATCTTGTTTGCTACATGCAACCAATGCAGCTGGTTCCTTTTTTTCATCATTGTTTATCTTTTCACTCTACATCCACCTATTAGTCTAAATTCTGAAAGACAGGAAATATAAAAAAATTAATTCCCACAACTGTCACTCACATGTTTCTACCTTTTCATCACGACACAACAGGACATTGTTCAAGCACATATTTTGATTTACAATTTCTCTCCACCCCCATTCATTGCTAACAAAAATGGATTTTTAACAATGAATGATATGTATAAATCTGATGATTTGTATTCATAATCAGCTAAAGTTATAAGAAATCTCCTGCTGTGGTTAGTCAAGGTAATGCAGACACAAGTAAAATTACTTTATCCATAACCTGCAATAATTTTAATAATGTTATTTCTACTTCTTTCAAAGTTCTGGAAAACATTAGTCAGATAAATGACGCCTTTTGATTACCAAGCAGGTTCCCTTCTTCAGAAATCAGCTTTGCACTATAAACACCAACTCCAATAGGGTTTGGTTTCTGTTTTTGGTTTTCTTATGTTTGTGCCTGGATGTCTGCTCTTCAGGTCTCTTGCTATGTTCCAATACGCTAGCAGTATTTTTCCCTTTACTGCCTCGTTTAACCTATGCAATAAAGATGCTTGTCATGTCATAAGGTAAGTATTTTCCCTAGAAATTTCTATAGAAGTTTGTATCAAACTGGACATTTCTATTGATTTTTGAATTGATATTAGCAGGTCTTTTTCTGCCTTATTTTTAGCAATTGACTTTTAGACCTTCGCATTTCTTGAAAGAAATATTGCTGTAAGTTGCAATGACCCAACATAATCTTGACCTGGTCTTTTTCTTATTTTATCCCTCAGTGCTTCAGTATCTTAATAACTTTTCTTATGTTCCTTACAATTAGTTCACAGAAAATTAAAAGAGATAATGGTTAATGGACAACTGCCACTCACTGTCAATGAAGTACTACAAATGAGAAGGCTCTTTCAGAAGTCAGAGAAATAATATTACAGGGGCAATAAGCCATCTAGACTTGGGGAAAAAAAATGAGAGGAAACTGAAATTTTCCTCAGTCAAGATCCTTTTCAGAACTTGAGAATATTCATCTCTGTGTTGCACTCACTCAGGTCAAATCTTGAAGAACTTTTCTATCCTTCAATACTTGCAGTGAAATGACACCATGTCAACTTAGGCCAGTGATACTGTTAGAAATAATGTCATGGTCTTTCATGGGCTTGTCTCAAACCCTTTAAAAGGTAGAGGAAAAAAAGCTGTTATTAAACTTGTGCAATATTAAAGTATATTACTAATATTTATACTCTCATTAATCAGTGCTGTCACTGATGACCAGCATGCTGGAAGCCCAGTTTATTCTTACTTTCACCAGCACAGAAATCCAAAGTGTTTACCGTGTTAGGATAATAATTTTCCAAGTATGACTGTTGCCTTAATTCCTTCATGATGAAAGGAGCAAAAAAATGAAATAAACATTTTTTCAATTATTGCATGAATTACTGACCCACATATATCTCCTTCAAGTGATTGCCAGTAATATTTTATAACTGTATTTCTGCAACTGTAATTTATTTGACCTTCTTATACATCACAGAAAGCCCATCATGGTACTATCTGAGCATCTTTGAGAAGTGCATGGTTGCCTAACTAATATGTGTGTCAGCTGTGATCTTTTTGCTTTCTGAGGTTACTTAGATAAATTTGTGTTCAAAGTACACCATTCAGCATTTTGGGCCTTTCTTGTGAGTATGGTGATACATTTTGTCACTGTTAAGTTCAATGACTATGGATGCTGAGGGGCACATTTTTAAGGCTCAGTAATATGCGTGAGCTACAGGTATTTGCTTATGCAGACACTATCACATGATGGTTTTTTTCACCTGCAGTTTGGAAAAATCAAAGCTGAAGGTTTCATGATAAATAAGATTGACAGAATAGGAATATCAGGTTAGGAAGCAGCATTCCAGGAATATTGGAGAATAACCCTACTTTGTTAGATGGCCTACACCCCTATGGCGTACAGTGAAAATGCAGAACTTTTCATTCTACTTTTGTTTTGGTTCTAAACTCAGTCATATCAAATTTGAAGTGGTTAGAAGATCCCATACAGGGTAAAACTCTGGTAAAACTCGGTAAAAGCAGGCCATGTCTATTATTTACTTACCTAACCAAGCTTAGGCGGAAACACCTCCGAATGTGGTTCAGAATGCTGTTTGTCTTCATCTGGGAAAAAAGATCAATTCTGTTGTGGAAACACAGTGCACAGCACGGGATCACACTAATCAATTCAAGCAGGTCTTGGTAGAACTATCTATTACTCTGCAATCCAGTAGCATCAAAGCTAATTAATACTTTTCTCAGCTTTAATGAATGTATTAGCGGTTAATATTTGTGTATAAGCTACTCATAACTCAATAATCCTATCACATTTGCATTATTAATAGGATAGGTATGTGCCTTTGGGTTGACTGATCATAAAACCTGTTATCCTAGATTTTAATATGCTTCCAGTTACCGCCAAGAAAGAGCAGTAATCACTAAAGGTACAATTGCAGGTAACAGATGCAATGATATGAAGGCCTTTTCAGCTTCCAAGTGACTGTGACTGGAGAATTACAATGACATATACATTTTAAAGCACATGTGAGTTGATCTAGAACATTATAAAGTGTCTAAAACTTAGGACTAAGCGTCCTGGATTATGAGATTACCAAACGCTTTCAGATCAAACCCACTCTACAAGGGAAGCAGTAAAACTGGGGGGGGTCTAAGCATGAACTGATCCACTCTGCACAAGACAGAATTTCCATTACTCTCTTTACCCTACTCCACGTACATAAAAACCTACTGTGCAGTGCATGCTTATTTATTTAAATGAATCTGTGGGTTGTTTCAGGTGGGATATGAGTAAATAAACCAAGCACTTTCTAAAGCATGTTAGAGAAGAACAATATTTTTGCAATTTCCCTCCTACAGGCTTTGTGTTCTACAAAGAGAAATAAAAAAGTACTTCATCCTTTTCAGCAGCCTTGAAAGCTTTTGCTTATTCATACCTCCTTACAATAGAGGACAAATAATCATCCAGAAAGGGGAAAGCAACATTCAAACACTGCAGAGAGAATACACAGTCAGATGGGTTCCACGTGAACAACAATAAAAGAAAGATATAAGGAAAAAGCAGTTTGTTCCTTTGGAGACTCATCTTTTTAATGCACTACTTCCACAGGATCTTCTAATTGCTTCTTGTGGGATTGAAGTGTTTTCTCTTGCAACCTCAGTTTAGAAATTTGTTACATTGGTTTGTAGGTTGTTGTTCTGCTTTTTTATTTTTAGGTTTGAAGAATTGTTTTCTTATGCTTTTTTCCCTGAGCTATTTTCCCCGCATCTCACATTTTCTTGTTCACATTGTTACTATCAGTGAAATTTAAGCTTATATGATGCTGTGAAGCTGAATCCTCTTTTATAGCCATACTTTCTTATATGGTGGGACAGCAGTGAAAGCTGCCAGCTAATCAGTTCTGAAGCCTTACATGCGGGCTGGAAGATGTGCTATTAATTATCCATTGAGGTGTACCTGCATGCCTAACGTGAATTCATTTTCCATTCTGCACTGCATTTCTTCTCTAGTTGCAATATCTTTGTTACAACTATATATAAAGACAAATAAAGGGGGAAGAAGAATGCTGTGCAAGAAGCCATGCTGTGTGAAACCTGAAGCAAAGGACACAGACATTATGGCTAAAAAAGGAGAGAAGTTCAGGCAGCAATGCCACTATTCCTGGTAGAATAGGACCTACCAGCCCTGTATTTTTCACTTCACATGAGGCAAGCTGGAACATGTGCAAGCAGAGCTGTAGCTTTATGCACCCAAACTGCCTACAAATGTACGAGAGACCTCTGAAAGGCTTTGTGTCTGCTGGACTAGCTGACATGGTACAACCAGAAGTGCGGTCCTGAACAGAAATGTGGACCAAAAGCAATGCTTCCCTGTAGGGCTAGAAAGCTTAGACAGGTTATTCTGGTCCAGGGACTCTGAACCTACGAAGGCATCTTGCAGTGCAGAGCTGGGTCAGTGCCCAAATGCACTTCAGAAGAAAAATCTCAGTTTTACAGCTCCTGAACTCCACAGTGTGTTGCAAGTGGTTTTATCATCAACCCTGGCGCAGCTCTTTATTGACAGCTGCCATGTGAAGTTAAGGTCTGAGAAATAATTAAGGCATTCTTCCATAATGCCAAGAAAATGAGAAAAACAATACACTTTCACCTCTTTTCACAGGGCTTTGATTTAATGGGTTAAAAATGTTCTTTCACTTTGCATAGGGCTGAGAAAATCACTCATCATAAATAATGTAGTAACCTAATTTCAACACTTATACTCTGTGAAATGTTTCTGAGTAGATTTAAAAGTATTTCTTTCAAAAAACTATTGGTGCTTGAGAGCAAATTACCAGATATTGTACCTGAAGATGATAGTTACACACAAACAAATAATAATGTAAGTTGAGAAAGTCTAATATTATCTCTGCATATAGTAATTAAAAAGCATTTAAGAAGTAACTTAAAAGAAAATACTTATAGCTGAAATTAGTGTGTCAGAAATAATTTGTGCAACAGAAGCTCACTTACCAAGTGCTTGAGGAAAGTCACTGTGAAGGACACAGGCTCAAATAAAAATTAATTATTTCTTAGCATGCCAGTAAAATTATTGCTATCACTTGATCTGCTTTAATTAACAGATTCATAGCTTTTTAGGACAGACAGTACCATCTCATGTATACAAAGGCCATATACTTTCATCCTGATATTGAACTGCTCTGAGGCAAATTGCCTGTGTTTAACTAAAACATGTCTCAGGATTACATCAAATCTTTTATTTCCCTTGACGCAATTCTGTTATTTCCCTTGAAATATTCCACGTAGAAGGTTCAAACAGCAAGAAAAACAACTACTGGGGTAATGTGGGAAGATTCAAAATGAAAATGTGTCCAGATCTCCACTAGAAAAGAAATTGCGTTTCAGGTAAGCAGCAGAGATCGAATGAGGCAGAAAGAGACTGACTGCCCACCAGTCTACTAAGGGCAATGAGAGTCAACGGAAGATCAATATGTTTTGGGTAAGACCTTGAAATAGACGGCTAAATGTGCATAATTAGCCATTCCTGGAAGTGTCAAAAAAGTTCATGCTAAAACATTCTCATGTATGTGAAAATGTTTGAGAGTAGAGCCAGTGCTTACACCCACGTGAAATCCAGGCTGTCCACCATGTGTGAGAGGAACAAGAAAAGGCAGAAGAGTGACAACAGTTACAACCTAGAATGTGTTATGAGTCATTCATGCTTTGGAGTTGGTGAGAGGACGAATTAAAACTTTCTCGTGCACGTTTGAAAACCAGCTGGTCTGGCCTTCAGTACTGTGAATGTTTTCCAGGGTGCAGAGCAGTGGCAGAGATTCGTTCTGCTTGCAACAACAAATGTGAGCAGCACATTAATCCTCTACTGTATCTGAACAACAGAAGCTCAGAGACCTTACATTTAATTAGAGGTTCAGGATAATATTATTACTGTAAATAGGAGCTAATGTTACACTGTAAATAAGGACTTGCTGCTATCCAGGAGAAACGCACAGTTTGTAAGGATTTAAACCAAGGAAGTGATTGTTACTGTTTTCCTTCTAAAGCAATATCACAAGAGCTTTTTCTGCTAGGTCCTTCGTCAAAGTTTGGGGTGCACAAGTCTGGGATATAGTGAGTCTGGACCCCTGTTTCAGCACATTGTAAATGAGGTTGTACTTTTAGCATTTGGCTCATTTCCCCAACAGGACCTCATGTTTTCAGATACTGCAGTGCAGAAGACAAAACCCTGTTGCTTTAAGAAGTGTTACTAAAACTCCCTGCACGCCGAGCAAAAATCAGCTTTAAAAAAATCGGCGGTCTATTTATTATACTCTTGGCATCAGTTCATAACTCTCAGGAACTCAAAATGAAGCTGTATGCATGGATTGTTTACAAATGTTTGTATCTCCGGCTGCAGACACTCAAAACACAACAATATAAAAAGCAGCTATTGTTCATACACTGCAAATAGGCTTTTACTTTGCAGTTAATAATCCACAAACAGATTTATTCTCTGAATATTTAGCAATACTCAGAACAGCAATATTTTTTTCATCCAGGCTAGGATTCCTGCTTTAATGACTGAAGGAACTAAAATATACGGTTAGGTTTCTTTCTTTTTTCTTTCCT
>VXAL01001904.1:145727-223457 GCA_013399475.1 Chauna torquata
CTGTCTTGTGACATTCGATTGGCATTTGAGAATGATCATTAGAAGTCTCTGGTGGTTTTAGAGCAAAAACTGGAAAGCGCAACAAACTGGATGATACAAAATATATCTTCACTGCCCTCAGGATGGGATTGTGCATATATTTTGCTATAATGTATATAAGATTTAGCGCAAAAGATTTTTACTACAGGACTCTCAGCCTTTTTATGAAAGATCAATTTTTGTGTTATCATTGATCCACCGCACGCTGGGACTGTTGTCCTTGCTCAGGAGTAGCTCCTTTCTTCTTTCTTCTCCATTTCTCTGTGGATTAAGCCCTCAGCACACACATAATATAAACTCTCTTTGTGAAGATTATATGCCACTGGTAGCAGACANNCAGGGAAAGAGAAAAAAAAAAAAAAAAAAAAAGGTAATATGTTTAAAAATGCTGAGGAATTCCAGACCAATCATACCCTGTTCTGTGCCCAGAAAGATACCAGAAAAAAATAGTCGGACAATCTATTTAAGCACTCAGAAGATAAAAGATGATGAGTAAGAAACAGCATAGATCATTTGAGAAGAAATCATATTGAGCTAACCTAATGCCTTTCAGTGATAAGGTAACAGTACTGTAGAGAGGGAAGAAGCAGTAGATGTCTGTAAGAGAGGAGCTGTGGTGGGAGACATTAGGAGCATCATTAACAAAGAAAAACAGACATCAAATCAGAATAAATAAACAGGAATAGTATATTTAAAATGGGAAGTAATCCTGCAAGCCTACTCATGGGTCAGACTACAGCTGGAATACTCTGTCCTGTCTTAGGCTCAATATTTCTAAAAATATATGGATTAATTAAAGGGATTTCTGAGGAGAACATGCAAAATAGAGCTGCAGAAGATCTGAAGCATGAGGAAAGCATGAAATAATTAAGCTTTTCTGGAAAAGGACGATGAAGGAGGTGAAATGCCTTCACATAAATGAAAGGTTGTTCTAACCTACATGGTGTTAGCTCTAGCTCTGTCCCCTGTGGGGAGGAAGGCTGTGAAGTATATTCCTTGCCATCAAGAAGGGGATAGGACAATTTCGATGATTAAATTGCAAGGGAAATTTAGGTCAAACACTAGAAAAAAAAATGTCCAGCCTAACATCAAACTTTAAGGAGAAATTTAATAGACATCATATTTGTTCTTAGTAGTAAGAATCAAGATCCCAGATAATAATAATAATAATAAGAAGAAGAATAAATAATAATAATCTCAGTTAAAAACATTTATCTTAATTTTCTGATCCCACTTCTTATTTTCGAGAGGAATGAAGGCACAGGTCTGACCTTGCACTGTTGATTCTGGAGACTTATCTCCAAATGTAAACATCTATAGAATAAGAGCCAAAGGTTTCTTTAAATTGGATGCTTAGCAGCCAACAGATATTTGTTATCATTGTTCATGAAGTCCTGGTCTCGTGAGATAAATACACAGAGGCAACTTTTGTATTTCACTTTGTTATATTCATTTTATGAGATCTTCAGGTTTAGTGGTGCTTCATTGCCTTATGTGGATTTTTTCTATTATTATTATTATGTTTTCATCCAATTGTTCCTCTCTAGATTTCCAGCCAAAACAACTAAGGACACTTTGTACCTAACCCTTTCATAAAAAATGATTGAAAAGTTCAGCTGAATATGCTTAGTGCATTTTTTTTTCTTGCCATCCTTCACAGATTTATTTCTCTCCATTCCATCGAAAAATATTGTTTTGCTTAAGCAGAAAAAAATCTATCCTTGTGACAATTTGCATAATATGTTAATGCTGATATGCATCTAGACATCTGGATGGCATTTTAATATCTCATTCTCATTCAAACAACTAGAAACCACACAGATGGTAGAGACAATTTTAAGAGCATTGTTGTAAACAAATAAGGCAGCCAGGAAATCAAACACAGTCTAAGATAGGCTTTAGTGCCTCTACTGCTTTCTGTGTGAGAATATGCATATGACATGTTTTGACTGCAAGAGAGAGCACCCTTCTTCAGCTTCAGATAAACTAAGAGGCAAATGCAGATTTTTTAATTGACATTGGTGATCATTTTATGGGAAACTTCTTACCCTGCCTGGCATAGCTGGCACCACAGACCATATTCAGCACTTGAGAGCTTAAGAGTTGTTTGAGGCTCAGGATGCTGCTGGGCAGACTATGGGTTTTATTTCATCTTGGTTTTAATTAGCAATAGAAATATGAAAAATCCTGATTGCTTCAGGAAGAAGACGTCAATTTTGTTTTCATACTTTACATAATAATGTACCTTCTGATAGTTACTTGTCCTTGTTGTTAAAAATTCATGTATATGAAGTTGCATAGGACTTAGTAATTCCCTGCAGACCTCTTTTAATCTGCTGCTTGTTTGTACCTCTTTATAGGTATGTAATCTGAAATAGAGGGACTACTGCAAGTGCCAATGTTTCCGACCTGTTCTATATGCTTATATAAGAGCTATAGAGCAGCCTGTTCTGTAGGTGGAGCTGATGTCTCACCAGCTGCTGCAGGTTGGTGTATCTTTCTGGATTGTGTTAAAATTACTCACTCCTATCTTTACAAAAAGACATCATAAACTGATTACTTTTCCTCTTACTACAGTTGTTCTTGGCCTCTTACCAGTTATGGTTAAGATCCCACATAATTAATTTCACTGACATATAGAAGTTTTCAGGTATTCTGCTGTACTCAGCGAAGTGCATAATACAAGACTCCAGGACCTCCATCTTTTGCTTCATCTCCTGTAGTCACAGGCAAAAAGCTACAGTTTACACACAATTACTTCTCTATGTACTTGTAAGTACATCAGAATATTACAAAAGCTGTTGAATTTTGCAATACAAATCTAGGTATCTAAGCTTTTCATGGTAACCCAACTACGTTAGATAATGAATGCCAACGAGATATTTGGCAAGCTAGTTAAAAATTTGTGCCCAATATAGTATAGTTAACCGAAGACCATGAGGCTCTCTTGAATTGAAGAGAATGGGATTAGAAGCTCATGGAAAGCTGGTGGGTAACCTCCTCAGAAAACAGTTTATCAAGGGACCTTGACAACAGTAGTTCTTCAAATATTTCTGCTTTTCTTCTCATATTAAGAATCCCAATTTACATATGGTACATGCTAAGAAGGGACTAGAAGACAACTCACAGAAATAAAAGACAAATCCAATAGAAATTCAACAAAAAAAAGGCATTAAATCATCTTTCAAACCTAGGAATAAAAACAATATTGCAGCATAAAACACCCCAACAGAAGCCTTTCAGACCAAACACTGAATAAACTCATTTCCCTTCACAACTACAACGTGCTCCCATGCTGATGACCATCCCCACTAACTGGTGGGTGACGGCCACTACTGGGTGAAAAGCAGAAAGATCACAAATGTTTTCTCAGTCTCCTCCTCTCACACTTTTCCTTCCTTTAATAACCCATCTGCATCTGAGTTCAGTGGTGCAGACCAAGCCATGAGCCAGGCAGCCACAGTGGATGAAAGCCTGTCACTGGGATTGGGGCTGGGATCTCTCAGCAGGAGAACTGGAGGTGGCAGGAGTGGGAATCTGGGCCAGGAAGAAGAAAAAATCAATAAAACTTTAATCCTAAGCATGCTTACTTTGACAAATTTAGTTAGTGTCTAGTAGAAAAGGGAGGATAAAAATAGTCATTTAATTTTTAGTCTGCAAATTGTAAGATTGCAAACAGCACTTGCTCTCAAAGATGATTCTTTACTTTGTTCACACAGCTGGATTTTTGTGATGTCTTGTGCATGCTTTAAGAAAATCATGATCTAATTGTTCATACTTCAAGCCTGTTGATGCAGCTATTGTGGCTACTAGAATGGATAGAAAAAACAATAACAACAAATGGTGCAAGCACCTCCCTCTGATCACAGAGTGCTGGAAGGCAGGAAAATTAACAAATTATGATAGGAATAGTCAGAAAGCAAGAAACGGGCACTTTCAAAAGCACAGATTTATGCTTTGTTCTTAGGCTGAGGGGGCTGATGCATTCCCTCACCAGGCTTGGTGGGTTGGTAGAGGAGGAGACAGCTTCAGGGGCCATCCTCAGTGCCTGCAAAGTGAGGTGGTTCTCAAAACCAAGGTGGGGACTGTGGGCAGGCAGTGCTGCCAGCTGCCTCAACACAGCAAGGAGACGTTGGCGATGGGTTTCTGCCCCTGCTTCTGGTGGTGCAACAGCAGCAAGCTGCCTTTACCCACCCATTGTTCCTCTGTCTGGATTCCTGTTTGGACCTGGGGACAGCTACTCCAACGAATTTTGGAAGCAAATCTAACAGCTGGACTTCAAATGTCTCCAAGACATTCACCTGATGCACTTCCTATCCATCCTGGTTTTACAGTAGCGTGCATTAGTGAAACAGGTCAGAGAATCCAAAGTTATTTTTGAAGTCCATTATCTTTCCAGATATCAATTTTCCTGTGTCTCAAAAAACACAACAAATAGGCATTTTTATAGGATTGCAAGAGCTTTTGGTGAAAGGTTTCCATAAAATATGTATGAATTCATTGTGTATATGCAGTAAAAAAAAGATGAGATCTATCACATAAGATCATATTCTTATGTCATCTTTGGTGAGAAAATATAGATCAATCGATTCTAAACTCTTGTTTTGTTGGTACAGAAACACTACAAAAAGCACTGATGTAACCAATGTAGGCACCACAGGAACAGTTATTATCTAATGAGTTTTCTCTGTTTTGGATCTGTAACTTAGACAATTCCATATTGAAAGAAATACATTTTGTTGTCTACTATTCTTTATCAACTTCTGAAGAACAGAAAAGGCATTCCGAGTCACTCATTAAAGTCAAAGAAACATTAAAGCATTGCAGTTGAAAATTTATAAGAACTTTATGTAAAGAATATAACTTTTTCCTTAATCCCATTTCCAAAATGAATGCCTTTTTCAAAAATTGAAATTTCTCTAAAACAATGTAGCTGATCCTTCAGGCTGCATGATTAAAACTGAGGATTTGAAAGCAACTGAAAATAAGGTATTAAATCAGGTAGTATTGATCGATCCACATTATGAGTACAATCCCTGCTGTTTGAATAGGTGGAGAACAGAAATCGCTTTGCCTGGAGATGACTGAAATCTGTTACCATTAATTTGTGCAGCCCTGGCTAGGAAGCAGAACATCAGTTGGCAAATTGACGGATCATGATAGCCAATCTTTTAAAGAATTTTTAAAACCATAATGAGGAACTGGGATTCCATAATTTCTGTAAAGAAGATATCATTGTGGGTGTGTATACAATAGTATTAGATGGAGATATTTAAATTTCTATCAGCGTTATGTCTGTGATCTCAAAAGCTACATTATTAAAAAGAGAGGTGTAATTAAAAAGGAAGGGGGATAATTCACATATTATAGTGGCTCCTTTAGAGCTGTTCCAGGCTTTCGTTATTTACCTTAATCAATTAAAAAAGAAAGTGGGATAGTCTCCTCCATTTGCATGCTTAGAATAGCTCTTTTGGTATCGTTCCAATACTCTGTGTAATTTTAGACTTAGGACAGCTGCTCACTCTAGTCAAACTAACAAAATTTCACAAAGAAATACATCACTGTGCACAGAACTAGATGGGGGCAAAGAAGTATCAAAATGCATGATTTATCTCACTACCTTGCAGCAAAGTCACCCCAGCTCTCAGAAATACTGGAGTGTTTGGTACCACAGAAAGTCTCTTGAGTGTAGCAAAGTGCCAAGGGATAAAATGAAAATGAAAGGGAAAAGATGCACTTTCCATGATGGGATTCAGTTGTCATTGACTCTCTCTGGAATCCCATCTCCCAGCTGCCCTGAAGCAAATGGCATACAAAATGGTCTACAGGGCCACACTGCAGCTACATACGTATGCCTACCAATTGGCCATGGAGTCCTAAGGATGAGTTGTTTAAAGTTGAATCAGGTTTATTTGGGTAGTGACTTACTTCTGGTATGGTGTCTGCAACATTTGTGGAAAAGTTGTCTTAATGATCACACCAGCTGGTCTTCTGTTGGTCTTCAGACGTGTGTATGTACGTCTACACTGGAGAAGCCACCTGCAATACATTCACAGATCAATTTACTGTCAAGTGATTTGGAGTGGTTCTGTGCTCAGTTAGAGATGTAGTTGCCATAAGCAGTTGAATTTCAACAACTGTTTCCTAGAATTGTACTTACAGTAAATTAAGCCATTTCAAAGGTTTTTCATTTAGATACAGGCAAGTGTTTCTGTACTTGATCAATGTTGTTTTGATTAGGATCTACTCTATAGGACTTCTGTGTAGCTCTTAGTCCTCCCTGCAAGCAGATGGGGAAGCAAAGGTTTCTATAGCATATCTTGGTTGTGTAAAAACCAATTGCAGCCATTGCAAGCGAGCCAGGGTGACTTTCAAGTTGCCCGTTCAATTGGGATCAGCCCTGGTGCAACCAGACATCTCACACCTGCTGCAGTGGGAGCCCTTTCTCTACTAGTGCTGAACGTGTTCATATCTCTCAAGATTGTTTTTTTTTTTCAGACACTTCCCTACTGATGTAATTTGGATGTATTATGAGATTTCACTACTGTATATGCTTCCTTTTTACAGACAAGTTGACTAATCCTCACACCTTAGGGGGCAGTCAGAAGAGATCCAGGCAAAGCCCTTGAAGTCCAGCAGGAGGGAATCTCATTCTGCTAATGCTCAGTTGCTCCTCTTTCTTTTATATTGTGGACCACGTGGCAAGAGATCTGCCACTTCTTTCTCTTCTAGCACTTTGTATTGTCCTGCAAAATATGTAGTGTCCTAAAATGGTATCAGCAAAGCACACTCATCCTGAAAGAACGGATAACATTCCTCAGCAATTTGTATGAAAAGTGTTTCATCTGTGTGGATTAAACTCCATCTGAATGGAGTAAACAAATGCTTCATGTGTGTGTATGCATTATGTATGTATGTACAGTACTTGTAGTACAACTGGTACTTTTAAATTTTCTTAGCTGTTTTGCATTTAGGAAGATCAGCTCTGCCCTCTTTCTTCAGAAGGATATCTTAATCATATTTATAGCATTTATAAAAATCTTTCACACCTTCTTATATTTTATAAGACCTGAGGTATGTAGTAAATTTCTAGAAAGAAACTTCACTTTCTTTCCAACCAAAGAGGAGATTGGACTGCATTAGATTATATGAAATTTAAATGCATTAGTTTTTAGCCAAACCGAATTTTCATATAAATTAATATTGTTATTGTATTTTAATAAAGCAACAGCTTTTATGGAATTATGTAGACATCAATCACTTGGGGGTGTCTTGGAACAATTATTGACTTCATGCATCATCTGCTTCTTCACTTCAAAATTTGTTGCACTTTTCATAAATATCATATATCAGCAAGCCATAAAACACATTTTAAATGCCTTCTAGCCCATCACAGACACTGTTGTTAGAAAAAGCCCCCTGAGCTGATGACATCCTAATATGCAACTATGTAATTAAAATTCTGACATATGCAAAGAGTTGTAAAATAGATAAAAGAGTATGTATTGTAAATAGAAGTTTAAAGGCACTGAGCAGATGGTTCGTTTGTGAAAGAGGTATGGGGACCGCCAAGAAACGATAAACAGATGGTTTAGGTGTGAAGGACAGGCAGGGAAATTTGGAAGAGTTGAGGACATAATGGACAACTATCTGGATTTTTGTACATGCTAAGTGAATCATGGGCCTTGAATAGAAGGTTAAACATTTTACATTTTTGTATTTGCATTTATATAAATGTGCCAGTGGAAAATGTTCAGCAATAAAGCCTGATAATAATAATAAAGACAAGTCATGCTTCACAGGCTTTGGGGAGGACACAAATTCTGTTCGAACTGCAGATAAAACCTGAGTGATAACACAGGTACTTCTGTCTCAAGTCACATGTGTACGCTGTGTGGTCTTAATTCAAACAGAAATACTCAGAACTGTAGCAAAACCATATTTCCAATATTTACAGGTGCCTGAAAAACAATTTTAGTAATATCCTAATAAATTAACAAATGTTTGCCAGCTGCTGCTCCTTGCTTCTCTACTAACTGTTGTGTTAGCAGGCTGCTGAATGAATTTAGTTCAAGTTTTGGTGATTATATACCAAAATCATGACTAAAATGCAATTTTTTTTTTTTAAAGCAGAAAGATCAGATCAAATAATGCTTATTTTCTGAAGTAATTAAATTTTCTGAAGCTTTAAACTATGACCAGATTAAAATTATAACTCTATCAAATCTATCCTTGAATCTAATTTTATGTTCCATTTTGAATCTTCCATATTTGTCAGACTCCAGGCAAGCTTGAAAAATACATCACCAGCTACAAAGTAAAGAAATTTGTGTACACAAATGGACTAAAGATCACTTCTAGTAATCAAATTTCCTAAGAACTGTAAAAATGCAGGGATTTTGAGAGTGCTCTTTGATCAGATTCTGCATGAAAACTTGATCAATGTAGTAAAGGGGGAATATTTATGAACCTTTTTGCAGAAGTCAGTCAGTTTTGTCAGCTGGTATTCACTCTGAAGATGGTAACCGAAACCAGGAAAACTTTAGGCACAGCCAAATAACTGTCCTCATTTTATAGCAATAGCTAGTGCCCAACTGAGAAAACAAATAGAAACTCAAAGCATCACAAAATGATCGTCTATGTAGCTTTGGGAAAACTTGACCGAACAGATTTTTCAAAGCTATGAAGAAAGATTTCAGGGATTATTCCAGACAGAAAATAAAAGATGGAGACCTCCAATCTTTGTGGAAATTGTGCAGCGCCCACTTTGCCAGGAAAATCTCAAAACAAATCAGTGTAGCAGATTGTATTAACATGGGTTAATATTTGTTGATGGCCCAGTATTCAGAAGTGCTTAAAGCTACTGCAAGGCATTACATGTTTTCCAAAACCCTGCTTTTACAGGTCTGAGAGGAAAAAGACGCAAGTCTATCCCGTGCAGACTACTAAAAAGACACCACTCTTCTGGAGGTAGTCAGAAAGATGTAGAAGTCTTCCGAAGCAGCATTTAATAGAATTATTTTTGATTAATTCTATAAGTTATGTAAACAATACTTATTCTTTCTCCTAAAGGCTATTTACTTTTGAAATGGCATTTATGATTAGGAAAAACACATCTCTACAAGCAATTGTTACCTGGGAAGTTATGGAAGATTTTACCTTACAGCTTTTTAATTTAAAAACAAACAAACAACAAAACCACAGACACTTTTGTATTGTGTAGTTTCTTGCATAACAGCGATACAAGTGGAATTAGTAGCTATGTGCAGTGTAGATGCTATGGTAACAGGGGGGAACACTGGAGTGCTAATAAAAAAAACGGTCTTTGCTACGTACTGCCACATTATATACAGGCTTGGGATTGTTTACTGCAACTATCTGAAAGACCAGCAGCATATAGCTCCTCTAAGAATCAAACCAGAGTCAGGTTGCAGTGTTCTGTAGTAAACATTACTGAAAACAACAACTACTTACATTTGTCTTTGAGGAGTTCCCATAAATCGGTTAAAGTCAATTCTAGTTTTTCTGCCTTACAAAGACCCAGTAGTTACCCCAAGTCTGACCCACAGAGTGATCCGCCTTGCAAGGTACATGCACCTTTTAGATGCTATCTATTTTTGGAACTTCATCTGTATTTATTTTGCTTACTGGATGATCGCTAATCCCTGACATACTTCTTTTCCTCAACAATCTTGCTCTTTTGTGCATGTCTCTCTGCCTAGTTAATTTTGTCTCTGCAGTTCTCAGGCGTGCCAAACAGCAGCTAGCATCCTCCCAGCTGTCACCCCTTGTCACGGCAACAATCCATTCTCCTGCCAGCTTCCCCCTGATTTTCCTGCTGAAAACATCTCTATTGGTCTGCTCTCCATTTCTACAGTACTAGAGTTTGCTATCATGCAGCATAATTCTCATCATTGATCCATCCTCTTTTTCCTAGGGTGTTGGCAAATTTATCTTCCATTTGCCTGGAGAGGAGCTGCATATTTGAGCTATATGTTATTCTCAGAAGGATGAACTTATTTGACAACCCCCCCCCCCTTTTTTTTTTGTCTAAGAGAGACTGTTATTTGTGATGTGTTATATCTCACTCCTGTATTCTAGGCTATCCTGCATCTTCTCCTTGATTTCTTTATCTGCTAGGGATCATGCCATACCAGCTGTCCAAAGGAGATGAATTTTAGTAGGGCTGTTTGCGCTATGACAGTTAAGATTGTGTCAGAAAAGTATTAAAAATGATATCCTTCAAAATTTCTAGCAGCCATAAACATTTGATCTACTAATCTGTGGATTTTGCTAAGATATTGTTTTCATCTTCATAAATCTATGTGATTTATACACATACTTATCAAATATGTGCTAATAAAATATATCAATATACTACAAATACCTTATAGAAATAATAGAACTACAAAATAAATATGCATATAACTATAGATAACTGTTACTTCAGTAGGGAACTTTCTCTTCTGCAAAAATGTTATTTGAATGACAGAAACCTTGGTTTTGGAGATGTATTTTTCTAAATATATTCATATATATATATGTATCTAAATGTAAAAATTATATTTAGATATAATCTGTCCTCAAAATTAAAAAAAAAAACAGCTCACCTCTGCCTAATTTTTTTTCTAGAAGTTAAAAGTTAAAAAAGTTAAAGGTAGTGTCTAAAGGCATTTCTGAACCTCCAAAAATACCCTAAAACAATTTATATAGCCATACCTACTTTCTGGGTGAGGTACAGAGAAGGCACAGGCATTCCTCAACACAAATACAAGATTGCTGATGTCACATTGTAAGACTGAGAATTAAAGCAAAGAATTAAAGCAAACCCAGTCAGAGGACAATACAATAACTGAAAAGTAATTGAAACAAAGCAATAGATCTGTCTCCCTTCCAGCCTGTACACTTGTGAGGACATCAATGCTTCAACCATTTGTTCAATGTCTCTTCTAGGATTGAAAGGACTAAATGTTGTGGGTTCTTACAGGGAAACAAGTGTCATAGAGCTCCTTATTCCCATGCAGGCTGTCCAAAAGATGCGCTGCAGGAGAGCAGCCTCAGGACACCTGAGCTACAGAGAACGGCTGACAGCCGGTGGAGTGTTCTGCCACGCTGGGGCATGTCCCTGCCAAGTACAACATGGGTTACCAGGGCAAGACACATCTGAGGAGAGAAAAAAGGAACTTTCTTAAGGATGTCTGACAGTCATAATCTCTTCTCTTCCCTTCTATCAGGACTGTGACAAAATCTTAGTAAATTTTGTTCTGTTCTCCTCTGAGGATAAAAATCTTAAGCACATTCCATTGACGAAGGCTACACCCTCATTTACACTGAAGTCAAAGATTTCTTCAGATGACTTCAGATTTATAGTGACCTGAGTGAGAGAAGAATTTGACCCATAATTTTTTTTTTTAATAGTTATGGGTTTTTTGCAGAGTTCCTTCTGAAGACTCACTTTATTCAGCAATCAATATTCACACTTTAAAGGCTTACTTCCATGAAGTTCCATCAATGACCTTTAGAAATTAGTCCCTTCAAATAAGAAAAAAGACCTCAATTACAACAACATCTGCCTCCATCTAGCACTTTATTTGCCTTAGAGAAGGGATGGAATGATGATTAAGTTAATGGATAGGTCATTTTCATTTTTCACATTTACCACGTAAGTGGCTCCATGAATCACCATTTATCTGTGGCCCAAACATGGAAGGCAGTGACAAAACATCCATTGACTTCCACAGGCTTGTTTCCTGCACACTTCAGAGAGGGGAAGTGGAGTACTGGCATTAATCAACCTTTACAACCCGTAGGATAATATATTTGTCTTTTCTTAGGGCTTGAAAATAAACACTACTGTCCTCAGGCTCCCATTTCTCTAAAATCTCCATTGGCTACCTCAGCTTTTTCTATTGGCACTCTGTTAGGCAGCATCACAACTTTATGTGGCCACTTGCAAGCTGTAAGCTGATGATTTTGTTCCCTTAGCTAGGATAAAACAGAGTGAAATTACAGCAGAAGAGAACTTCTCTACCAACTTATTCTTTTTTACCAGGCCAATGCAAATATATAACCATACAGACACAGCCAGTGATGGTATGAGACATGAGTGTCCCAGTCCATGTACGTGTAGTGCTGAAAAACATTGTGCAATCCTGCTTGAAGGATATACAATCTTCTGTGCGTGGACTGCTGCTGCTGACCATAGCAGTGAACCCCCTAAGCAGAGAGCATGTGTAAAATATAGGATGTGAGTAAGATGAGAGCATATTTGTAAGACATAGAGACGAAAAATGAACAGTTTGGGATTTGGGAAGGGGCTTGGCTTCAGTAGGAGAGAAAGCCATGAAGCTAGAGTGTGAGCCCCAGCTAGTTAACACTGCAGTGACTTACCCCTTCCAGGGTCTTCTTAAATGAGAGCTTGCAGACTGACTGCGTTGCTCATTGGTCCAGTTTCTTCTGTGTCTTTGCAGAGACGCAAGGACCTTCCCTGAAGGGTTCACATCTCTGACCTTGCTCAGCTTTGCTGTCCTCTTTTTGGACAGAAGATGAAGTGTGGGACTTCACTGACAAAACGATGTGAAATTCCCTGGGTGTACATGCAGTTACATATGAATATATGTATATGTGTGTGTGTATATATATATATAGGATGAGATTGAAAATATAGAATTAAACCCAGTAAATTCCAAGAGTGAACAGAAGCTTTTAGCAAATGAAGGTTACAGATGTTTTCAGTGAAAAAGAAAATAGGCCCCAACTAGTATGTCAAAAGGAAAATAAAAGTGCACTGTGTGCATTACCATTGTGACTCATTTTCTGATACATCACGTATTAAAAAAGAGGGAGGAAGCAAAATAACTTGTTGTGCTGGAGCTGACATTGAAACTTTAAAAGACTGAAAGTGCACTGCAACAAATTGAACCAAGTGGGAAGGAAATATGCACAAAGAACAGCTCTCTTTGGAGGAGAAATTTATTACAGTGAGAGACTGTTTGACCATTCTGCTTGTTGACAAAGTTATAAAGATCAAGATCATTAGACTGAGCAAGTAGACAAGATTTACAAGAAAAGGAACAGTAACGTGAAAAAATAGAGATGGAGGTTTTTTTATTTGAACTGACAAATTACGTTTATTATTCAAACACTATAACCATCAACTGGTTCTACACCAGAAGGAACCTTGAAAGATGAGACACAAAGTGGACTTAAATACAAGGCTGCAGAGAACAATATGATCAGCATTAGGGCATAAAAAACAGCCCAGAAAGTTGTATTCTGTAAAACTCAGGGGCCTACAGAGAAGAGACAAACAGGGCTGAATGTTGTGACTTCAGTGCAAGTAGTGGCTGGACTACAAGAAATGTAACAGGAGCATTTTACTAATAGAAATTGCCAGAGGAAAGAAGCTGCACATAGTATGTGCATTTGGTTAGCAGCACAAAAACACTTGTGCCACAAAGCAAAGAGAGAAACACGTAAAATGAAGTGCCTCCCCAACAAGCACGCTGCCAGCACCATGGGACTGATAGCAGTAACATCCGCCAATGAAGAAATACAGAAGATGCATGATTTAGCTTCATATAAATGCATATTCATTTATGTCCTTTCATCCTGACTTAGAGTTCTGAGTGCAGACACATACGTATGTATATATCACACACATGTATGTATATATATGCATTTTTTTTTCTAATAGCAGAAGTCTCCTCTGTGTCCTCTGATAGAATGGAATGCCAAAATAATTAAGCATCATGTTGGAATATATCAACTGTAAAAAGCAACACATCAGGAGATGTGATAACATAAATAGTCCTAAGCAAAGTTTCATTTCCAAAGAGAACGTTTCTGTTTAAGCTGCTTTTCCTTATCCTTCAAGGATGTGGCATCTATTCAACTGAAGATAACTATATCAATTTTAAGCCACATTTATGAACTTCATTCAAAAGCTAGGACTCCTCTAAGTTATTAAGCCATTACAGGCTTCTGTCAATTTTCATGTCAAGGTTAATAATCAAATGATTAAACAGTTTAAAGTTAGAAGTCCAGCAGTAAAAATGCAACATTTTCACCCATTTTATTAGATTCAAGGACAATCCTAAATGTTTTTTGATGTGAACAACTGTGTTGAACTGCTTGTAATTAAAAGGCAGCTGCTAGAAAAGGAACTTACAATATTTTTGATAATGCTATCAAAAGGAAGTTGTTTGATTCTTCTTTCCAGTTGGGAAATTTATCCTGTGTTTCATTTAAATATATTAACAAACCTCCATCACTTTAATTTACCTGAGTTTCTTCAGGAGTCTGAATGTGCTTCCAACATCAGAAGTGCCTAATCAAGTACATTGATACATTCGCACTGTAAGATTAATAGCTGCTTTGGTCCTGACAGACTCTGAAGCTGGTTACTACAAAGTCTTGAACAAGACATACCGTAAATGCAGTTACTTTTTGACTTACAGCAGTCTCAGCACACAGGGAGAGTGCTAGCTGAATAATCCTTGTAAAGGACCAAGGCTTGAGGTGATACTTCAGTGTTGGACCCAGCCTGCTGTGAAGTCCTCGGTGGGGTGGACTGTTTCACACCCCAGGGAAGAAGTGTCTTGGACGGAGCACCCCAGCGCTGTGGGAAGGTGAGAGCAGTGAAATTTGACTTCCATTTGGCTTCTGTCATGCTGGGAATTCAGCAAGGCTTTTTTTTAGATACTCATGGCTTCAAGTACACCTGACAGCTACAGCTTACCAAACCTTGTTTCTTGGAGCAGCAAGGATAAGTATCGCTCATTTTGGGCTAATCTGCACCTGGCATTTTCTGCCTCAATCCACGTTTTGCAGAGGGTGACCGGATGAATATTTGTAACTTAGTTAAGTAATGTTAATTCAGTAATGATCACTACTGCTTCACCTTGTTACATTCTGGACTTGGGGATCTTTAATTAGTTTCCTTATTGAAACTAACAGAATTATTGATGTCCTTATATGTTTGAGCATTTTGCTGTTTAGAAACTTATTTTTAAAAAGCTAATCAACAACTGCAGTTAATGTTGTAAGAAAATTTTAGATATAACTCATATTTTCAGTAAGTCCTAACCTCCTGATAATTTCTGCAGTTGGATTTGAATCATCCAGACATGGCTGCTTTAAGGGTAAGCTATTCTGGGGACACTTGAGGAAAAAAAAAAAAAGAAAAGAAGAGAAAAAAAAAAAGATGATTCTTCTACAATTATATGTAAATACTAATATATTTGCAAGGTTTTTCTTCTTCTTCTTCTTTATAGGCAGTGGAAAGTTGAAATTTGCTGTAGAAACATTTGCTATAAAAACACCTTCCTGGAGGAGAAATGTGTTGAAATTCCTTCAAGAAACCTTGCTGACAACTTCACTGAATTCTATTATTGTTTCTATTTTGGGACAGATTGTGAAGGATTTATCTGGTTTGTGGAAAGCTGTAAGATGGTGCTGTACATTGTATGATGATACAAAGAGTTTAGCATTCGCGTTACCTTCCAGACTTCTGTACTACAGCAATCTTTCCGTTTTAAGACCACATGCTGTGTACACCACAGTACAACACTGCGTGTTCCTCACACTATTAGGTGCCTTTAATAAACTCTGTGTTGCTCCTGTTCAAAGGTAAGCATTGCTATAGCATCCAGATGTTGAGTTCTACTGTGATACAAAATCCACAAACATATAGGAAACACTAGGACCTAGAGCCAAGTGGCTGAAAAACAACACTTCGAGACAGTGGCTTTCCTATTTAGGTCATGTGAGTAAATCATAAGAAAACCATTTACCTAAAACTTATGTAACTGAACAAAAACAGAGCAAAATTATTCAGATATTTGTGTATCCAATCATCATTGTGTTTAGAGAAATCCAAATGAAAAAAACTTGTCCTAAGAAGAAATCTAGGCTTTGGTGCACACCAGAATAAAACGATAACTAATGCAACTGGTATCTCTAATTTGCCATAGCAGAAAATGCCCATTTGTTAATAAACTGCACCACTTGCAGTGCACTTCTGTATAAGAAAAACAGTCTCCCTTAATTAAGGCTCAGAATACAGGAAAAAATAGGAAAGATAAAGCCCTTTCTCAAAATCTAACTTTTAACTTCAATTTGAAGTGAAAAATGTGCATGTAGACATGGAAGTTAGACACATCCTACTCAAATTAATTCTCATTCTATTAGCTTGCGATTGTTGAAGATGGCAATATAATGTTGTAAACGTCACTCCCTTGATGTATACTGTTTCTTTATAGTAAAATACCATGATTTATTATTTTTATTTCCAGTTGCCTGGCTTTGTCTCTGGAGGGATAGCTGATTAGTCTCCCTTCAGGCAGTTTCAATCGGAAAGAGAAAAACAGCTAAAACAAGCTAGGAAAAAACACTATAGGAGCTATTTTGCTCTCTCTGATTTGAAAGAGCTCTTCAGCCACCGTGCCGTTAAATTCCACCGGGTTCTGCTGGAAGAAAGTGAATGCTGCAGGCGAGGTGCTGAGGAATTAACTTGGGGGGGGGGGGGTGGTGTGTTTNTTCAGCTGTGTCTCTCTCCTTTTTGGAAAATATTTTTAGATGAAATCCTTGCCGTAGACTAAAATAAATCTCATACTTGAGATACATAACAGCAAATCTTATTTGCTCTGTACAGTAGTAAGTCTGTTTATCAAGCTTCAAGAGAAAACAGGAACTCATTTATATGGTAAGATGACAATTGAAGATGATGCTATTGGAGCAAGTGGACATGACATGGTGTCTTCATACTATCTGACGTGACAGTTACTACCTATGGTGGCAAGCACAGCTCAGTAAGAGGAGATCTCACAGCAAACTGGTCCTGAGGACCTGCGGACCACACTGCACACATTTTCATCACCCATGCACTGAACGCACTGCACGGCCACCACCCATGCATTCAGTGTGCGGTTGGAGCACACAAGCATGCTCCTGGAGCACATCTTCCAGAAGACACCCAGTTCAGGTACTTTGAGAGGGCAACCAAAGTGCAGTAAGGGGAGACACCCAGGAGGTGTGTTTAAAAAGGGTACTGCTGCCTGGGCTGAACAAAGCTACCAATGCAGATGCACTCCTTTTATTTAAGAGAACAGAATAACGCTACTGTAAATAATTCAATTGTTGCTCAATTGTGATGGCGATACAGTGGCAATAGAAGCAAAACCAAATCTGCTGAACAGTTCTTCACTTTCAAGTGAAATAGGCTTTACCTTTCATATCACCTAAAAATAAGTGAAACCTGCACGGAAAGCTTTGTAGTAGCTTTTCATGTTCCCCCAGTGAGACTGATGGAGAATCAGCTGACTCTCCGTGTTGCGGGCCTTGAGTAGGGCTTCAGGCCAGCCTGGGAGGAACCCAGGGTGGAGGTAACACCTCCCCAATCTGCATCTGCAGGAACCCAGAACTGACAGTTACAAAGAAGAATTAGAGATCCAAGTGCCACAGCTTCTAGTAGCATCCAAGCACCTACAACACGCACTGACACTCTGTTATAACCTTGCTCTTGTGTGACGCTACGGAAGAGAAAATGATCTAAATTATTTCAATTTCTTCAACAAAGCACACTCAAGGAAACAAATGATAGCTAAACAGAACAAAACAAACTCTCCCCAAAAACCTTGCAATAAGGCAATTGTAAGGATAAAATCTCCATGTTATCTATTATAATTCACTATAATTACATTTATTATTGGCTTTAGTCATCTCTAGACATACCAGAATAACATTTTTCTTTCAAATTCAACAGGACACAGAGGTTTAGATTACTTATATTTATGAAAGGAATCATATGATGTGATGTGCTAGTGGGAGACAGGATATGCCAACCCAGGAGATCTTTTCCCACTTCTGTTTCTCTTTCAGTGTTCCTTTGTTCCTACTTAGGAGGCTGGTATAATACAAGTGGTACTCATAATATGCAATATATTTTTTTCCAGATTACTTTAATAGTACCAAAAAGATAACCAGTGAATAATCATAATAAAATATATGCGAAGGGGATCACAAATCTCACTGATGCAGAACAGGAAGAATTTATTTTCAAAGTGTTGCTAATGACTTTCTGCCTGCCCCTTTGAAAATTGCTTTGAGCTGAGTACTATCCCTTGGAAATCCAATTCATAAATTCACAAGCAGCATGAAATTCCAGTAGGAAATAAAACACTTTTATTCAAATGTATTACAGCATGTTAATATTGTTTCTTAGAACATAAACTGCAGTAAACACTGCACTGAAATACAAACAAGGAGTGACCTTACTGTATGATTTTGAAAAGTTTCCGAGTTAAAGCCATAGCTCAGCATACAGGCACACAGATTACTGCAAATGGATCCAGATGATATTCTGTGGCTAACACAATCAAAGAGAAAGTGGTGCTTCTGTGAGCAGCGCATACCTTCCTCATGTCGAGGAACTGATACCAGGAGCTGCTGCTTTGGGTTGCTGCAGGAACAAGCACGATGCTTCCCAACTTGCTGCCAAAAAAAGCAATATGCAGAGAGCAGGTGCTGCAGACTGGTGCTTTGGCAGCAGTATTGTGTCATTCAGCAGCTGCTGATAAGTGATAATTTTTCATGGGAGCTATCTCAGAAGCATTTCTCCAAGTGGCTGGTTCTCATGACTGCCTCTGCTCTCATTTTACTCTGAGTGCTCCTGTTAAGCACACTCAATAGATCTGCTCTGCCTGGAGGGTGATAGAAAGTTGCTGAAATTCTAAATATTGCCACTAAACACATTGGTTTCTAACTGGGCTCTGGAAATAACTGGTAGTCTTCTTGTATCATAGTCTCCATAGCTCTGCTAAATATTTTTTTTTCTCAGCACAGATGGAAGAGGTAGCTTCAGATGCTACCCAGCATTGTCTTTGCATATTTGGCTGCTTCGTGTCAAGAGCTGCTTACTGCCTTTTCCTCTTCTCTTTTTTAAGGGAAACCAACCAATATTCCTAGAGAATCACAAGAGGAAGTGATAGAGATATCCAAGACACAGAAAAAATAGATCAGAATTTCCTTAATACCTGGTGGATGTGACAGGTCCTGAGGGTGTCCAGGGCCTGGAAGCCTCTGACCTGCATCACAAGAGGTGTGTGACCTCTTGGGGATTCTGCCAAGCACTTGTGTGAAAGCATTGGCAATGGAGTGAAATGATTGTGCCTCTTCAAAAAAAAAAATAAATAAATAAAAAATTAATTGCAAATCAGAGCAATTACCTTTGAAAAAATGAAAATATTAATTAACTGCACCTCCTATAGGTCCTGGGGAACAGGAAGTTGTCAAGGTCAGTCCCATTTGTGAGAGAATTGAAAGATCAGTTCTCTTCCCTGGAATAGAACCACCAGGGAATCTCTGGAGCCGCAGATGTGGCTTTCATGGGAAACTTCCTGTCTCTCTTATCTTCTGCAATTCTCCCAAAATATTAGACAGCAAATGAAAGTGACTTCTGCTGAATCCAGGACTTATGCAAAGTTTCTCAATAATGAACGAATTTACCACTACATATCTCTTTTAATTACTATTTAACATTTTTGAATAATTGTATAAGTGCCTACAAAAGAAGAAAGGGTAACTTCATAGACTGAGACTACTGAAATACTGGAAAGACAGAAAAGTAGAAATATCAAGAATTGGCTGGTTTTGGATCAATGCTCAAAAATCTGTATTTATCCACAAATGCTCACTTGAAATCTCTACAGCTTTATGACATATCTCTATTATTTGTGTGTTGATCTACAAGAAAGGTTGTTAAAGCTTGCTATGTTTCTAAACAAGCATTTTTGTAGGTGCAAAAAGTCATACTGAGTTACAACCTTTCCTCTCACAATTTAAGAATCTACGTTTTATAGAGTAAATGGGCAATTTCCACTTGTGTTAGGCAGTGTGTCTGTCCCTCAGGTCAGGCCTCAAGCTCTCCTGGGGTGCAGGGTGGTCTGCAGTGACTCTGAGATGGACTTTCCTTTCAGTCCCTGCTCTGCTACCTGAGGCCAGGAGGCTATGGACAGCTCCTGCATCTCTCTTCCCTCTGGGATAACCTGCAGCCAAGCAGCCTCTTTAAAATGTTATTTATTTTAACAAAAGCGTTGTAGAGAAAATCGGAAAATTGCAGAGCTAAATCTCCCTTCAGACACCACTCTCAGGATGTGGGAAAGGTCAGTTCCTTCAGGCTCTTCTACCCAGCTGGGCTGCAAGGTTACTCCAGCCCTGGAATTTTTAACCCTTTCCTTTTAAGCTCCAGGATCCCGGACCAGGTAAAACATAATTGTCACTTCTCAAGAGACAAAAGAAGCAGAATCTTCAACATAAGCTACACAAGCCCTTGCCTGCCAAGAACAAACCTAGATGTTCTTATTCCAGTTTGATGGCAGTAGAATGATTTTTGTATTTTTCACTTTGCTTTTTGTTGAAACTCAAGGAATTCAGTGATCAGGATGAACACTTAGCTGCATTTGACTAATGGCCTCTCTTAATAACTGTGTTGTAGTTTGGTATTCTTACATCGTAGCCTCTGAGGAGTTCAGAGCATTATTAAATATCAATTCCAGTTCTGTCATTTCAGGCTCCTTAATGCAGTTGGAGCTATCTTCTTATTCGAAAATCACATACAAGCATGTGAATATCTTGTTGCTTAAAATTAGACATCTAAATTCACCTTAAATACCCAAATAAAGCCAGCCAGGTTCTCAAAAGTGCTGAGAATCTGCATCATACACAGACATTGGTGAGACTGGATGATGCCCCCAGAACCTTTGGAAATATAGAAATTTGTTTTATACCAAAATATACATGTTTACTTGCTAGATGTCAGGTACCCTTGCTTGAATATCTTCTTCAGAGAACTCTGTATTTCACATCCAGAAATGTTTTCATTTCCTGAAATAGCTGTGTTTATTACTTTAATAAACTGAATTAGGAAATATGGTTATTGGTTTCCTAACTAGGCTAAATTAAGTTTCATTAAAAAATAAAATCTAGGATTCCAGTTTATACTTGACATAAAGGCACTTAAAACGTAAAAACAGCCATATTCCTTTTCCTTTTTTATTTTAAAATATGTAGATAAAGAAAATCCTTCCTGCATTAAAGGTAGAGCTATTCTCAATGTTTCAAATGGAAGACAATATTATAAATAAAACTTTTAATTAAAATATCAAGTATATAATATTTCTATACTTCTTATGTGTATGATTTTTCTGCTTGCTGTAGATCACAGAATAAAAACTCTTAAAACGTCTTTATTAAGCTAGCAAGGTGGTGCTCCAAAGCTGTTACCTGGCCTCTCCTGTAGGAATGGAAGTTTTTGTGGAGCTGCTATGGGCTGCAGAAGGTCACTTCTCTGGAAGTAGGGGATGAACATGGACATGGGCTGCAGCATCACAGCAAAGTAAAACCCACCAAGAAATTATATGTCAGTCCTGGACAAAATTGTCTCACCCGCAACTTTTTTAATGGCCATGCTAGAGGTATGTCTCATTTATGACAGGAAACACCAGGTAGCAATGTTTTTTTGTGCTTAATAATTTCAGATCTGACACTGAGACAGCTAAGTCATGACTTTTTCAAAGCAGTTATCAAGCTGGTTGTACATCCAGAGATAATGCTTCTGCAGCTCCTGCTGAGGCATTATGGTACCTCACCCTCTCGCTGCTCTCTAATGGGCATTGACTCACACCTTTCTGAAAGCTCTGCTGCAGTACGATTTACCATGCAGTGAGTGAACGAGAGTACCTCAAGTGATGCAAACAGGTACAACACTAACACTGGGTGCTTTTCCTGAGTGTGAAAGAGGGCCAAAACACAACATTGAGAAAAATCTGCTACCCCAGCTTGTTTTGTTCTCCTGCGTACTTCACATTACTGTAAGGCTGCATCCTGTGGCCTCCCCATCCCCACTCCCCCCCAGAGTAACGTTAATGGGATCTCATGTCTGTGGACACATTGTTTGGAAATCCCAACCAGGAGCTCTGTGATGTGCAGCTTGATAGGACTTTAGCCTGTGGTGTGGATGACCCACTCACGTCTGCTCCCGCGGATACCGGGCCTGGCAAACCTGGAGGAACAGGTGCAGAACCATGTCCTCAGCAGGAACAAATAGCTTGGCACTAGTCCACCAGTGCATCACATTTCGCTGGGATGGTCTGGCCTTATCAGTAGGACTTCAGCACAGCAATAACACTGTTTTTGTCACATCCCTCGCAGACCAATTCCAGCTGCATTTATTAATGAAGAATCTCTGAAACATGAGCTAATTCTTTTATCTATACTTTTGTCCCAGCAAATTGGTGTTTAATTGTCTGAATAAAGAAAATGGTGGGTGGATACTGTAGCAAAGATAAACCCATTGATTCTTATCACTGAAACAGTTAAAAGCCCTGTTTATTTCCACAGAGGAACCTGTTCAGTATACTTATAAAAGCCACAGAGCTGCTTTGGACTGTAGGTGGGCTATTGTGTACTAATTTCCACTTGCAAGATTTTCAAATGACAGATTATCTCCAACAAAAATGATTGTGGAGCTAAGCTGAAAAGGTTCCCTAAGCTGAAAAGGTTCAGCTACCTCTAAATATAATGGCAGATTCGTTAAATGTACGTAATATGCCATGAAAATTACTGCGTGTGTGTCAGAAGGAAGTTCTACAAACTTTTTTTGTAGGTTCACAATTAGATCACTGCACTTTCCACTTACTTTAGATGCTGTATGGCTATATTATGGAGATAAAGCATTAAATTCAGTTTCTGTAACAGTAGTTAATAAAAGGAGACATACTAAAGGAAAGTTTTGTGAGAGGCTTAATAGGTAACTAAATGACTGAAACCACACCAACTAGTTACCACTGGGAAGTTAAACTACACCAAAGCCCTGTTTGCAAACGCTGAAGGCTTAATGAGACAACTGTTTAATTCCTTGTCTTCTCTCAGACTTTTTTATTCTAAACTCTATTAGAGTGTACAGGCAATGTAGCTTAAGATAAAGACACCTTCTTGCAAGCCAGGCAAGTCATCCCACTGTAATCAGTGAGAGGGTTTCTGGCATAATGCAGTTTCAGGCATTAGGATATAAAAATTGTCTTTTATTTTATAGCAAATCCCATAACCTTCCTGGACCCCAATCCACCCCAAAGCACATTCTTTCCTCTCATATTGTATCAATAGTTAAAAAGGTAATTAATATACCTCAAGCTATTAATCTGTCAGAACAGTGTAGGTTCAGAAATCACAATGTGTTAAGGAGTAAGAGTATGCGCCAATTCTCCTGAGTCTTTGAGCCTCTCGTGGAGAAGTAGCACTTGCATAGGCACCAGCTCAATCCACATTCATAGGTCATGCACGGCACAGACAGAAATGCAGTACAGTTAATCCGAAAGAAATATGAACACAGTGAAGAACAAAAAGCCTTCGTCAGTTTGCTCCACCTGGAACTATTATATGTTCTTCCTGCGCTTGGATGAGGGTTGTGTTGCCTCCTCCTGCAAGCAGGGGAGGACCAACCTGAGCGCTGTTTCCTGCCCAGCATTAGAGGCAGGCATTTTTGCCTATTGGCTGTTGTTACCACTGCTGCTGTGCCTTTTCAGGCTTCATTCTTGAAAGGATAATAATTCAAGTGATGAATATTGCTGAGAGGAGAAGCAGTGAATGACTGAAAAATTACAGTCTCAGGTTCTGGTTTCACATCTGCTCTTCACAGACATACCATGAGAAGAGAGCAGGATGTTCAATGCCACCAGGCAAGAAGAAAATAAAATACGAGTAAAACTAAAATAAACCAAAACTGCATTATTGTCTAAAGCCTCAAACCATTTCTTCATCTTGATGAAGAAAATAATTCAATAGACCATGCAATATTGTCCATTGTTGCTCTCTTTTTAATCTGTTAGGAACAATTCAAGCTATAGTCTCCCCATACACCCTCTGGCCAGCTAGTCCAATGTGGATTTCCACATACAAAAGTAAGTTATATCCTCACCTCATTTCTTCCAAAATCCTGCTGAAATCAATAGGAATTTGGCATAAGAAACTATTACAACATATCACATTGTAATCATCATGTTGCAGCATGCCAGGCAAACATTGTAATAAAGGGCTGAGTGGAAGGAAACAGAAGTTTAAGCTGATATCAATACACAATGCTTAGCACCATGAAGTGGTTTTACTAACTCCTGCAATGGTAATTGATTAATGGTAACATGTTAAAAAACACGTAAATAGATGCAGTAGCTAATTATAAAAGAATCACTTTCTTCTCTAGTTGCATGAAGAGCACAGGGATGATTTCCCAGCTCATTAAGTTAGTAAATGAAAGAATAAAAAAAAATCGAGCTGTGTGTGACGGAAACCAGTTAGTAGAGACAGACCTGTGCTGCAGAAGTACAGATTTCCCTGCCAGTATAAAGGTACAGCCAAAGCCCAGACAAAGGGACACCAAACTAAAGGTTTTTTTGCATGCAGAATATTAGCAGACAAGTACATGAACAGAAGAATATATATTTTTTCTAATATTTATCCCCAGCCTTAGCCTTTCAGGCATTAGGTCTTCACTGAGCTTGATGTATTATGCCTTAATTTTTACGAAGGACAGAGACAGTCAGACAAAGAGTAAGTGGATGGCCCTCCCCCACTGCCCACCCCATGCCAGGCTGTTGGTTTCTGCAGGGGCGATGGCAAAGCCCAGCTGGAGCCCGGAGGGGAGCATGGAAGGGGCCGCGCAGGTGGGGGAGCTCTTCCCGCAGCGGAGATGGAGATGCATGCAGCAGCCTGGAAGTGTAATAGATGAGCAATGTGTCTTGGTGTTATTGGGCCATGAAGCCAGCATCGCAGTAATGAATTGAGAGATAACCGAGTGAGGAGAGGTCATGAAAATGACAACAAGCACCTTATGTTTGCTATGACACAAAGAGGAGCTAATGGGAGAGCACTGGCAGGGCGATGAAGTGCCCAGATTAGAGAACTAAATATTCATTACTGAAATATTTTGAATGTATATGAGTGGAACAAGATGGGATTTGTCAAGGCCAGAAAAGAACACAGCATGTCTTTTCTCCATCCCAGACAGAAGTCCCTCTGAAAATCTGAAATGCTTCCTTGGTTTTGTCCCACTGAAACAGAATCTACTGCATTGATCAGGGGTTATTGGCTTTACAAAGAAACCCTGCAGCAGGGCACATACAGAACGAGGGTAAATGGCCACTGTTATACTAAATGCTTCGATTACAGCTAATTTGTGAGAAACAGCATACAAACACAAGACTAATTAAATGGGCCAAGATGCAGCTCACATAAGCAAAGTCAAGATACCAGGTGTTAGAAAGCAAACTGAGGAAGAATTGCCAGGTTTTGTATTTTCCACAACTTAGAGAAGCAAAACTGCTGATGATTTGATATGTTTCACAGAACTTGCTGTGAACAGCATGGCACAGAGTTTCAGGTAAACATGCTGTAACGAGAAAATGCAGAATGTAAAAACAATTAGTCAAGGTTTATAGACCCTACCTGATAAACACAGGACACTGTGAAATTATCAAAGACACTGTACAGGAGTATAATAATATGAAAGTGTTGTATGGCAGATTCAGAGAGCAGATCTGCAGGCTTTCAGAGCATAATTAATATAACTTTGTTCCCAGTTGGTGCTGAAATTAGTCATCATAAGTACAGCAAAACATAGATAAAACACAAGCTTACTTACACTGTATCACCAACTTCCTTATTTGTCTTATAAACTACTTTCTCCATTTCTGGTCTTGACGCATTTTGAAAGAAAGACTTCTTGAAAGTCATCTATAAGAGTCAGATGCTGATTTTCCTTCAAACAAGCAGGCTCTGAATACTGAAAGCACAGAATTTGCTTAAAAGTGTCCACCTTCATCTTTCTCTCCTCTCATCATTAACGATATTCTTACACATTGCTGGTAATTTTCATTAGCCAACATCAAAGAATTCTGCACACTGGGGAGGAAAGACAGACAGCGACCTAAACAGTAAACAAACATCAAGTTGCTGGTGAGGCAGCTGTATTAATATATAGGTAATATGGTGAATCACAGAGTGCAAAATATGCACCTGAAGAAAGCTTTAGAGCAAACAGTGATCCTGGGAGAAGGTGAAGACTAATTAAAATTAGTAGTACTCCAAAAAGATGATGTTGTTCTAACATGTTAGTACAAGGTAGTGCACAAGAGAGCAATAAAAGAAATGTCAAAGGAAGTGAGCAACCATGGAAGAGCCTGGGCAGAGGGCTCAAAGACGAGCAACTGGAGAAGCAGATCAGAAACTGCTTATAGCAAATAGAGTTCTCTAAAATATTAAAGGATGGGGGAAACCATGTGCAGATGAGTCTCTCTGTCATGGGGGGCAAGACATGAGCAGTGTTCTCAGGGGCAGATGCTCATATCTGAACAGATGACATTCAAAATGTGACCATTTACTCGCATATAATCACTCTCCAGGACATGGACTCAACTGTGTATCCACAGTCCAGGATACCACTTCTCTGAGATGGCTGGAGACTGTTTTGGAATAGAAGAGACTGCTAGATTTCCTGCCTTAACCAGGGCTCTATCTGCAATCCACTTAACTCCCCTTCATGAGCCTGCAAGGCAGGGCTTGTCTTCATGCTTCTGCCCCTTCTGGCTCTGAGTTCATTACAGCAGTGGGCAGGCACCTGCCTGGATGACATAAATTCTCTAGCAAATATACCTCAGTACCTGAAGGACTGAATTCATTTCTAGCTTACATCCATTATTATACAGAGACATAGCTGTCTCTTTTGTAAGAGACACTTTCAGACGGCAAAGTCAGCTGGGTTACAACCAGCATGCTGCAAACTGAAACCTAACAAGCACCTAACACATCCCATAAAAGAACAAAGAACTGGGAGTCCACTTTCCCCACCTGTCTCCCTCCTCATGGAAAAAAAAAAAAAAAACCACCCAACTTCCAACTGCATAAACTGGGCAACCTCCAGTGCCTGGGCCTCTGAAAGCAGTATGATCAATCTTTTCCCATCTGGTTGGTCTTGGACTAATTAACTGACATGGTTGAAAACGAGCATCAGCTAATTGGAGCACTCTGTTCTCCCTCTCCTCGGCAGGAATTAAATGGATTCCAGATGATCAGTGGTTCAAAACCAGTCAACATTTTCCAAGTAATACCAAATCAATGCCACTAGTCCTGGGCGAGTCTCCCAGCAACATGCACACATCCTCACCTGGGGCTATGAAGCCAAACAGCATCATTAGAAAGGGAAACTTGCCAACTATCCTGAAATGGCAGGCAGATGTGTGAAGTCTCCAGTTTATATTATATCCTGGAAAACATGCCACCTGAAAGAAATAATTGGGCCAGCTGAGCCACAGGCCTTCTCTGAAGCCAAACAAAATCCTTCAGGCTAGCCCATGCAACTTAAAAATGCAAAGGCCATCTGCAGTGCTCTTCGCAAGAAAACTGACCTCATGCAGAGTTAAATAGATGATTCTGTGAACGCCCTACAGGTGCCAGATCTCTGAATGCAGGGTCCTCAGAAAAAGGAGCAGCATCTGCGTGCCACCACTGAAGAAAAGATGTTAAAGCTTAAAAAAAACCTGCATTACCTGAAGGACTTGCAGAGACCACCTGCAGTGAGAAGAGCCCTGGCCCACCAGCCAGACAAAGCAGCACCAGATGGATGCAGGCTTTTGGGACCAGCAGCTGGGCTGAGCCTGCCTGCCACCCCAGTCCTGCTATCATCCAGACCAATATCATGGCTATGCTCACAGCAGTACTGATATAGAGAGACTCTCAGTCTGAACAAGTGATTGTGAACCCCCAACTGTCATGTCTTGTTCCTCCAGGAAACTCCTTCCCTTGTACCTGCTGCCTTCCAAGGGTTTTATTTCTCCTGCTCCAGCTAGCTTTCCTCTTCTGGGCTCCCAGCCTCTTTCTAGAGGTTTTCTCTTACATTTGTGGTGACATTATCCATTCCTGAACATGAGGAATAGCCTTCAATGAAAGCAAGCAGTCCCTAAATATTCTCCATATATATCTCCTAGTATATAGAATTAGTGGAACAGGTGAGATTGTGGCCCCTGCCAGTGATGAGCCTGGTGTCTCCTGTTGCAGTCACTTGCACACAGCTGGTTTCAAAACCCACAGCTCATAAAGCATAAACAAACAAAAATCACATCCTCAAACGCACAGGTGAGCAAAACTGTTTGTAAAAATACTAGCAGCAACACAAGCACCAAAATGCTATGAAGATCAGGCCAGATGTTGTGAATCAGCTGTACTGTAAATAGTATTCCCCAGGATTTCCCTGAATTTAGGGATGAATATTGCAATGTCCACGTGAAAGTGATATACACTAAGATGTTCTTTAAAATATGACCATGTACAGCGATGAATGCTAAAACCAGTTGTTTTCATTTATGCAACCCCGTCCGCAACACACGGTGGGGTTTATTTTGATCTCAATTACACTATAAAGCAGGGTTAAGCCCACTGAGGGCAGTAGATGGCCTGCAATGAAACCAAAGTATGTGAGAACAGACTCACATCTGATGGAGGCTTTCTTCATCTCTCTGCAATATGAGTTTTTTTAAGATTCTCCTGGCATGTTTTGTTTTCTGCTCTTTAATAGATATTAAAAAAACACATATTTTGATTCCCAAATTATGTTTAATTTCAAGGATTTTTTTCCTCTATTTTAATCTTAATTAAATTCTAGCAAAATTAGATTAAAAGCTGGATTCACTAAAAGGAGTTTTTACATGTCTGAGTATTTTATTTCTGTGTTTATCAAGTTTGGAAATAAGAAATCATAAAATATCTTCATGGGATGCTAATTCACTTCTCTTTCTCTAATACACGAAATAAAGTTGTGGAATACAAATTATCTTCTAGCTAGAACTACCATTTAATATTTATTACTATGCCATTTGGCTCTTCAGAAGTAGGGAGAATATCCCCCCATTTCTTGACCTGTGATCTTTTAGGGTCCTGACTTCAGAATGTACCAGCCCTAAACAGTGGTGGACCAATGTTCATTTTACCCCAGCAAACAAAGTTCATTTTAAACTACAGGATTTTGGGGCAGTTCCCAGTCTCAGCCTTTTAGAAGCATCAGCATAAAGTTCATCTTTCTTCACTGTAACACAAGCAAACAGCTTCAGGAAACTAGATTAAGGAATTTCTTCACTGTGGAAATGGGAGCCTTGTCAAATTGGAGAAAATTCCGCGACTCTTCAAGGCCAGAGTCTTGCTGAAATTGCCTCTGCAACAGGCTGCACAGTGGTTTCTGTTTCCCAACAGCTGCTTTAATCAGGCTATAAAGAGCTTTCCAACAGCTTCCATGAGAAAACAAATTTCATGTTGTGATAAAAAAGTAAACTATGCTTTACAGGAAAATGTAAATGTGCTCTGTTCTTAACAAGTACGGACATTTTCCATGGTTTTTATGCATGTTGAGTGATTTGGATAGGTGGGTTATATTCTGTATTCTTCATGGATGCTTACCTGTCCTGGCTTAATGGGTTCAGCTCTGCTGTACATATGCACTTAAATACACACCTACATATATGAGTCATATCACATTAACATAACTTAATACAGCGTGCTGTACTAAATGATAAGACTGGCAATAGGCGGCGATTTTAAGTATGACCACCTGTCTCCTTACCTCATACACTTCAAGAAAGGACAGCCTGGAAGAGGTAAAAGCTAATCTGCTGGCAGTACTCACCCTGGAATTACTGTGTCCTCTGAATCTCTAATGCATTTTGGGTCATGGTAATAAATTTAATACCATTAATGGCCTGCTCCATCTCCCAGATGGATACGACACAAAACCCAAGCATGTGAATGGAAGAACTACTGTTGATTTCAACAGCTTTTCTAAAGAGTGGCATAGAAAACAGTGGGAGCTTTCGTGCACTGAGCACTTTTGAAGATCCAGCTCCTCTGAACAGGAGGCAGAACTCCCTTAAATACCAGTACCTTTACATTCCCTTTCAGGTGGTAGCTTATCTTCCTTCCAGCATGACAAACAGGTGCTAATGGCAGGATATTTTTTAAAAAGCCAACACCCCAAAGCTGGACTGCTTCTCTGTGGTTCAATAGCCAGAACAGAGCATGCACCACGAGCGCTCTGGGGCTGGGCAGATCCAGCCCACCTCAAAGCCATTTGTCCTTGAACACCTCAGGACTGCCCTTACTGCCCCAGCCAATGCACGGAGGCACCTTCTCTACAGACCCTCCAAACTCTGCACCTTCCAGCACACTGAGCTCTTTAAACAAGGAAAGCTGAGGACCTTTCTCAAATCTCCTGCATAAGACTGGTTTTGATCTTCTCTGTTCGTCAGCACCCAACCTTTGAAATACAAACGATAGTTAGGCTGAATCCCAGTGTGATCAATAGGTATAAACTGCATGCTGCTGGCATAGCAAAGCTGGGGGCAGTAGTGGTTGCAATAGTACAGAATCTTTTTGTGGGTGGCTGTGTGAACCATAACCCAGATGTCAGTGCTATTATTTCAGCCTCTAATTACACTGTCATTAAGAATAATGGTATGCAAAAAGAAAAGTGTATTTTTTATTACAAAAAGATTAAAATCATCTCATTGTGAATTTCCATCTCTACACCCCAAAATGTTTCTTTTCTTAAAATCAAAAACCAATTTACATGCCTGATTGCTCATTTAGAGACCAAGGGAATTGAAGCAATCCTTTCCCATACAAAAAAATACAATTTAACTTTTTCCTCATTATTAGGTATTGGCAAGGCAGACACCAACCAATTATCCTATGAAAAATATATCAGCATCCTCCCTCAAAGCGAGGCAGTCTGACGTTGCCAGGTGACAGAAACGAGCTACCAGCTGTGCACTGTGTTTGCTACAGCCGACAAACTACAGGCTATTTCTGTCCTAAGCATGAGCCGAGCATCCACAATCTCACCACATTCCTTTTATTTGATTTTTAAATTCTCGTCAAGCTCCGCACGCTTTTGTCAGAAGCGGCGAGGACGACAGGTCTGAAATCTGCAGGCAGATGGAGTAACTGAAACAAGATGTCCTCAAGCTGTTGAAAGAGAGGTTGCTTCAGCTACTGTCTCCAACCAGCATTAACCCTGAGCCTACAAAGGATCCTGTTGACACCGAAGCAGATTCAGTTGCTAAAATAACTAGACTTTCCAGAACTGTATGTACTTAAAATACAGTCATTTCCAAGGCAGATCTTGTAGCTGTAAAACACTACAGAAGGTGAACGCTGAAGGTTAGGACGCTACAGTAAAATCAACTTCTATGAAGAAGCACCATGGGAAGGTCATAGTCAACACTGGGAGCAGATTTTTTTCTAACACAATTTCATCCTATCATATCACTTCAAAGTGCTTTCCATTTTCAGAGGTTTTACACATCATTCTGTTACCTGGACCTAAAACCAGTTCCCAGATTCTGTTGACCTTAGCTCTGCTTACCAAAGTTACGTGCACGCAAAACCATTATTTGTGCTTTTAACACTTTGAAGTCTTTTCATAAGTGCTTTTAAAGTCATTTCATATTAGAAATCATTTGGAGTGCTGATGCTCTAGCTAGTACCATGCAAATCCTGAACAAGAAATACAGAAAGCTAAGCAGAAAGCAAAAGGCAGCAAATGGATTCAGACGGGGAGAGGGAGAACGTGCGATGGAAACCCTCTGCTTCCCTAATGACTTTCATCACCAGGGCATGATCTCCCCCCACGTCTGCCAGTGCTTCCAACCACTTAGCGCCCACAACTGCATTCATGGTTCCAGCAGCAGTGAGACCTTCTATCTATAGGAAGGGCTTTTCTCTCTACAGTGAGATTCCTCCTATATGAGCAGAAATTTACAGCAGTCTTTTTTGTAAGCAAGACTTCATTTCAAGCCACATTTGTTTTGCAGTCTGCTATAACTCTGTAACCATTCTGTTACATTTCATTTCTTCTCTCTTTTGATATGTGTTTAAGATTATTTTCTGATAGACATACAGGTTTGTATGTCTTTCTCTGTATTATCACTCTGTCCTTGTACAGCTGTTGACTCAAGCTCTTCTCTCTCCCTTATGTTCAAATTCAGCATAAAAGGAATTCTGGGACAGGGCCATGTGCTAAGCTCCTCCAAACTTCCATTTTAATGGGAAATATTTCTTCGCAGGTGCTACTTGTTCCCAAAGAGATTAGGATCAGTGGAAAATGCTCAACATCCTTTAGGATATCTAGCATTCATACTGTTATATAATTAACTCTCGTTACCACCTGCATTTGTCGAATTCCAGCAAAAACAACTTTCTTGCCAATGACCTCACTTTTGGAAGAGTGTAGAGCACAGTGACTCAGCCTGGGGGTAGGTGAGAGCAGTCACTCCAGCACAAAATTGCCGTGCTTTGTGTTGAGGATATTTATTAGCAATTGGATTGCCTCTGAAATTACAACAATAGTGGATAATCTACCCCCTAGAAAAAACTGGATATTGTTGGCTTGCTCTTTTATAGCAAACGGAAAGAGGGTAATTATTACACTTGCCAAATGCATCATCCATAACACATACACATTCAAAACATTCTGTGTGTCATTTATTTTTTCTTATGGTGGTTGGGAGAAGGAGCACCCTTTAAAGTCTGCAAAGAAGATATGAAACAAGTCTTTATCTCACTTGCCCTAAAAAAACTCAACTGGTTTTAATTAAACTAAGCAAAAGGTGGCAATTTGGGCAAGATTTAGAGTACAGGGAAAAGAAATCTCGTTCAAAAGGTACAGCCTCACTGCTTTGTATCAGCACAGCCCAAACACAAGCTGAGGACCATGAGCTGAAATATTCTCTCCAGGTGGGTGACGGATGGGATAAGCTGCAAGGATTGAATTTGGCCCTGAATGAATATGGAATATTATTCCCCACATTTCAGAATGTATTGAGAAAGACTCTCTGTGCTCATATCTTTTCTTCTTATGCTTATCTTTTGGCAGAGGTGCCGCAAAATACGTGGCAGAGCTGAGGAGATTTTCTGCCAGGACATTTTAAGTTTCCAGGTATGAAAGTTGCTCAAAGTTCACTATTATTATTGTCCTTTAGGAAAAAACATCTGTGAAAGCTTTGATTACAAATATAACAGCAAGCCTTAAAAGTGAATGCAAACAGAAGTGTTGGTGGTTTGGGTTTTTAGAAGCCCATTTTGTTGTTTTTCTGTAGAGGAAAAAATGTAGCATAAGAAGTACATTTCAGAGAGATGTCTTAAATAGCACAACTAGAAAAAGTTTCCCATCTGCTACAATTCCATTAAATGCTGAAATAAGGAATTTTCAAGCTTGTGATTTTGGTGCTAAAAGGTGTAAGCCTAGGTGTTCTTCACATTTACAGTTTGAATTCATCCAGGCATATGTGGATAGTTTACAGATGGCTGAAAAAAGCCTAAATTTGTACACACAGACAAGTAAATTTTGATTAATGAATCATATTGACATACAGCCCTTTACTTGTATGTCAAAGATTTCTGAGCACACAAACTTCTTCGGATAGGGAAATATTCCATTATCATTAAAGAGAAACTCATTTAAAAAGATAAAAACAAATAAACAAAAGAACAACCCTCCTACATATCTACTGCTGGTATAAAACACAGTGTTTCAGCCCAGGGCTGTCTTTACAATCATTTCAAATGAGTTAATTCTTCAAGAATTAGCTCAGTATGATAAACTGAAAAATCCTTAAGAAACATGTTTTGTTGTTGTTGTTGTTATTTTTATTATTATTATTATTTTTATTCCCCCAGCCACACAGTGAAATAGTCTGGAATAGTTATAGTTAACTGGTCTTTTCATGAATGGATACACTGCGTTTCAGTCTCGTTCTTGCATATCACACCTTCGCCCACCTTGCTCAGCGCACAAACAGCACAATACCACCCACAATGAGGATAATTATGTTCAAGTTTCCTAATACTGCCAATAATACAAAACTATTTTACAGTCTCCACTGTCAACGGAGGTCCTCTGCACCTAGAAGCTGGATGTCCACATGGGTATGTACTGATCTGTAAACTTGTATTTACAGTAATTGACAGTAATAGAGATTTATGCCTTTAAACAGAGAACCTGCACGTGTGTCTGGTTAAGTTGGCATGTGTTTTGCAGATGAACCTATCACACGGCCAGCTCAAAAATTAGAGCTAGCATTAAAAGAGATTAACTCAGGTAGGTATGTATGTGGTAGATACCTATGTGGTATTGAATTTTAAGTGCAGTTTGTGTCTGTCCTTCTTAGGGTGGTGGGTTTTTTTTTTTTTATTAAAGACAGTCGCAGCTTTGTTTCTACTATGAAACAAATAAAATAGCATATTACATATAACAGGGTAAAAAAATCTCAACTCAAAACAATCCTGCCTGAAGTTACGAAGAACAGTCATAGTTCAGTGATAAGGATCTAAACAACTAATGGTCAACCAGCAAGCTGGGTTTCAGGTCAGGATATAATCTTTGTGGTACTTCCTAGTTATTAATGACAAAATAAAATTGCCATGTTGATTCCCCCCTCCCTTTTTTTTTTTTTTTTTTTTAAATACTCCTACATTTTGGTAGTTTCTGTTACTTATTTTAAGTAGCTTGACAGTTCTTCGGCTCTCTTTTAAACAAAAATCATTCAGAAATACAATTATATATTATGAGATTCAGTGGGATATTCCATACCATATAGTTTAAGACTAAAGAAAAATCTAGCAAGGCTGGATTTTCTGTTTCTACCCAGACTGCAAGTTACTGCAACAGAAATCAAGTGGGTATAAGATTGCAGAAACACATTTCTTTTCTTCCCTTCTTGCCTCTGAACAGCTGAGACAGACCCCAAAGCTCCCAAATTGTCAAAATTAAGGCAGGAAGGGGGATATAGTCCTCTCGGGAGTTTTAGCAGCAAGAAGGCTGCTATGGCAAAAGCTGTCAGAGACACAAGGTGAGCGCACACCTGCTGGCAACGTTTCCCCTGCAGAGATGCTAACTGCAAAGCAGAGATGGGAGGTAAGTGAAAGGAGTGTGTGCTTCAAGACAAAGAAATTAGTAAAGAATGATATGATTAGTGGAGCTTTCCTTCCTGAAAAACTACTGAAAGACTCCAGGTATGAACAGGCTTCTTCTGCAGCCGGTGAGCTGAGCTCTGCTGTCCCAGAGCAGTGCAGTAAGGGCTGAGAGAAGAGATGAAATTGATTGATCTTGATGCAACGGTGGCTTTAAAGGACAAGACTGTGCTCCTGTATTGGTAAGGAGGAGAACTAGGTTCAGTGAATATATAACCTTCCAGATACCAATATATTATGCCCTTTGTCTACAGCAATTTGTATGCCCTTTATTAAAAACAAAACAGAGCAACACTTGACAGTCTATTTTCCTTCTCTTCCTTTTCATGCTACTTCATGCATCATTTGTACAGTTTTCTGCTGGAGGCAAAAATGGAAAGTCTATTGCTTACAGATTCTTCCCAGCCTTCTGTTTAAAACAAAATATTGTAAGTTTGGTTATTTCTCACACAACCTCATCTGGAATTTCTTCACCTTTAATGTTGAAGCTCTATTCTTGCCTTGCCCAAAAACATCTTATGAAAAATCTTAATTGTGTTAAATTACCTGATGTTTGTTCTATGAGATAGTTATTCATGGTGCTATTTCCAACAATGCAGGACTACTTGCAAGGTAGTTTTCTTTTGGTTTAACTACAGCATAAACTTTCTGCAATCCATGAGAAGCACAGGGTAGTATGTATACTGAGATACTGATGAGTAAAAAAACAACAAAACCGAAGCAGCAGCCTTTTTTTTTTTTTTTCCAGATCTTATGGTATCAAAAAGATATAGTGGGAGTAAAACCTTGTGACACTACTCCCTGTGGTACAAGGGCTTCAACTACAAAACCCTTTTTTTTATTGAATGTCAGTCTTGAATGCCAAAACAATCACTGGAAGACAACTCTACCTCCCTGCATCCCCGTGCCTTTCTACCTACCCTAGCAAATAGCTTTCAACACTCTGCTGTCCATCAGACATAGTGGAGCATGTGCTGGAAAACTGCGATACCTGATTACAGATTCACTAAGCCTTAAGAGGAAGAAGGTCTTACTGTTATCCAGTTATCACAAATCACAATCCAATCCCAATGAAGGTAAAGAGTAGATAGGGGTATTCATAACTTCAAAAACAGATCACTTGGTAACAAATAACATGGTTATATAAATAAAAGAAAAACTACTTGATCTATCCTGAGGCCATATCAGAAAGTCATCTCCTGCACTTAACTTGCTAGTAAACAACTATGCTTCAGAGAGGTGTAAATCTCCTCCTTCTTCTCCTCCTCGTGGCCATGTTTCATTTTTCTGCAAACTGTATCTGATACCAAAATACCAATGATACCAAAATTAATCTACCACTGATTTTTGAGAGCATTGCAGGTTTGATGGGTTTGGGGTAATGGGTATTTCATCTTTTACAGTGCACGCTGGAACACATCCAAATAGCCTTTTAAAATTATAATTGAAGTTTTATACACGTAATAACCTGGCTACTGAAATGCAAATTAAAAATAATTACTATTGCTGTCATATCTATCTTCTATAGGCAAGAGTTGTCCTACAGCATAACAACTGATATCTATGAGGGACTTCAGGGGCCATTTCAGCTTCTATGCCTTTTTTCTTCAGAAAAGTGGAGTAGAGGGAAAGCAGACTGGAGGAATATTTACCCCCCTATTTCCATGTAGCCATTTAAACTTAAAATCCTATTCCTGGCCTTACTCATGGAGCCCTTAAACACATAACTTCAGATTCTCTCAGGACTAGAAGTAGCAGTGTTCTTGTTTCCTCCTAAAACGCAGTGCAATCAACTTTATTCTACTGCTTATGTTCCCCTATCCATTTTATTGTTGCTTTAGATACAACGTGCTGAAGGAGGGGTTTCCAAATCGTGTTACATCCCTCACCACTGGTGATACAAAAATTACTTCAAAGCATTTTGAAAAGGCTAATTGAATAGCTAAATTTCTCCTCAAAGGTGTGTACATGCCCCACGTATGGAGCCTGGCACTCCAGCAAGACAGGAGCAAACTAAATCCGGTAATCCATGAGTGCCATTTTGTGCATTGCTGTGGCAAAGCTCAGAGTGGAGCAGCAGGTCATGTTTAGCTAACTCGATGCTACCCAGTTATCCAGGAGCTTTCACAGCACTTTGAGGAACAGAGACTGGTGCGAGTGTTTTGGTTTGTTATTTAAAGCACTTTGCCTTTCTGAACATCACTTTCATCCTCCCCGAATTCAGCCTTTGTCTGCTGCTCCTTGTCCATGAGCTCATTTCTCCCAGGCTTCATAAGCCTGACAAGAGTGAGAGAAGTTTGCAGAGCTGGTGCATAAACCTTCTATTTCCAAGAAAATGCCATCTATATTAAATGCTAAAATTAACCAAGGCTAATTGGTTGCCACACACAAAGCATGATATGCTCTGCTGGATAAAGTAACAAATGTATTGGTAGATTTAAACTGTTCCATTATTCTCTGTTACAGAAAGCGTGCTCTCCCTATTAAACTCGTGGTATTAGAGCCGCGCTGCTGGCTGCTCTTACGTGCTGAATATGGCCACCTAGGCTGGCCCCAAGAGCAATGGCTCGGAATTAACCAAAAGGAAACAAACCTATCTAAAATACAAATGCATGTTCTGACCTTTCACATATCTTGGTAGTTATTTGCAATTAGAGCTTCATTTCTCTAAGTCTCAGAGAAAGCCATGGATATTGAATAGTACAACTTTTGTATTGATTTGTGCTTCCTAGAACAACACTTATTTTATTTCAGATCCTTTACGTGGAATGACCCCAGTCACCACCAGAGCTTCACAGCTGGAGAATTAGGACACTTCCATCAGTTATCTCCCCGTTTCTGGATAAGACAAGTAGCGAACCAGAGACAATGCAAAGAACTGTTGAAAGCAGTGAGCACTTACGTGATTTCCCCTTCTGCACAGAAAGCTCCTAACAAGGGAAATGGAGCTGCTGGTTCATCCCCAATCCCTTCAGCAGCCCGTAAAGAAATCAAGTAAAATGTCTATACTTTAAAAACAAAAACAAAAACAAACAAACTTCACTTTCTCAGTGCAAGCTTTCTCACAGTGTTAGTGCATTTGGTATAAAATAAGAGCTGAGATATGCATCTGTTACAGTAAAGAAATACAACAGAACTTTCTTAAAATATTAAATAATGCTATATTGGATAAAATTCTATTTTAATTTGAAACTCATTTAATATTAAAGGCAAGTTTAAAAAGTTATTATCTGAGATTTAATTGCATGCATTATATTTGTAGCCTTAGGTATTACAGGTATTCCTTTAATATTCCCTGCAATATATCAAGATCATGGAGCAATCATTAATTCTGCTTGAAGAATGTTCCAGAGATAACTAGAGGAAATTTAGAAAATTCAGAAGTTTTGACTGTTGATAAAAAAAACATACACAGTATTTTAAAGAGATGACTCAGGTTATGGAAAACCTTCACAACCTTTCCTCTAGCAGCAATGGATTTTCCCATTTACAGAGAACTTTCAAAATTTTTGTTGTAATACATTTGAAGGCATATGGACTGTCATTAGTGCATTGTTGAGCCCACTCTCAACACTTGTACACCACAATAAAATAGAAGTCTTTTCAAGCTGCTGTATGGGTGTTTGGAACAATATCAGATATTTTTCTTCAAAGATGAAGAAAATATTAAACTGGCCCAAATATTTTAACAGGGCAGCACATTCTCCGTAACCCCATAAGGTGGAGGAGGTAGGCAGTACGAGCTGCAGCTGCAGAGAACCTCTGTCCTATAGCATGTTAACCAGAGGGTCTGCAGACAAACTGTGAGCATAGACTGGGGACAGTCAAATTTCCAGTCCTGTGCCAAAAGAGACGGAGATTTGGTAAAGAGTGATGACTCCGCTTAGGTTTCTTGGCACCAGCCTTTTTACAGACATCAAGGTATCGAAAATTACAGTGTCAAGCGACCAAAATTCACCAGCGTCCGAGGGGTTGCATAAAGGCAGAACCCTTTTCCTATGATGCAGAAATCATCTCATGTTGCACAGTTCCAATCTTGGGACTACAGTCATCTTGGCTCCTCCTCATAAATCCATTTTATGCATTTATATGCATAAATACATATATATATTTATGCAGGCCAGTGGGCTTTTTCCAACTCAAGCAGGTACACCACCTAGCACTGCACGTGAGGGACAGGAGTCACATAGCTAAGTGCTAAAGGTGTCAAGAGTACAGTTAGAAGATCTTGACCATTTCACCCTCCTACTTTTACATGCACACACACACATGCACACACACACACACACGCACAGAGGATTTCTGAGCATAGAGAAGCTGGCTACGTTTCTCCAGCCCAAATGTTTCTCATGCCAATTGATATGGAAGTACTACATAAGTAATCTGTACCTTGCCACAAATAAATTCATCCTTCCAGTCTCATAACATTACCCAGTATTCAACTTCCAGTAAGACAGTCTCCTACAAGAAAGTTTTCTGAAATTATTAGTACTTAATGACGCAATTTATTTGCTAAATTGCTTAGGACTTTTTGACAACAGTAAATGGCTCCACTTTTTTTTTTCCTGATATGAATTCCTTTAAAAAATAAAAAACATTGATTTTCAGGTATTTTAGGAAGTACCCAAAATTTCTACACCAAATCAAATATTACTATCTTTGCTGTCTTGAAGCTACTACCTTACTTTCTTTTATCTTTAAGCAGGTAAATCCAGCAGGATGCAGTCACAGCGCGTTCCACTCGTACTTCTAGATCACAACTTTCCAGAGTCCTTGGAAACACCACATAACGAAGGTCACTGGTGATTTCTGTGGTAGCTCTTGTCCCATAACTGACTTTGTGCCTTCAGACCCTAAGCTAGACTCACAGAGCTCTCTAGGTTTATCAAGCTGTTTAATAGTATTACAGTTAGTTCACTGGTGTAGCTGGCACGAGAAAGGAAAGGATCACACGAAAATACGACATGATATAAAAGAGAAAGACTGTCATGAATTACAAAGACTAGATTTCCAAGTAGGTAGAAGTCATGAGTTGTTTTAAGATCTCTGCCAAAAGATAAGTCATTAAGCGTATTTGAGTTATATAAAACATGCCTATGCCTAGATTAATCTTTCCTAAGACATTTGCTTACCTTGCGACCAAAATTATGGTAAAATCTCTAGCAGTTAACAGAAGGAGCAGGGTGGCACCTGCAAAGGTGGAATCCAGGAAGAGTGCACTCAGAACATAGACATCTCAGTTTGTGCCCTTATTTATGACACAACTTGTGCAGACACAAGCCAAATCGACTCTAAAGCTGGAGAAAACTGCAAGTAATGCACAAGAATTTCTACTTTATAAAAATGTCTTCCAGAAAAGAATTAGATGGACCAATCATTCAATCTACACAGGAAACATAGTTCCTTAATTCCTTCAATGTATATAGAAGGACTTTTGAGCTAGGGCTTCTGATTCTGCTAAATAACTGGAGCCCGTGATTGTGTAGCTAAAATTCAAACCTGTGGAAGGCCAGCACAGTATCTTTTGACTCCTTTTCTTCAGTTCCTCTGATTATCCGGCAGCACTGTGTTCTCCAAATGTTTGTTTAACTTAGAATGTTTGCTTAATTAAAAGCAATCTTTGCAATGGAAATATACTGCCTAGTGTCTGCATATTTTATCGTGGATTGAGCAAAGGGGACACAAGGAAGCCAAGTTAGAGTATTACTGAAATACCCTCCACTGAGCAAACAAAAAGACAGTTTTCATTTTTTTGTTCAATCACTCTCAATGCAAACTTTTCTTTGTCATTTAATTTTAAAGTAGTCTATTCAGACATCTGCTAGGATCTGTCTGAATTAACAAAACTGAACACAGATCTGATATAAGCACTCAAGTTCTGCTTTCCTCAAATCCCATTAACTTGCATGGACACTCTGTGGAACTAATTGAACATCCCTAGCATAATACTCTAGACTTTCTGATTTAACTTTATTATAGTCAGAAGAAATAACAGCGCAGAAGGAAAAATGTTGCTAAGGACTCAACAGCATGCAGTCTTGAAGTGGGTCAATAAAAGCAGGCTGCATGTCCTAATTCATTATCTTTATTATTGCTACTTTAAAGATGGAAAAAGAATTTCCCCACAAGTCAGAAAAACAGTATTCAGTGCAAAGATCTTTGCTTTCTTTCAAACAGCAAAGGGTATAGTTTACTTTCTAGAATTTCCTAGGAATCTTTATTCTTAGCATTATAGGGAGAATTTCTGATATTGTTGCAATCTCCTCCTCTTCCTGTGACATTACTGTTGCATTTTTCAGCATTTGCTAAAGGTTTTGAAATTGCTCTACATCACTAAGGAATATTCTGCTGGCTCTGGACATATTCTGAACTAAACATCTGTTGCAAAACTCCTGAAATTATAAAGGAACTGCATTCAGTAACACAGATGGTCTTTTCAGGTCTACGTTCCTACCCTATCCAGTATTTAGGACTTTCAAAAACAAATTAACAAAATTGAAGGCCTTTTATTTATTTTATATTTGTGGGGTTGATATCTGTACCAACATAATCATTTGGAAATCCCACCAATTTCAGCAGACTGCCAGTTTAAGTCTACTTGAAGAGATACTTTATTATTGTTTTTTTAAAAAAAGTTCTGAGTAAGTTTCCTTACTCAACCAACAGACTCTTAAAAGTGTAAGATTTCAAGTTGCAAATTCTGCAGGTAGAATAACCTCAAAGTTCTGTTATATATAGCAACAGAAGCATTTATCTAAGAGGTTTAAGGTCTTGTTATCCTTGTCTACCATTGGGTGTTCACGAAATTCCTCGAGGCTACTGTCAAAGCTGTATAAGGAACAGCCACGAAGTTTTCACGAATTTTTCAGATACCCATACCCACCTCTATCATCTTTTAAAAAATAAAATAAATAAAGTCCCTTTTTCTATGAATAATGGGAAATGAAGAATCAATCATTGGCAAAGTAAAAGGTGCTTAATATTGATTGTTTTTCCTGAAGGATGAGGAAGCTTTTCTAATGGTCTTTTGGGGACATGGGGAGGGATAGCTTATAGATTTGTTTTCCTTTCTGTATTCTCAAAGAAGTCAGGAAAAGACAAGGCTATGATAGATTATAATTCTGCAAGGAATGACTAATGAGTAACTGAAGTACCTTTGTAGCAGTAGTGGAGGAAGTAATAATCAAAGTAATTGGGTTTATTGGGTTTCTGCTTAGCACACATCCAGTCTTCTCTTAACATCCTGTCCCTTCAAATCACTTTTATGCTCTATGTCTTTCCTTTTATTTTTATTATACCTGACTTGAGTTATTTCATGAGATTTGACCTTGTGTTCTTAATCTCATGTACTTTTTCTGAATAGTTGATCTTCTTTATTTGCCTTCAATAACTGTTCTGTCAAATAGACAGCATAAACATAACATCTTAGTCTGTAATGCCAGCCCATGTCTGACTCAGAATATACATTAATATAGCCCCAAGAGCTAAATTTCTTATTCTCATACTGGTTGAAGAAATAATACTTTGGGATAAATTTCACAGAAGTACATGACCCTCTTGCACAAGTCACAATGACACCTGTGTTCAAATTAATTACAGCTTCCTTTTTCAACTTCTTTTTTAAAAACATGTAGGAAACAGCAAGAGTTATATAAAAGTTAGAAAAAATAGCTATTGTTTGCTATGATGTTTTTGTTTGTCTAGTTTTGTGTTCCCCCCCACAACCCTGAAAGGCTTTTACAGTCCTGCTGTGAAAATGTCTCTGTTGAAAAGTGTTCTTGCAGGGAAAAAAATCCCACATTTCATATTTCCTGCCAGTGACATTCCACTTCCAAATCCCCAAGAGCAAACTAGACATTTCATTCAAGCCTAATGACATAGTAGCTGGTTATCCCCTTAAGCTGGGTGGTTTGCATAGTGATTTTATTCCTCTTGCAATATTATGTCATGCTGTTTCAACAGGATTTCCCTTTGGGGAAGTGTTTTCAGACCTCACTTGTACTTCCAGCCTATCTGGAACTTGTATTCACAGATTTCCCAGTGGTGGTTCATTTCACAGTCAGTGCAAATGCACAGCTCATGGTTTCTCATTTCCACTACATATGCTCTAGTCCCAGTTGGTATCATTCCCTCTCAAGAGAAAACTGATAATCCAGAAGTTGTTTGGTCTAACTATTATTGTGTCCCTATCTAACAATAATTTTCATGTCTTGTGTATCAGACAAATTCTTTCAGGGAAAAAGAGACATTTTTGTAGCCAGTCTATAAAAGGGAAATTGTGATGCTTACCTCGTTTTTGAAGGACTGAGAGATGAACTGATGAAAAATAATGCTGTAAGAGCTAAGCACCCATTTTATACCTGGGCTTATTCTTCCTGTATCTTTATACAAAGGAAAATAAATTATTATGAAACTACCTGAGACCTGACAATTGCCACTTGACCTTCTAGTTACAGACTGTGCAACGCAACTTAAATAAGGCAATATGCAATTCACTGAAGGAAGAGAAAGGTGCAAAGAAGATTTCAGAGAGTTCATAGTAATCACCTCTTGCTTTTTACCCTTTAAAGTGCAGTCTCTTGGGATGAGCTCAGTTCCCATGCAACTATGACAAGGGAAACAGTCCTACAGTCCTTCCATGCAATGGTTATGAGAATCTTATTTGACAAGTTCGGCATCTTCTCCAGTTTATCTGTAAAGCCTCCACTCAGGCATAAGACCATGCATTTGTGTTTTCTATGTAAAAGCATTTGAGATATTTCATCCTCACCAAAACTATACAATACATCACTGAGACAGTTTGCTATGACCATTCAGAGGTTTTTGAGGATTGGCATTGCTCTGGTTGTGCCTGCAAGTGTGATCATCACATGTGCCAGGTCCGATATATATCTGCGCGCGCACGTGACAGTTTGGCTATGAATAATTTCCTACAGCTTAGAAGCAATAATAATAAACAGATAATATATTAAAAGTTTCAGACATATAGGGATTATTAGGAGGCTCAGTTGGTTCTAGAACACCATTCTGAAGTCAGTAGGTGCAAGGCAGGGCTCTGAATACAAGCTGGCAAAGCCCTGCTTCCCTAAGAAGTCTCATCAGGGTCTCAGTAGCATCAATTTCCCTTTTAAAGAATCTATGGATAGGGCATGAATTAACACCAGTTCTGGAGGCTTTCAGACATTTTGTATTATCTTTCAGTGGTTACCTGCACATCATTGGACAGAGAGAAGAAAAAAAGTATTTCTAATGGAGAAAAATGATTTACAATAAGAGATTAATCAAGTCTCCTATAACGCAGAGATTACTGAAGTCTTTATATTTCTTAGATTCACTGTAGCTATTCAATAAGTACAGTTTTAGTGGCCTTCCTCCTTTATCCACTAAATCTTGAATTGAATCCACCTTGCTTTATACTAGCATCCTCCAGCTCTGTTAACAGAAAGATTTTGGCACTTTTCAAATCCACAGAATCTAGCTGTAGCAGAAATAATACATAAAAGAATGGGCACCTTCATTTACAGAGAATAACCAGTGAAGGTATGAAAAGGGACTGATGATAAGTATAATAGTAATGGCCTTACGCCAACAGGGTCAACAGCTAATCTTGCTGCAGTCTGAAAAAAGGTTATTTTAATTCCAGTAATTGTCCCCAACCACCAGCAACAACAGATAAAAGTGGCAGCACATCAGTTTGCTACTCGCCATGTTCATATGCAGCTGCACTGCAAGATGAACACAAATTACCTGCTCAAGTCAATGAAAGTGATTGCTTCTGCTTACGTTATTGATCAGTTGCATTGCCCATACAAAGTTCAGTCATTGCACAACCTCTAGCTTATTGAAGATGAGTTGTCTGTAGCTACTACGGTATGTAGACAGGCAAGGAACAGACCAGTTTTTACTATACTGATGATCATTATTTTTCTTAATGACTAACATTTATATGACGCTGATCATGCAGTTACCCTACAGCAGTCTGCAAGTTTCACAGAAGGTTTTACAAGCTGTGTTTCTGAGCCTGAAAGCATTATTATTACTATTACAATTACTTGTGACGTGGCCTAGAGCCAGAAGAAAGATCACGATTATCTCTTATAGGTGTTGTGCAACTTTTTCTTAGCCACTGAAAACATTATGTCTACCTACCTTTAAATACATAGACTTTACAACAGGACCTGCAACCATGCTATGTATGTGGGGAGTCACAGGTGGTGAGGGACAAGCCATAGATTTCCAGTTTACCAGCACTGTAAGCAAAAAATCATAAAAGCCACCAAGAAGGGCTGCTACAGTTCACAGGCGTTCATCAGCACGGTCACAGCCAACTGAGGAACCAACATGGATATCGTTTCAGGAGGTTCTTTTTCACTTTTCAGGGAGCATAAAGCTCCTAGAGCACGCATTCAGCAGCTCTGCCAAATGGAGTGGATGCAACACTGACTTATGCTTTTGTGTGAATACTCAAGGTCTGTGTCATAAACATTGTTGTCAATATTTTATATCAGACTTCAGCTTCTCAGCAGAAAAAAAGTGGACAGAGAACCATGTACACCATATTCATTGTGCTGCCCAGGTGACCTCTGCCTGAACCAACTCAGTGTCTTTACAGACCCATCCCTGCCATCACAGACGTCATCCAAGAACCCACACCTTCTTCTTGCATCTAGCTCCTAGCTCCTGTTCCAGTGGAGCATACATCCTCTTTTACTTAACTTTTCTGCTGTTGGGGACTAGAGGGGAAATAATAAAAAAAAACCACACCATGTTTAAGTGCTCTTAGATTTGAGGCCTTACCTACCTTACAAAATGCAGAATAATAAGTTTATTTGTATATAAATAATAGCTACTTTAGATCTACTATATGTAGATAAAATTAATCTCCAGAACATGGGGCAAGTTCTGCCAAAGTTTTGTTTTATTTTGCTCATTTTTAATGCAAAATTTGAAGTATTTTGTCAAGTATTCAGTAAACGCCCTAAAAAAGCGCTGAATACATATGAGCCTACATATACTTTGAGGAAAAAATCATCCTGAGTGCTTTGAAGGACAGAGTTACCCCTCAAAGACTAAACTTGTGCAGAAATGTTGCCTTTGTAAACTACTGTAAATGTCAGCATGTTTTCTTAGGCAGAGTGGGCATTCCAAAGTATAGGGCTTAAATTTTATATCTGTATGTATATTAATATATATAGTACATATATTGTGTGTATATATGTATGTACATATACTGTATATACACAATATATTGTACATTTATATGTTATGCTGTTATAATAAATAACAGAACAATAGCCTGGAACCAGGGTGTCTTTAAATCTGGTAAACTCTACTGGGCAGGTTTGTCTGCCTTCACAGAGGCACTTTCAAGTCCAGGGTCACATGCTGTCATGTGCTGTCATTTAATAGTTCAAAAATATGAGTGTCTGACTATCCTGTGTAATACAAATAAGAGCACAGTTTGCACCAGCCTGTTTGAGAATCCTGCCTTTTTCACAAAATCAGGGCACCTCTAAAAGTCTTTTCTTCCCAGTGATTTAACTCCACATTTGTGTGCTAAGGTGGAAGCAATTAGTTACAGAGGTTTCAGCAGAGCTGAGAGCTCTTCACTGGAAAACACCTTAATATTGGATATAAACAAAGCAATCCAAGAACTTTGGACTAACTCCAGGACTAATGCTTGTCACCTTTCTTTATGGATACTTAGAGAGCTGTCCCCACTCCCCAAAACATATTTGAAGAAATTATTTTTTCCACCTGATTATTTGGCCAATTCCCCAAAGCAGAAATAAGAACCACAGCATATGCATTCTGCAGATTACTGATCTCTGTTATCTTTGTATTTAGGCATTTCAGCCTAAACAGCTGGAGTACTTTTTTTTTTTTAAACCCATAAAAGATAAATTAAATTAGAAAGTTCCTTTCAGCACGGAGAAGTTTAGCTGTCTATGTTCAAGCCACATATGTTATGACAACTTTTTAATTTTGCTTGTTAAATGCCTCCTCAGTGCATTAGTTTGGGACTTTTTTTTTTTTTTTAAATAAAAAAGGTAGCAACTGGCTAGGAACTCTGCTATGAACCACTGCAAGTTCATGGGCTGTGGAAGTAAAATATAATAACTGAGTGAAAAATGTAGGTTTGTGTTGAAAAGTGTAGGTTTGTGTTGCTTCTGCTACCATTTACTAAACTATTTCATCTATAGGATTTCCAACAAACTTAATGCTTTGAGTTCTATATTCAGAAGATAGGAGAGAAAGCCTAATTCACTCATTGATTCTGAGTACGACCCAAGACATGGGAACTACTCCAACACATTAAAGAGAACAGAAGTTACTTCCAAGTTCTGGTAGTTATCCAGTCCCTGGTGTTTCAGGGATTGACATCTACTTATTGGGTTTGAAGCTGATACCACCCAGAATCTGCTGCCTGGCAAAAGTCACATATACGTTGCTCTACAGCTAGCAGAAAACATGCATGGAGTACAGCTGGGATGTACTGTACTGAAGTCCTGCAGCGAAGATGTCCCTCAGCAGCTCCTGTTGGGGTAATGTGACTAATCTGAACTAAACTTTTTGAGCTTGTCTTACCTTAATTTCTGTGTTGCTGCCTGCCAAGTGCAGCCAATTTTAATTGGTTTCAGCGTTCCTGATGGGGAGGTGAGGGGGTGTCCCTGGGCACAGAGGGCAACATGTGGATGTGGCTGGGTGCTCTGTCCACCTCCTCCCACACAGCCTGGCAGTATTTGCTAGCATTTTTCTTTCATCCAGAGAAAAAGAATTTACAGAAGCTATGCATACTTTTCCAACTTTATAATGACTTTCTGAACAATTTGGATACATCTGGAACAAGTAAGTACAGAAGTGCACATCTTTTTAGGTACTGATATCTATAAGAAGAAGAAAAAAGGCATCTTTACTAAAGCTCCTCTCAGATCTGCTTCTGACTAGTTATCAATACAGCATCGTAAACTCTTACATATTGTGCAGGGTATATGACAGAACAGAAATGGAGAGATAAGAAATAAAGGTGATAAATTAAGCCAACTGATTTTATTTCGATTTCCACCTAATTGAATTATAGTTAAAAAAACAAAATGTTATAACCATTCACATTAATCAGTTGGGCAAATAGCAGAAATACATAAGAGTTTTGTTAATTACTGCTGTGATAACAAGAATTTGTCATCACTTCTATTCTTTACACAGATAAAGGGGAGCATGTTCGAGACAGTAACAATGATTCTGTATTTCACATAAATTGTAGTTTGGACATAGTTTGTTGCTTGGATCAGAAGCTTAATTCCTAAATAAAATTAAGTGACTAACATTTAGAATGCATGTTCAGTCTTGCACTTCTTTATAAGTTAACTAGGAATACCCTAGTTTTTTTTTTTATATAAAAGTTCCAGGCCTTTTTATCTGAGCTAAAAGAGAATGGGGAGGAGGAAGGTATAATTAAAAACACCACCACCACCTAAAAAACTGAAGTTAAAAGCCTAGTACATTTTCATACCCTTTTCTAGAGGAATTTTTCCCTGATGGATGGAAGAAGAGGAGATACTTTATAACTCCTCCTAAGCTCTCAATTTTCACTCTGTGTATCAAATCCTCAGCTTGCATAAACTGAAGTAGCTCTGATTTTGCAAGTTGAACTACATCAATTTTTGCTAGCTGGAGCTTTGACTGGTTGGTCTGTCCTGGAGAGCAATATCAAACTCCTCGTTACTGTCCATGCATTTTTATGACAAGGTGTTTGCTATTGCATTGGTTCCTTCCAGCAGGAGCCCTCTCCGCCAGCAGAGAGGCTGCATTGTAGCTGATAATGCCAAACTTGTTGCATGGGCCAAGATTTTGCTCAATGGGCAGAGCACCACAGTGGTGGCCACTGTCACAAGCATTGCATCCTTCCCAGTCCTAGGGATGAAGCGTGGGAAGGGCACAGCAAGGACAAACATACACATCAGCACCAGGAGGCAACTAAGAGCTGGCAAAATACGAGAGAGTTGTTCTAAGGACTAGAGTCACTGTGGATTTTGCCTCAAGTCTCTTTATGGATTTGGAGTCTTATGAAAAACAGAAAATCTTTGTCATTCAAAAGGGTAAATTGTCTATAGATCATGAAGATGATGGACAGTTATCTTGTTGGAAAAATCTGATGCCTGACAAAATGATAGACACTGTGATTAATGACACGAAAGGATTCGTGGCAGGTTAATGAGGTAAGCCTATCTCACTATAGGAGCAAAATATCACTGACGTTTTAGGCAGACTAATTACAGTTCTCCTCACGCTACATTTACAGTTGTTATTTTCGTGAGTGAAAACACCCTTCAAAAATGGTCAAAAGTTTTCTCTGGCTATTTAAGTTATACTTACAAATCATCCACAATTTCTCCCCTTGGTCTTCAGTTGACTTTTTAAAGCCAAATGTAGTTTCCACTTTTGGTCATGTAACTGTCACTTTTAGGTCACTGTCCTCAAAAAGATCCCCCCCAGCCCAATGAATGCTTAGTCCATGTCCACCTTGTTGCCACTACGCAAAAACATGCACTCGAGTAGAGGTTTACAAGCTGTGTGAGTGCAGGCAGCTCACTCTGCTTGGTGACTGGTCCTGCCCACTCAGCCCCAGCCGCATGCCAGAACCACCAGCTGCTGCTCTCCCACAGCAAGTCACGACGCGATAACTTTTAGTCCTTTCCTGAGAGCCTTATCACCAATTTTTGGAATCTCCCTCGGCCTGGATTGAGATTAAATGAGGATTCAATCACCAGGCGTGACTCCCACCTGCTGCAAACAAAAAAATAGACTACAGTGCTCAAGGCAGGTGAGGAATGGATACTTCCACGCCATGTCTCTTGGTGAAGACTTAGCACAGGCTCAGCACTGCCCCAGTGCAGTCACACGCAGCTTTTACCCTGCTCACACCACAGACTAAAGAAATGTGCACAATCTGTAATATACATTACAAACATATCGTCAAATAGGTGGGGGATGCAACTCAAGCAGGCAGTCAAGGTTACAGACAAACCCTTGGTTAGGGGAGCTTGGGGGCACAGCTTCAGGGCCCATCTCTGTTTACATCAGCACGTACGATAGTCACATTTAAAGCAAGGCAAGTTTAACTTCATTGAAAACGATCAAACTCGATACATGCATTTGTTGTTTAGGCTGCTTGTTTAGCACTAAAAACTTCTAAACTCTGTGTAAGAACAAGTGCGTCTTTTCTGTTGAAGCAATATTAAGATAATGAAGATTGTGGATGTGCTTAAAAGCAATATAAGCTGAAGTTCTGTACTGCTTTGAGGCTTAGCTCAGGTTGTATTGTGGTAAATATCTCAGCAGCACATAACTCCCAGAATTTATTAAGCTAAATTAGGATGAAGCATATTACAACACTTCAAAACAAGAATCTCAGAAAGCACTTACAATAAAATGAGGTAGTTATTAGTAATATAAAACAGTGATTAAAGATTTAACATGTTGTCTTGGACTCACAGTACAGCCATTCTGAAAATCAGAGACATGCTTGTAGGATTTATAATTCCTTTTAGAAAACATTGTAATTTTACTTTGAAGAAATTAAGCCCATTTGATCTTGATATCATTTCAAAGAATTTATTGAAGCTTGTTAAGAGCAGAAGGTTTTGTATACATATATGTATATATTTTTGTCATGAAAGCAGGGGCAGATCTTATGAAAAACAATGAAAAGTATTGTTCTGTAAAATCATACAGTTTAACAAGACCAACCATGAATTTAAGGGGAATTTAATAAAAATCTTTGGAGTGTCACTTCAATGCGCTTTTAATACAGCCATGTTTCTAAGAGATAAACAATAACCAACCCCTTAATTCACAGTACAGAAACTTTTTTGTAAACATTAATATGTTTTCCCATTTAGAACTCAGTAGATCTATTATTTTCATCTGAAACAATTTAGAAGTTTGGAAAAAATCTGAACCACAATTTTTAACATAAAACACATCATATATGCAAATATGCATTTGAATGCAAGCTGAAGTTAAATTTCTTCTACATATTACAACAAGCTTGATTCTATCACTTTTATGCAAAGTAAGTAATCATCTAAGCCTAATCTTCCAAGGTACTGTGGTACTAAAATGCAGAAAGGTACTTGGCAGAACTTTCAAAAGGAGCTCCCTGATTAACCCATTTTAGAATCGGGGCTTTTATTTGAGTAATAAAAACTAAATAATTAAAGATACACAGGCAACCACATATGCAGATAAACATGTCATTACAGCTCATTACATAGGTGTTATGCATCTAAGCTCCTTTGAAACTTCCATTTGACAAATCTTTACATTTAGGTGTATGACTACTTGAAAATTCAGCTCTTAGGCTTTTGTGTCTTCATGGACCTATCTGCAAAATAAAGACAATCCGCAACTGTTGTAAAGCTTAATGTACTAAGACTGTGCTGTGCTCCGACACTAGAATAAAAGGTGTTAGCACCTCAAAAGAAACAAGATGCTACAAATGGAAACATAACTGTATTGTACCTATTGTATTTTTAGGAAATTAAAAACTGATGCATCAGAATTCAGAAAATAGGGAAGAACTGGAAGTGTTTGTGAATTGGAAGAGAAAGGTTCTGCTTTTCCCCACCAAATCTGGCATATTCCATGGTAAAATATTTTATTATATATATAGACACACACAAAAAGACAGTTTTAAACAAAATGAAATTCAATCAGGTCCTTTATTCTCCAAATGTAAGTAAAATAATTATTTTCTACAGTTGTATCCTTCCTACACTATGTTGCTGATATGGCTGTGGCTGATGTAGCAACTTTGTCTTGTGTGGCTTTGGGAAAAGGACAAGCCAGTGCCTTACCTTGAATGCCCACAGATCCGCTGTAGGACTTATTTTGAGAGGGAAAATGATAGATTAAGGATAACAGAAATGATGGTTATGAAGGAATAATCCCTCTGGACATTTGCCTTCCTCAAGCTTAAGCCTCCCCGTCTCCCCATCTCCCCTTCCAGCCTCAAATCACCAAGGACTGGATCAGCATAAGTTTCTGTAAATAAATGTCGCAGGGCAGAACAAGCAAATCCCTCATTATCTCACTACCTTTTATGAGCAAGTCACTTGGTGACCCTGAGGCAGTTACACAACCTTGTTTCACAATCACACTGAGCCAGAAACATGGGTGAAATGAGGACCACTCTCAAAGCCTGCTGCTACAATTCATCTCATCTTTCTGTGGTAGACTGATTGTAACGCATGTTGCAAATAAATTAGTTCACCTAAGACCAATCTATTCGTGGTTACCAACTTGTACTCTGAAATTACAAAAATATTGTTTAAGGGAAATGTGAAGTGACCTATGTAGGCTGTTGAAGTGTGATATTAATGCCACTTTGGTCCAAGTCAATATTATAAAATGAACCTTCTCAGGCTTTTGAGAAAAAAACCATAGGAAGCAGCAGAGGTAAAACTAGAGTGCTTCGGAAGCTGATTCCATGTTAGCTACACAGTAGGAGTGGCTGACAAACTTTACCAAATCTTGAGAGCTTCTGCATCTTTCAAATATGTTTGAAACTCATGAGAATTGCCTTGCCTGGGATTACTCACCCTTCCTGCCTCTAGCTCAGCTGTGACTGCTCCCAGCATGAGCTCAAAGTACTCGGAAACTTAAGTTTTTCATTGTATCCAGAATGCAGAGTATGAGATCATGATCGCTACTGAAATAAAGCACCTATTTTGAATAGAGGAGATTCAATCCAATCACATCTAGTGACTATCACCTGAAATTTCCTTCACTCTGATGTTCTCAAGAAATAAGAATAGGAAAAACTGAACTTCTCCACTTTTCTGCCATCGTTTTTTTGCAAACGAACAGATCAAGGCTGAAACAAACTGCAGGAAGAAAAACTTGTGCCATCAATACTTTGACATACTTTAAGTATCTTACTAATCCTGACTGGTTCCAATGTTTTCATATTGAGCAGTCTCACGAAAGTCCTTCAAGGTAATCATTTCCCAAAGTACCACACTTAATCCAAACCTCAAGCAAAATTATCCTCTTGCATAAACTAAATTTGCAAAATCTCGTATGAAGACTTGATAATTTTGCAAAAGCGTACTTGAGTGCTGGTAAGTCAATAGTACCCTTGATTTGCCAAGGGTGGTTATTCATTGATTACTCTAACATGTTTTAATTTAAGGAGAGTCATAAGGATGCAAAGAGGTCCCATTCCAGTCTCACTGTCACCAAGACAGCTGAGTTTATCTACTACTATGCTGAAATTACCAAAAAGAATGAGATGACAAGCTGTTGAAGCTTTGTTTCTCTGGTTTGCTTGACCTTTTGGTAGTTAGCCAAACATTAAGAGAAAACTCTACACTGTTATCAGGCAAAAGGTTACAACACTACAGGCTGGGGGAAGAGTGACTGGAAAGCTGCTCAGTGGAAAGGGACCTGGGGGTACTGGTTGATAGCCAGCTGAATATGAGCCAGCAGTGTGCTCAGGTGGCCAAGAAGACCAACAGCAGCCTGCCCTGTATCAGACACAGTGTGGCCAGCAGGAGTAGGGAAGTGATTGTCCCCCTCTACTCGGCTCTGGTGAGGCTGCACCTTGAATACTGTGTTCAGCTTTGGGCCCCTCACTACAAGAAGGACATCGAGGTGCTGGAGCGTGTCCAAAGAAAGGCAACGAAGCTGGTGAAGGGGTCTGGAGAACAAGTCTTATGAGGAACGGCTGAGGGAGCTGGGGTTGTTTAGCCTGGAGAAGAGGAAGCACAAGGGAGACCTTATCACTGTGTACAACTACCTCAAAGAAGGCTATAGTGAGGTGGGGGTTGGTCTCTTTTCCCAAGTGCCAACTGGTAAGACAAACGCAAATGGCCTCAAGTTGCACCAGGAGAGGTTTAGGCTGGGTATTAGGAAAAATTTCTTCACTGAAGGGGTTGTGAAGCATTGGAACAGGCTGCCCAGGGAAGTAGTTGAGTCACCATCCCTGAAGGTCTTCAAAAAACGTTGATTCAGAACTTAATGACATGGTTTAATGGTGGACTTGGCAGTGCTAGGTTAAAAGTTGGACTGGATGATCTTCGAGGTCTTTTCCAACTTAAGTGATTCTATGATTCTGTGAACTGATGAGTGATGCCTCCTGAAGCAGTGATACTCCTGCATATCTAAACTACATGCATTTTTCACCGCCAATATACCTTATTCTACTTTTGCATGCATTCAATACAGCTACTTCTTTGAAGTCACGAAATTGTAAAAACTATGTTTTCACTTCAAAACCCTGAATAAATCTCAATTCATTCTTGAATGCAGAGCTTCTTGTCTCCTATCTTTGTCTCAAGCGAATAAATCAATTTATATTTAACTAGTAGCGTCTTTCTCTTGCTGTTCAAAACTGCAAGAATAGTCGCACATTCTATGCCGAAGAGAATTCATCTCATTGGGTAGTTTATAGACTTTGGTGCCAACTGGATCGCTAATTTACTCTGTCAAATCAAATTAATCTTGTCTCAAAATTCATTCTTACATTAAATGGATCAGAGATGAACTGTAAGTAATTCAATGGAAGGCCATGTTCAGATTAAATAGTGTATTACAGAAAAACAGTTGAAGAAATTAATAGAATTAGTTCAGCTACAGGGAAAGATTTTCATTCAGAATTCCTTTCTAGAGAAGGGCCTGGAATTTTTCTGCTTTAGTTCACAAGTGTCCCATATTTACAAATCTTCAGTCATATAGTTTATTTTTAATTATAAAATGGAACTGACATATCAGCATATATTATAATCTCCAAAGTAGTTCTGTCTTAATTGTACAGAAATCAATATACTCTTTTGAAATTAAAGTTAGCTAAGCCAAATCTAAATCCCTTCTACAAATCCTCTTCTACAAACACTCATATATGCCACTTTGGATGCAACACAGCTATTTCTATTCCAAAATCTTACTGTTCTCAGATTGTTTTCTCTTCAGATTAGTAAATCATAACAGAATAAGTAGAGAAGGTAAAGGAGACCAGCTGAGATAGATGCTGAATTGTCCATTGATGCGAACAAGTGCTTTGCATTATTTTTACACCTGCTGTCCCTACCATCAAGTTTAACACTTAAATTCAAGCAAGAACTAAAAGCAGAAGGCTCGGGTTCATCAAACAGCTGGTCTAACTAAAGTATTTCTTCAATTTTGATGGATGAGACATGAAACAAATACGCACAACTAAAACCTTATCTACTATAGTAGACACATACTAACATTATCAAGGCTTACAGGACACAGAAGCGTTAAAGCCATGTTGGGCAGCACAGCCCTCAAGTTCCTTTTTATTAGTAACATTTAACAGCCTTTACAGTTTTGCAATGAATTAGCTGCACTTGTCTGATAATTTGTCTTGTTAATTTTTTAAGTATCTGTAAGAAGACTTACCACAGTGGCAACTGATTTCAGCTGTTTTCACTTGAAAGGAAGAAAATCAGTCTTCTGTGAGCAGCCCTGAAAGCACTGAGCAAGAACCATCCTTTTACATGAGAGCTGGGAATTTAGCAGGAGTGCTCAACCCTTTGCAGAATTAGACCTTTAATTTCTATTCTGCAGGAAGAACTTGGAAGAATTTGCTTTAGCAGAATTTATAGAGATGTACTTTAATATGCACAGTCCATAATACAGATGAATAGTGCTAGATGTTTACGGTATATTTAAGTACACTCATGGGAACCATCCTAACTCAATTCTGTAATATCAATTTTGTTATATATTTGCTGTGGGGAAGATGTTAATAGGCTGTTAAAACAGTCGCTAGAAAAAAAATGGTATCAACTTCATAAATCTTAAAGCATCTGATCTCAGTTTTATGTTTATTCCTTTCACTAAGATATCCAAAAGAAGAGTTAGACTCCCAGTAAATGTTTTATAGGTTTCACTGTTTTATAGTCCTAAAATGATGGCACTTGGTAGTTAATTTCGTTTCACACAAAAAAAAAAAAGAAAAGAAAAGAAAAAAGCAGCATTACGCTTATATCACATCCTCAGCTTAACTGCACATTCTGTAGCCATTGCTCTTTAAGGAATCATAACCTAAAGCTGGGATTTTTTAATATGCCTCCGTCTTTGGAGGTTCCTTGAGCAAAGCACTTCATTACAAACCACACACTTATACAATGGAGGCTGGATTACCTCGCTCAGGTCAGTCACTGCCCTTTACTACTGTAGAGGGGACTAGAGAAAGCCCAGATACAGAAAACAAGAACATATGGAAACAAGGCAACAAGAACCTGTTCAATAGTTTCACCCTAGAAGAATTTGTAAGCACAGCTGTAGCTATGGAGGGCAAATGCACTGTAAGCAGAGCTTTAGGCATGCAGCAGGCAAGCGCAAGCAGCAGCCTTGCTGTCACAAGCAGTTTGGGGCACATGCTGAATCCAGAGGTGACAGGAGTACAGGTCTACCTAATTTACAACTTTGGCAGTCATCTCAGGAAAACTGAGTTTTTTCTCCTTGTCCATTTACACCAGCTAAGGACATGGATTTTAGTTTACAGGCTTGGCTCGGGATGAGTGAACAGTGAGCAAGATACGTGTAAATGTGCTTATGTGCATTGCAGGCTTACATCATGCTCACAATACCTTATACCAAACTACACAGAACGCTTTTGGCCAAACTATCATGTTGGTTTTCAGAATTCTTTTTATTATTTTATTTTTTTCAGAAGTGCCCAGAGATAACTTAGCATGACTCTGCATACATTACCCATTTTAAGTTACCTAAGTCACAGGTTTAGTCAGTGTAATGAAAGGATCCCTCGAGGCCAGATCATCCACTCCTTACTCATGCAACTTCCCCCCCGAGTCTAATGCTCGTCTCTGTGGTGTTCTTCCCCTTTCTCTGCAGTCTCATTTAGGATGTCTAATGAGTTTAATTTCTCCATTGTGAAGATTTAGAGTACATCACACAATGGAAACCTAGGTGAGCTTTGCAAAGCCTTCCAAGCTGGAGATTGCCAAAAGCCCTAGCACCCCTTTGCTCCCTAAGGGAGACATATATACCATAATAAAGAAAAGGAAGAGTGATTCCACTGCCAAACACCAATAAAACTCACTGAATCAGAGCTCACTACATCTGGAAACAGTAATGAATAAAAAGAGATAAGTGCTGCTAAAAAAGAAGGAAAGTTGCAATAAAGCACTCTCCTTATAACCATGTGGTCCAGTCTCTCCGAGGTATCAGCTCTGTGGAGAGGAACTATGAATTCCAGATGAAACATCTCCTAAGCCAAAAGCTCTTCAACACTTTCCTTCACTGTTTCAAAAGTTTCTCAAAACACATTTCATGATACTGTTTGCTTTCTGAGCTAATAGAAGGAATTGGCCTGCAAGAAAGCAAATCTGACTAAAGAGGGTAACTGTCTTGCCTTTCCCTCCTGCTACAGAGCTCTGCCAAGATGCATTTTCCCCATCTCCACTGCACAGGCTCTTCCCCTTCTGCCTCATCACAGAGTAAGCAGCAGCTCCAGCTCTTTGGCCAAAAGGATGCAAGGGGCACTGCTGCACTACTGCGCGTTTTAGTTTGTTCCACTTTGCATTGAGCTATGGCCATAGCTGGCAGGGTAGCAAATTGAAATTACGATGCAGGCTCACTCCCACTTTGAGATACAATTTAGTGGTTTCCCCCCACGCCCCATTCCCCTCTTCCACTTGCACAGAAAAGCTGTGCTACGGGCAGTCCCCATACTTTAGACTAACCTCTCCTGAACACCAAAATGCTTCACTATCACTCTGGAGAGATTATAATACTTAAATATTTTGGACAGCTAAATCCTTGAACATATCCTTGACATACTCTACTCCTACTTCTCTCAGTTTATATTAGGGGTAATCCTGAGTTACTTCCAATACAAACATGGAAAGCCTTTCCAAATTCTGTCTGTGCCCTGTCTGCCTACCATAGGAAAACACCTGGTATGGTTGAAATCCACATTTATTTCTAAGGAAAGCAACAACAACTCCACAGCCATCAAGGATTTCATGCTGTATGTTATTCAGAAGTATTCAGGTCAGTAGTAATAGAAGAACATACAACCTTCTTTGAAGCTACAAACTTCAGTCCCCCAAGCCAATACAAAGTCTCATTTAGCAGTATTTGGCCGTGTGACAAATTGGGGAAACTTGTCTAAATATGATTTATGAATTCCATTGTGCTGTTATGAACTACCTATACTCTTATATCTTGTGACCCTGTACTGTCTTATGACTATCTTTTATTGTATTCTGCCTTACGGTTCTTATGCTAAGGACACAAGAGAATAGTTTTGGCACATCTGCTCTTAAATAATTGATTATTAAATACTACAAGCTGCTGAATAGACCTAATCTAGGGAGAAGGAATGACTTATGGTACTCTAGATAAGCCAGTTTTCTCCAGTTTCCTTGCAGAGACCTGGGATTTGAAAGGTTGTACTTTACCCAGAATAAAAACAAACAGATGAGATACTAGCAATAGTTCTTAAAGACCACTTGTCTGACTAGCTCAATGAAGGGGCTTGGAAAGCAAGTCCACTCAGCAAAGGCCTTTCTTACTTCTAGCCTGCGGTTGCTAACTTACTGCAATACTGTGCTTCATACATACATGGGCTAGCTTCAGCTGGACTGTCCAGCACAGCCCCATTCCTGGGCGTGCCAGCAGCTTCCCCAGGACAGCAGGTCTCGTAACCCCTGCCGTGCTGCTGCCTTATTCCAGCGGGCAGCCAAGGAGAGACCAGTGGCTACTCCACACCACACCACCTCCGTGGTGCTCTCTGCCTGCTGCCAAGTTCTGAGGCTCACCTGACCATTCCCTTGTGGCTGCTGTTCCTCATTTTGGCAACTCAACCCAGGAGGGAGGTGGGGGCAGAAGGAATTCAATGAAGTCCACTCCACATCAAGTGTTTATGCTTTTTAAAAGTTTTTGCTACAAAAATTCAAGATTCATATCTAGAACTTGTTTCATTAGTAAAACCATAAGTTTTTTTTTAAATAAAAAAAAATCAAAGCAACAAGAAAATAATCAGAAACTAATTTCAATCATCTGCAACCAAGCACGTTTGCTTATCTTTTGTCTCCTAACTTGTCAAATATAAAGTCAAGGAAAGGCAAGAAAGATCCAGCAATTGTAACTGATAGAGGGTAATGCTCTTTAAAAATTGCTCAAGTGTGTTACTGTTGGACTAGCTATATTGTAGGGCTTTTATGGTTAAATAAACAAATAATATTTTATTGCTGACAATTTATACAGGATTTTATGTTCTTATCAAGATCTTTGAGCCTTATAGTCAACTCATGAAAGAGGATGAACTGACAGCACAAAAGAAGATCAGCAGCAGAAAACAGAGCATAAATGATGAAGCAGTTTGAAGGAAAAGAGCGGTGGATGGTTTTGGCACAAGCATCTCTTTAATGAAAGTCCCTCTTTGTAAACTTAGCCAGGAGCCTTTTAATTTCAGCAAAATGGTACAATTCTAACATCTTTATTTCTTTCCCTGTAATATGATAATTTTGCCTCTCAAAAAAAAAATTAGGAAAAAAAAAGACAGCTCTGTTTACAGTTTAACTAGAGTCTGCAAAAATAATTTCATTTTGAGAACAGGTGCATTTCCTATCTTACAAAACAAGAAGAAATCCTGAGTTTCAAAAAAATCTACATCAGTTTTTTTGTGCAGACACAAAAAAGCCGCAAACGTGTAATCCAGAGACCAATATACTCAGTGGGGGAACTCACACTGACTTCAGCCCCATACAGAGAAGATAGGTCACAATAGCCTCTCTCCCCGTCTCTTTCGTGTGCACACACCCATCCACCATTTTGTTCCAATTTACTTGGTCAAAGAACAAAACAGTTCTCCAAATGGATGTGCCTGTCCACCAGGGAAAATGGTTTTATCGTTGGATTTATCACTGCCATGCTGGAGAATGCTGTACCACAGGTATTTCAGGGTGTTTCCCCTAGCTCCCCCTCCATGCCACAAAACCCAGAAGTTACCTTCAGTTACCAATAAAACATATACAGCAAATTTATTCAAAGCTATTTTGCAGCTTCAGTTCCTGCAGTTTCCATGTCATCATTTTATGATTCCAGAAGCACTTTAGACCTAGCTCTTTGAAGCACTGACATTTTTGAAAAAGTTAAATGAATAAGATACATACATGCACAAAAGGGTGGCAAATAACAATTGTAGCCAGTTTTACTCTGAATAGGTTTTTATGAATAAATATAAAACAAAAAATACAAGAGCTTTTCATGAAACAAAAATTAAGGAGCTTTGTTTTCAGCCAGTGGGGACAGTAGCAATCATTAGAAAACAGATCTTTTGGCCCAATAAATGTCTGCCTTAGTAGAAGAAAGGAGTGAACAAACATTGTCTAGTAAACAGGGGATGAACACAAGCATTTTTAATGTTTCAGTTGCTGCAGTGGGAGCACAATTTTTCCTGCCACTACAAGTAGGACTTGTTGATATTCTTATATACTTTAATAGACTTCCTGCTCCGTTTTGCCTAAATATAGCAAATACTCCAAGAAAAAGCTAGTACAAGGTAAGTAAACAGGGCTGGGCTGCTGGAAGCCCAGCTGATAACCTAAGCTAAATAAAGCATTTTACATACATAATTCCGGTAAATTTTCTTAGACGTGTTGCAATAGTGCATCCCCATGGGAGGGCTGAAGGAACAGAGTTATATTTGTACTTGTAAATGAATTTTGTATAATAAAAAAGGTCCAGATCAAACTAAATATTAAAAACTATTTTCTTACAAAAGTTAATGACTAAACCAGCTAAAAGCTCAAGGAGTCCACATTTCAATGAGAAAGCTAGCTGATAGCACTTGGAGGCTTTACCATTGGAAGTGTTTATTTCAAGTTATTCAAATAACGCACTGCAAAGTTTCTACTCCTGAAATTAAAACTAACATCTTAAAAATAAGTTCTATCAAGACAAGAATCTAAAGAATACTGTAAACACATGAGAATTTTATGAGTTCCACAGAATTAATTTAGGGTGCTTGTTTTTAAAAGTTCATTCGTGTAACAAAATTGTGAAAATTAAGTGGTAGAAAAACAAATACAAATAGTAAATAACAGATTACAAAAGAACAGAAAGACAGCTTTAATAGTCACAGAACACTTGAAAATAGCAAGTTAAGACAGACATCTGTGCAAAGAATTCTGCAGGGTGACATCAGCTCCCACTACAAAGGTGAGATATTCTGAAGCTATTTCTGTTCTGTAAAATGATTGCAATTTTGAGATAATTTTGGGAGAAAGATCTGACAATGTTATTTTTACAATGACTTTGTTTTGGTTGTGTCAAATAATTACTGTGGATATAATAACATGTCTTCTGTATGCTGGAACATTTCAGTTTCTATGCTATTACTGAATACCTGAGTTTTGATTTAGAGAGCAAATGGGATTTCTCAGAACTAAAAAGGAGTTTTTCCTAGGAGAAATTGGAATATATAAAAGCAATGTAATGAATGAACTACGTAACAACTTGATAATTCTGTTTTAATAAATCAGTATCCTTTGGATATGATTGACTAACATCAGTTACATGGACATGTAATTATTATTCCTTCAGTATTTATAATAGAGCACTCACCATAAATACTAATTTGAGTTGTAAATGAATGTAGCACATTATCTATATTAAGGGATGATTCTGTTACTTAATTCCAACACTATTTAGCCTAGAATGAGTTCTTCCTTTTAACTAAGAAATTAGTAAGTGACCCATCCTTTCACAGCAGAATGTGAGCAGAGAGACCAAGCTCATTGGCAAAGATCTCTCCTTCACAATTTGAGAAATAAAAGTAAGCATGGAAAGAAGTATTTGGGCCTCTGTAAAGTCAATGAAGTTTTGATACTGACTTCAGTAGCACGATGGATGATTTTGCCTTGAGCTCTGTGGTACACTGATCCTTCTGCCTCCCAGCACCAAGAGGAAGCAAACAGTAACCCTCTTGCATGTGCGTGAGGGGAAACCTAGGCTCCCAGCTGGGCTTTTCAGCCTCAAAATTCAGACTATTCTCTAGCCTACTCTCATGAAAGCAGGTGTGTCCATGCTTTGCAAATGCACAAAGCATCTCCTATTTATTATATCGCGTCCAGGCTCCTGCTGTGATTTTTGTGGTTGTAATTCACAGCCGGCAATTTGATTCCATTCTGAAACCACTGAGCTGGCAATCAATTTCCCACTGTTATTTGGGTTGAAAGCTAGATCTAAAAATGGAACTACTAATATATTACAAGAAAGTACTAAATGTGTTAACTAGGGGCTGATAGATGATATTAAAACATGAGCCCTTAAGCTCTAGGTGGCATAGCAAGTGACTTTTGATACATGATACCATTATTGACCTTTGAATTGTACAAGTTACAAGAAAGCAAAAAAAAAAAACAAGTTTGTTTGCCTTGCATATCAGCTAAGTCATGCATGGAAGAGCTTCATGCTGACATCATAGGAAAAGTTGTCTGTAAACCCTGCTAAAAGTTAATATTGTGCATGAATTCCTTGACAACAATTTAAAAGCAAATCTTATTCTTTTGGTGCTTGCAGTATTCATCTCTATATATGCCACGCAGATGAGTCAATCTGCAGTCAGCAAGGTTCTGGTGCTGTAACCTGTTTCACGTATAACTACACTTGAGGTCTCTGCTGAGTCTCTAAGATCTGCAGGATACACTCCAATGCCTGAAAACTCTGCTACAGGGTTGTTCTCATGGAATGGTCAATACCAGTTTGAAGGTAATATTTTGTTTGGGTGATTATTTGTGACATATCAGTTTAGTTTATTATAAAGAATATTTACTGCTAAAGTGAAAGAAGAGTCAAGAAGGAACTGTTGGAAAGCAGTTATGCTGCAGATAAATTCAAGTCCCTTACAGCTAGTTTTGGCACAGGGAAGTTTGCATAAAGTGATATTTAACACAATAAGCAATTTTTATAGATCTTCTCATTCTTTCTGTTTATAATGCATTAAGGACTGTTTTAATTCATGTTTCTCCACTAGTTGAGGCAAACCATCTGCTTTCCACAACAGATGAGCCATTCAGAGAATGTTCTTGGCACTGTTAAGGATAGCGATCTGTATGCCATGGTGGGGAACCCAGTGTCCTAACCACTTTCTCCATAGGCTCAATTGACCATCACCAGGCCTGCTCGTTATTTGCTTCTTCCTGGAGGAAGAACAAAGAGAAGCCAAGCCACACAGGCTATGCAGATGGCAAATACATCATGGCCCAGATCCAGAAGTCAAATGAACAGTAGTACCAATAGCAGGGGATGCAACATGGAGCAGTTTCATAGATATTACCAGTGGCATCAGTAGGACCAGCAGCATTAGTTAACTGTCTTTTGGATTAACCATTTTACAGAACGTAATTGGGATTTTGTTATGGCTCGAAGCAAACAGGCATTTACTGAGAAATGCATTATAACAGAGTTCAGTTTTGGCCTATTTTTACCTCAAAACACCAGAGAGTGGGCAATTATCTCTGATCATATATCAAATCTATGCTCAACAACAGAATCCAAACAATCACAATTTTAGCGATGCTGAACTTGATCCTGTTTCAGCTCACATCGATGTAAACCAGGAGCAGCACCATTGAGTTCACCTGTGAAAGGCAAATTGAAGTACTATCAGAATCAAGTGTATGATTAGTCTCTATTTTGAAAGCTGTATATGCTTATCCTGCTGGGTCACATTTTCAACAGCAGTAAGCTGGTACATATTCACTGAAATCAGGCAAGCCACAATAATTTTGCCTAGCAGAGCCAACAGCCTGCATTCTAAGAAAACATGGACATGAGATCAGAATCTGAGAAGTTAATCACACTTCATTCTAGGGGAAAGCTTTGCTTCTGTTAGATTCCCTGTCTGCAGTGGTTTTGCAGACCATGTTTGATTTTCTTGCTAGGTTTCCTGTTTTTCCACAATGTAGTTGTGACACATTTGCAGAATCTTTCTGACTATGAAGCCAGGAGAAAAGAATTGCAGAGAGAATTGTCTCAGATCGGTCTTCACTGGATTTAAAAGCCTTCAGGAAACATTTGAGGTAATCCAGAAAGATTGAAGAGTACAGATGTACCTCCCAGGATGCAAGGACTAATGCATGTAATAACTGTATTTCTTTAAAATGACTTTCTCAGGCAGAGTTAAAGGCATAGATGTAACTAAGGGATTGGACTCAGGCCAAGCTGTAATAGCTCTGCTGTTTATCTATTTCTTTCTTTCCCCCTCCTCCAGCAGAAAGAGCAGAACAAGCATTTTACTAAGAGATTTAAGGTTTGCTTTCACTCTCTCTCTTACTTAGACCTCCTGCCCCAAACATTCTTGGATCACACAAATCAAAAACTAAATTGACTAAACCACAGCAAAAACAGAAAACCCACTGCTCAGACTATTTTTACTTTCTTTGTCTGCTAGGAAGAAAGGGATTAGACAAAGTATTCAATATTTTAGTATTAATATATCAAAGGAGGAAGAGGGAAAAATTGTAGCTTATATGGAATGCAGTTTAGCAGTGGCCACTGTCACCAAGGTGACCGAGATTTTTCTTATATGAAAGTCATTTTCTTAACATTCTTATCAAAAGACCATAGAATGGATCCTGTAAAGAGCATTTTCATCATTTTTTCTTCTTTCAGCTCTTCATATAAACACAGATTTTCCAGCTTATATCTGAATCTTAGCTGAAGAGACCAACAACGATACTGTATGCTAGATCCTGCACACAAAGGATAAATCTCTGCTGTGCTTATCTACATTCATAGCGAGGTAGTTAAAGGCTTAATCCATGCTGTCCTACAACCCCTCTTCTGGTCATACTTATGTCTAGTTATTAAACACATAAGGAACAACATCTGTCCTTACATGGTTAATATGAACAATTAACTACTTAACGGAACTTGGAATAAAGTTTTGGGGCCGTGTTCTGGATATTTTAATTGTTCAAGTGGTAACAGACTGCTTCGGCCTCTCTCCCAGGAAATGCTGTTTGGAAGCTACCCCCGTGCAAAGGGCATCTTGCATCCCAGAGAAGAGCAAATGGGCCTCAGCCAGTGCACAGGACATGGCAGATTGAAAGGTGTGTGGCTTTCATGCCTCAGTATTCTGTATATTTCTAGCTGGTTAGGCCTTTTCTGGCCAATTGCTTGTTATATGAGACTTTAGGACCCTAGTTTACAGATATGTTTCTGAAAAGTCTCAAATACGCAGAATGACACAGAAGTAACTCAATACTGCTTTTGCTTCTGTTCTTATTCCAGTCTATACTAAGACAGTAGAGCAATAGGCTTTGAGCTCTGGGTGAGAGGATAGACCATTTTTCCTCCTGCTCTTTTCAGCCATGCCATTCCAGCTTATTTTCCAGTGCCTCTCCTTGGGCTAAGTTCTGCTTTTTGAAATCCATGCTACAGAAAGCAAAATTTGGCCTCTTTCCATCCTCTTACAAAGAGATTTTCAAGGTTAAATTCATCTGACTTTCCTGTGGTTACATGGAAACAATCATCTGCAAAAGCTTTGCTTCAGGCGCTCTCCCTCATCTCATCCACTTGCTCAGTATACACTGTGGCAACGGATGTACAGAAAACTTGTTGACCAGAAAACTGGTCAAATAATTTAAATTTATGTAGCCCAGTAATAACTAGCTTCACAACAATGCTTACATGGAGAAAATGAAGAAAACTCAACCACATCCCTGCCAAAATCTCTGGAAAACAAAAACAACTCTAATACAATCCTATTTTTAAAAATGCTTCAGGGTGCCTATGTTCCAGAGCTGGAAGCATAATAAATTAACTTAAGTAGTGGATGCCTAGGACAAAGCCCTGTGGGATACCTGAGCCAACCCAACAGGTGGAGAAATTGAAAACAAATTGATAGCCTTGGGACAGAAAATATTAGAACCAAGCAATTATGATGCCAGACTGTCTAGCATGAAAGGCAAGAAAAGCCAACAATGATTTGCATTGATAAAGCACCAAGAGTAGTGGATGTCAGATGATGTCCCAGAGCTTTTTGCAGCATTGGAACATCGTAGCACACAACAGCTGAAGGTAGAGAGAAAAATCCTCACCAAAACAACAGAAACAGGAGAATTTTTTAAACCACGGGGTGGTTTCCGTCATGTGGGAGGAAGGCATCAGGTATGATTTGTATATATGCCATCGTGGTATCTGTATTCTGAGGTCAGGTAAAGCGAGTTTCACTTCACATGGTTTCCACAGCACCCCTGGAAATCAGAGCTTGCCTGATGGTTTTGTTCTCCAACACTAGCAGATAAAGCGAAAGTAGAAGATCCCTTGTTACACATGCTGCTCCTTTTTCCTATTTTCATTTTTCTGCCTCTACTCTCTTCCAACTCATATGCTATCTAAATGCTGCCCTTTTCACTCAGTACAGCAAAAGGTGATGGCAGACCTTTCATTTTAATTTTTGCTCTATATTATCCGATGCAAACAGGCACTTGGGTCACTCTGCCTCTCATATATACATCCTGCGGAATCAACTCATGACAGCTTAAAATTGCAACCTTTGGTCGAATGCATCTTGCCTAGGAACCGCTACAAATCCATAGTTAACTGCAGCTCTAACATCACTGCCAGCTCTGTGCTGTTCTCTCTCAAGTGTCACTCTGCTTATACATGCACTTTTAGCATTAAGTTACAGAAAATTGGCACACTTCACAACTGGCTGCTCAAGGCTCTATTATAGGAGAAAAGAGTGAGCATGTGGCAAGTTTTCCCACTTTGCCACGTAGACTTGAGCAATCACAGGGCCTGTGCTTGAAACAGCATGGTACCACCTCATCTCTGAGCACCCTGCCTTGAAGGGAAGAGGTGGCCCAATGCTAGCTGTGCAAGGAAACGGGACTAGGATGTACCATGTGAAGACTCAACACATGCTGCCCTGTCACCTGGGCAGCCAGGAGCTTGGTACAGGAATTGTGCATCTAAAGTTTTCCCAGGAAAACCTTCTTCACAGAGGTATTGGGAAGGCTTAATATTTTGAAAGCAGCTATCCAATAGAAGTTGCCAGAGAAGCACACTCTAATTACAATTTTACCACTTGAAAAACTTGGCTGTGTCATAGCAGTGGCTCAATTAGGTTGAAATGCTGGCCTGTTCCTGATGGTGCAACAGTTGTGAATAATATCATAAAACATTTGCTAGTCTCCTGGAAACATGCTGATTATGGGCACAAAGTACACTACTTTCTTTCTAAGCAGGGAGGCTCAACACATTTACCTACATTTGGAATCAGGACAGCTACTGTCTTTTTTAATACAGCTTTGTGTCATTTATGCTTCGCATCAAAACAGCTCTGCTACAGGCAGCACAGGAGTAGATGCTTTGGGGAGCCTGTTTACTTCCCAGAACAAACTCTCAGGTAAAACTGCCATAGCTCTCTGACTACGGCAAAATTAAAGGCATTCCTCTTTGTGGGACAATGGAGAACTGAATCAAAGGGAGCCAGGAAGCTCTTGGAGTACTGCTGATTAGACTGCACTAATTAAAAAGGCCTGGGATTCAAATGGTCCTATAGCAAGAAACTTAACTACAGATAGCAGCTGATTTAACACAGTACTTTTGCAAGCTTTCAAGATGTTTTACTAGGCAATTCAAAGTCATTCCCCATGATACACAACTCCCCTAATACTGGGCTTCACTGTGGAGAACTTCTTTACGTAGTCCATCCCCAGTCTGAAAGTGCAGGAGAAACTATTGGAAGATTAGATTCTCTCTTCCCTAATCTCAAAGCACACACAAAAGACAACAAAGAATGAAGTATTCAGGTAGTTGCTTGTCCATGTACGTAGCAGGCTATTTTCCTTTCTGAGAAATGGAAAGAAATAACTGTGGTCAACACTTAAAATTTACCACTGATTCCCCCCCATCCCCTAGATTTTTAGTCTCACTGGATGTTCTTCCAGGACTGAGTGGCTACACATCCAGAAAGAAGCTAGACAGTTTCTTTGATTGGAGAAGATGTTTCCATCATGAATAAAGATTAATCCATCATCATAGAAAGTGTAAAAATAAGCAAGTGGTGTGGACTTTCAGACTAGGCCTTTAAGAAAATGTTGGCTACAGCTAGTTTCTTTTAGTACACTCTTTTTAACTGCATTATTTGCCGTTCTACATAGCTGTGATGCTTAGCTATTACCTCAGTAGTGCTATCTGTACTTATACTCAGGAATACTGTAAAATTATATTTAGCATAAAATAAAAACAGTTACATGAACTGTACATTCAATACCAATATTCCTCTTAAGAAGAAACACTCAGAGGTCATTCCTGGGCATCCGAACCTGCACTTCACACAGAGATACCTGAAGGTCATGTGTACCATGCTAAACATGTCCTAACTTGAACTGAAGAATAGAAATTGAGAATAGAGAGTGTGCTGTTCAGTAATCCCTCTAAGCTAAGTTTCTGATAGGGATACTCTTCATTTTGTATCCAAGTGCTAGCAGTGTCACGCAATCCTCTACACAGCAAAATCACCAGTTCTGACAGCTCAGGACAGTCTCCAAAAACAGTTTCTTGCAGGCAGGGTCCCGCATGAGAACTGCCATTACAGCTTAGTTTGGCATTGGCATTATCCTTGACAAGATGTATCAGATAAAAACGTGCAAGTAGCCAGTGGGTCTATAGTTTGCTCTAAAAGAGCACTGAACATGTTCATTTTGGCCATTCAGCTGGACAACGGACCCTGGGGGAGCGTAAGTACTCATTAAGCTGTTGTAAGGAGATATAAATCTCCTTTGACTGGATAGCCACTAGCCATTAAGTGGCTACATAATAAACGTTAATCATTTTGGACCTGATTCAGGATTAAGAGAGTCATACTTACTTTCATATTGCAAGTTGTGAAAGGCTGAGGATGCCCTGATATTGATTGGTGCTGTGCAGGAGCCAAATGGATGCTTTAGTTGGAAGTAGAATTCACGCAAACCAGAGCAGCAGCTACACCACTGCAGAAACTGAGTTTCAACATAGATCTTTCCTAAAACACACACCTCGGTTTTCTACATTTCTGCACCATGGGTGATATATTAGCTGCCTTTACAGTTTTTGTTTTGAGTTAATCTAACACTACAAGGCTATCCGTAAGGCAAGTTACGAACTTTTCAGGGACAATAGTCTAGGACAAATACAACATGGACATAGCCCGGGGCAAGCTCCTTCTCCTTGCACCTCTCCATTCCTACTCAAGGCTACATCTTCAGCCCTTTCTCTCAGGCACAGCTCTTGTCCTCTAAAGGAGGGACAAACCTATTGAAATAGGGACCTGGGGAGAGCAGCAGTATGTCCATCCAGTCACTTCCTAATTCTCATTTCCCAGCCCAGGGCAACACAATGCCACAAAATGGTATTTGTAGGCATTGCCTACACCATTCTTGTCCAAGGTTAGCTGCTGCTGGTACAGAATAGATGCACTGCACTGCCTGTGGAAACCAGGCTTTACCCCACCGAGCTGCATTTTTGCCCCCCTCTAATGGGTCTTTAAAACATATAGCACATGTCCTAAAAGTTCTTCAGAGATGTCATGCTCAAATATGTCAATCACCTTCTCCCAAAGCAAAAAGGCAAAGGCTATGCTGGCTAAACCTCTAAGTTCATTTCTGAGTGGGAAACAATACCAAGTACAAATGAGTTACCACCAGCAAGTCCCTGACCAGTCAGTGGGAGCTACCCACTTCTCCAGCATTATCACTGTACTGGTCCTCTCAAAGTCTTCAGTTCTACTCACATGGAATAATTATGGCAAAAAAAGGAAGCTTTTTTTTTTTTTTTTTTAAATGAAGCACTAAGTGGCTAAATATAAAAGAAATTCTCCTCCTGGGCTCTTATGCAAATACAGAATTAAGATGACATTTTCATACATTTCATCATTCACCTTGCTAATAAAAATATAATCTATTAGACCACTCTTTGGATAGGACCTCCTTCGTATTTCTACAGTGACACTCAGCTAAATGTGTTTAGAACCTAAACACTACATTTCTATCTATGACCAATAACTCCACTCTTCTTGGTAATTTGGTTCCTTCATTACAATTATTTTAAAGCCTCTGTGCACTGTCTATCCAAAAGGAAGTGTGATGTTAACGTGAACAATGTATTTATAACCCCTTTGCTTTAGCTTGGAAGTGACATATACTCATGGTTTCTAACATTCCCTCAAGCCTTCTGTTGCATGTGATTTCTTCTTTTATGTTTTAAAGCCTTAATCTCTGTTCTCTTACAGCTAACAACAAACCTCTATATATTACATAAAGAGACACATGAATAAAATTGCCAGCCCAAAGCAAAAAGAAAATTTTTCTATTGATAAATGATGCTAACTAGATTTGACATTTCAAACTTGTAAAACAATCAGAACTTTTGATACCACTAAACCTAATAAAGATGAAATATCCAGTGTTATAAATTATACCATGCAGCCCAAAACTTATCTTCTGCATAATGATACTAAAACAGACTGCCTTTATAGAACTTTTAGCGTGGTGTCAGAACATGAGCTTGTGTCTAGACTAACTTGCTACTGGAAGCACATTTTAGGGCTACATATTAATTCAAGGTACATAAACATTTATATTAATTCTGGAATCTTGCAGCATTGAAAAAAATGATAGATTGAAATCATTCAAGAATCAGTCTTATTTGTTACTAAAATACTATCTCCCGCTCAAAAAATAAAAAGAACCTGAAATATAGGAATACACACACAAAACACATTTCTCTTACACAGGATCACAGACAGATAATGAAGAGGTCAAAAGGACTTCACTAAACTAGGAATCTCCTGCAAAGGGTAGCAGGAAAATAAGCATTGTTGAGTTCCAGACAACGAATACTTGTTTAGAAAAAAAATCCTAAGGGCACACTGCAATCTAAGCTAGGAGGAAGAAACTGGAGTCAAGAGATTGGTACCTACAGGCATACAGTTGGTCAGCAAATCAGATGCTTATTTATACAGAGAGAGAGAGAGAGAGAGAGAGAAACAATGAAGATGAAAGATTACTTTAAGATGAGACTTGGATAAAATGCTGAACTTTATTACCTTCTTCTCTGAAGAGAGATGGTGACAAAGACAAGATGGAGTGACAGAATGAACAGCTTCAGTGTGCTTGGTCTTGTTTTGGAAACAAAAACTATATTCCCAACTACAAGTGAAGGCCAGATTACTGAAGTTTCTTGAAGAAACCCACTCTGACATTTCTTTTCCATTTTTCTTTGCTATGGTGCATTCTTGGGATATCAGGATTTTAACATCTATGCCAAATTTCTGTTTCAAGAGGTTGCGTGCGCACATGTGTGTTACAAGCAACAAAATGTTCTTCCCAGCTGAACTGGGCAATATCTAGAGGTAATAAATAGAACAGCAAAACAAGAATCCCCTTGATTCTGGTGCATTACTCCTAGAGATGTCTAAGTTAACCAGGGAGATGGTTGGAGGAGTAGTAGAAAGCGTTGCTTGTAAACCCCCTGGAGAGAGATAGCCAAAGTCTCCTGAAGTCTTAACCATTTGAAGACTAACTTCCCTATGTCACTAGTAGAAAAGATTCTACACCAATTCCTCTGAACTGGAAACGCTGGCCAGAGAAAAATAAGACCTAAAATAATAGGAATGGGATTTAATCATAGAACCTGACCAGATTTGGGTGAACACCAGAAGGGCTGAGGTGGACATTGGAAAAAGAGCCTGAACAGATGTCAAAACAATATTGTGATGATACAGTTCACACCTTTAGAGACAAGCTTCCCAATGCAGGACAATGTTAGAATGAGGAAGGCTGCAGAAACTGAATGGGTGGTGAGGAAATGAGGAGGGCACCCTTGGTGCAGGGAGGTATATACCAAGCACCAAGGCAGGCTTTTTACAGGCAAAGCTTAGCTCTTTTTTCTTGTGTTTCCCTTGCCTCATCCTCATTTTTAAATTTCATATCGCATAACAAACTTGCAAGGAAAAGGATCCTTATTTTATTGGAAGCTGCCAATCGCAGTTGCCTATCCCTTGCACAAGTCATAATCCTTTGCTTGTCATCATCACCATTTTACCACAATCAATGCGATGTCACAAACAAGATTACAACTTCACATATGAAAACAAACATCTGGATCCAATGAATCTCTATGGAACAAAGATCTTATTTCTGGAGGATTTATGTTTTTCCTTAATTTTTATTACTGAATTGATTTGCATGAAAATATGTTGTGATATATGAGCAGAATTCCCTCTAGATAAAAGGAATTGTAGTCTTATGTTCCCATGACACATCGACAAGCAGATTTCAAAGAGAGCAGATCTATTTTCATGGAAGTGTCAAAATGTGGTAGCTATACACATTAAACAAAAAATTTGAATTTATTGTAAATGGCTACCTTTTTAGTTACTGCTGCCAAAGCTTTTCATCTTATGACAGCCATTGCCACTGAATTTGAGCAACTCCCATGTAAAACTTTTTTTTTTTTTAAATCATTACCATGAAAAAGAAGTGTTTCAATGAAAATCTGAAATATGACTTAGGAATTCTTTTCCACTTTTTACTATACAGACATCTCTAAAATAAAATATAATCTTTATTTTTAAAAGTATTAAGAAATGTTTCCTTGCTGTTTTTAAAGGGGTCGTTATTATGAGGCAATGGAAAGAGTTCTATTAGAACTTTTTGTCAAACTAATGTGTTTAAGCTTCTTTCAGGAAAATATTTAAATCCTAACTACTGCACCTGTGTACATACCCTTGATTGAAAAGGGTTTTAAGACCATTTATTACTATTGTAAAATTAAAGTGTTGGATTCAGGACTCTCCTCACAAGATCACTCATTTCAAAATGTAAAGAATTTCAGCCATACTTGCCAGCAGAAGAAATATCAGAAAGCTATCAATGAACAATACCAACATTCGCAACCTTAATTGGCCCAATGGATCATACCAGCATACAGCTGCAATGAAAGTTAATGAACACACATCTGCGCAGGTGTATTAGATTTACAGTTTGTGCACACTCTTCCTGGTTCCACCAGCTCTGAGACAAAACACAGAGTACAGGTAGTGAAATCTGAGGCTGGTCTTTTTGTGGAACTGAAATACACAGGAAACTTTAATTTTCTATTTATTTTCAGCATCACATTTACTGGAATATTTTCAGTGTTTGCTGTGCTGCAGCCCTAGCTCAGGTGCATTCATGGGAGCAGTGGTGATGTAAAGTAGTCTCGAGAAGAGATTAGTCCAAGAGCTTTCAAGGTTCTCCTGACTTATCCCAAGTGTAAAAGGCTAATACCTTCTCCTCTGATTAAGGGTCTGTTACCAGTCTAAATATGTACAAAGGCAAATGTGGTGGTGGAACAATAGACATCTCTCCACCTGAAGTGCATGTTTGTAGTTTATCTATAGTAAAAAGGCTGACAGTAAAACAATAATCTGTGTAGCAAGTTTACAAGCTTGTATTCACCATTTACCTGCCTGCAAGTACATATAGAGGAGGGAAGTACTTTATAATCACAGTGTGCCCCAGGAACCTGCTCACAACATTTTCTCACTTTGACAATTCTCATTAACAGCAGCCTTCCCTACATGCTGCTATGCGGAAAGGCCTATGTGACCCGCATGCTTACGCACATAGGGACATCTCATTTCAGTCTGCAAAATTTAAATTCAGTACAGATGTGTATGGAAAGAGGAGGGAGCATGTCAAGAAGTGTTAAAAGAGCTAGGCAAACAGGTGTAATACATGAACCAGCCTCTGCAAGAGAATTAGGATGTACTCATTGAGATGGTCTGCCCATGGGAAGTGTCCTTCAGTTTCTTTTTTTTTTTTTTAAATCTTAAACTTTGCCTTTTCCAAGCAAAATTCTGAAAATGAAAAATGCAGTTTTGAAGTGCTTTTTCTTATTATTTAGTATATTTTTACTAATGCCTAACATATTAACTTTGAATAACATACTATCAGCTACTCCCAAAAGATTCCATAAGGTACCAAGGGTCCGTGTCTGACCTCAGAGCCTAAGCCAGGAGAAATGGGCACCATGGCATCATTCAGTTCATACTGAACACAGAGAACTTAGGCTAAACTGTTAAATACACAGAGTTTTGGTAATTTATCACGTTACTCACACAACAGAGCACTGATTAACCACACCACAAATTAAGGATAGATGCTCTTAAAGATAAGGAGATAATTCAAACAAACATGGGGGCTGGGATTTTCTTGATTTGACTGATTTTTTATATTTTAAATAAAAAGGCACTAACACTTTTCTTCTTTCCTTTTTTTTTTTTTTTTGCCAAATAGCTTCAAACTAGTATTATCATGAATTTATTTTCCTGTCATACTCTTCAATTCTGTAAACTACCACTTACTTAGAGGTAGTGTGTACTTGCAAAAAACTTCCTCTGAGGCCCAGCATAGCATGTGTACGGCTGAAAGCACTTCATGCTTCTCTGCTATGTTACTGCTGGCTCAGCACCAGATTTCCCTCAAAAGAATTTTTCTCAAAAAGTTTATCTCCCCAGTGCTTAATGGCTCTTTACTAATGCTTGCTTTTACTCCAAAATGAAACTCTGCTGCACAGTTAATGCTATCCATTTCAATCATCCTCAAAAGCATATCAATTAGTCTTCAGCATGCCTTCTCAGAGCGTAACTTCCCCAGACTCATTATAGCCAACTTTTGATCCCCCCTCCTTACTGACCATTATAGACACCTGCATTCACTTTTACAATAATGCTAAGGCTTGTATGTACAATTGATTTTAAATATTGATAGTTCTTTGGATAAAAACTGATTATTAGCTCGCAAATGCAGAAATAAAAATTGCTGAATTTTTACTTTTGCAGGTATGGCTCTAAAGTGCCTCATCTTAAGCATAAAATTTAAGATAGTCACAAGAACAAAGTGAGAGGTGGCTGCCAGATCTGAACTAGAGACCACTGAAACATTTTCAAGCCAGGAGACTTGTGCTACAATAAATTATTATTTACAGAGCCTTCTCAACATATACCAGGCTAAATTTAGAAAACAACTTAAGCAGTCAACCAAATTAGCATGCTGCTACCAGATATATAATAAGCAGTAAAGCATGAATTTTCATCTAAAAAGACTGGGCAATAAATGATTAAAACATACCACAAGGCCAAGGATTTTTCTTAGTTCCTAAAGCACGTGCATTTTAGATAAAAGCCTGCTTAGACTCAAGGAAGACTACTGCAAAGGAACAGCAGCTAAAATGCTGTCTCTGAATGTACTGATATACTACTAATAAATAGCATTGTCCTAAAACAATCCTAGTATTTTTTTTTTAAAGTGCTTATGCTGTATTTGTCACTAATGATGACTAACGCAAATTCAGACAGAACTTGTTAGTCATATTTACACTGTCCACCGATGAAACACTTCTGTACTAAATAAGTGTTACTTTCATCTGCATCATCTGCACCGCCCCCCCCCCTTTTTTTTTTTTTTAAAGTGAGCAATATATTTTTAGGAACTTAGTTTTTTTCCCCTAAACAAACACAAAATCTACATTTTCCACTTTAATGGTACGGAAGGAAGCTTGCAGATCTCACAAATCTTAATTTGACAGAAAAATATTGTGTTTTCTCAAGACTAACATACCCACAAACATAGATTATGTTTGGGAAAACCCTAATCAAAACTGTGATGAGTAACAACACATCTGTTCTTATTTACAGACATAAGAAGATGCAAACAACAGCTCCCAGTCAAAAAGGAGTGTCATTAAATTTGATTTAATTTAAAGGCCATCCCCTCTCCATATGCACAAACTCTCCCCTCCACACATACTTTCTTCAGGAAACCTTTCATTGTATTTGTAGAGATATTTGTTCTGTTGCTGGCGAAAATCCTGTTAACATTTTCAGCTCAATGACTGCAGATACTGTTTACTCCTTTGAATTCAGGCTGCTTTACATTTTGAAGTGGTTTTGTGTACACTATTAATTCAGGAGGTTCAAAGCACAGGGTTAAAGTCTCCTCCAATTGTGTTACAGTTTTAAAGTTATGTAAATTGTGCACAAAAGCTGTATTTAGAATTTAAACAAAAAAGCATAAATTGACTCAAAGTTAAAAAATGTTTTCCAATCAGTCATCAGGCAAAACTGCAAAAGTTGAAAACAATCCAGTATGATAACAATCCGTGATACTGCTTAGTTTTCTGCAGTTACCTTTTAACATCACAGGCTTTACTTAATATAATGCTGAGCTTTCTTCACAGCTAGTGAAGTACTATGTGACGTGTAGCTGCTGTTGTGATGGATACTAGCTCACAGCTTTAGCTTCAAATGACCAGATTTATTGTCTAGTGCATCTGCAGAGGTTTGTCTCTAGCCCTGTATCTAAATGCTATGCTTCAGGAAACTCTCTCTCTGTCCAGAGGCATGTGAACACTGACTTGAAACCACTGAGGGAATTTTAGTGCTTGGGAGATAATCACGGTATTTCTGGCTCAGAATTTGGTCAGGCCATTGGAAGCAGTACTCGTGAAAAGCTCTATAGGATTTTTAATGATCATCAGTGATCAACAGTGGTTCTTATCCAAGGTGCAACTCCTCCAGTCACATCCAAGTAACACCTAATAATCCACTTCTGCCCATTCCCCAGCTGGTTCAACAATCGCATGCAGACAGCACAAGTGACGCTAAGCTTGGAAACATACTTTTGAGTTTATCTTGTTTTCCCACCAGTCCAACGTGGTTAACTCAAGGACTCTTGTGTCAGTGGAAGTATGGCAGTTAAAGACATTTTGGAGATGTGTACACTGAAGAATCAAGATAAGCAGCAGTTATTTACTAACAGTTATAGAGGGGACATGTTGGCATATGTTTCAATTAGGCATCTTTGGAAATTTATGGCATATGCCTATGCGCCATCATTTGGGCATGTGTCTGGTTTTGAGTTATTTGCATAGCATTAGCTTTAACCCACAAAATGCTGTGTGGCTCTAAATCAAGTGGAAGCAAAGACCTTTATGATCCCAGCAGAAAGAGAAGCTGGGAGCTTTCACAGTTTGGAGCTGTATTTGGTTTATGTGGTAAGGGTTTGGTAGCAGGTGGGACACAGAGGTGGCTTCTGTGAGAAGATTCCAGAAGCTGCCCTCATGTTAGATAAGAGCCAGTCCCAGACAGCTCCAAAAGGGACCTGCCGCTGGCCAAAGCTGAGCCCATGAGCAATGCTGGTTGCACCTCTGTGAGAGCATGTTTAAGGGAACAAAAAGTGCTGTGCAACAGCAGCTGGGAGTGAGAGGAGTGAGGAACAGCCCTGCAGACACCAAGGTCAGTGAAGAAAGAGGGAGAGGAGGTGCTCTAGGTGCCAGAGCAGAAGTTCCCCTGCAAACCATGGAGAGGCCCATGGTGGAGCAGGCTGTCCCCCTGCAGCCCATGGGGTACCACATGGAGCAGATCTCCACGCTGCAGCCCGTGGAGGAGACCACAGTGGAGCAGGTGGATCTGGTCTGAGGGAGGCTGCAGCCCATGGAGAGCCCCCACAGGAGCAGGCTCCGGGCCGGAGCTGCAGCCCGTGAAGAGGAGCCCACGCAGGAGCAGGTGATCCAGTGGGAGCTGCCACC
>VXAL01001904.1:234317-248615 GCA_013399475.1 Chauna torquata
CCATTCCAGTTTAGGGGGGAAAAAAAAAAAAAAACAAGTGGCATTTTGTCAGAAAATGCATCTTTTATTACTCTCCCATTTTTCCCCCCTTGCTATTACAGTTAGGCTTGAATATACATTAAGAATTAAACATAAAATGAACCCAGTAAAACATTCAGCAACAGATAGCAAGCTCAGACGAAAAGAAAGCTTCACTAGCTTTTTCCTGTGTTTCGCTTTCTCTCTTTTTTTTTTTTTTTTAAAATAAATGAAATCTCCTGGAACAGTTTTTATGACTTTTGCAAGGCTTCTTCAATGGCCCTTCCGCATGATAGGAAATACAGTTAAAAGACTCTAGTTCCCTCAGTTAACTTCTATTTTCTTCTTGCAGTACTGGCATGATCAGCTTTATAATCCGGATGATACTTTTTTTGTGGACCATAATTAGCTGCCTAAAATTTTCCTAAGCTGTTAATTTCATGCCCATCTTTTTATCAAAGATTATTTGCAAGAGACAAGCCTTGTCTCTTAAAGGTAGAAATACTGAAAGAAACTACCCACTGTTTCAGTTATTAAATTCACAGAAAAAGTGAATATGTTGGAACACTCAATTATGAGGCACATAACTCACACAGCCATTCTCCTGGTCTGGAGGTACCTGACCCCCCCAGCCTCACATGGGTTTTGCCAGACAGACACCATTTCACAGCTGTGTTGTGTTTAGTCATCCAAATGCTAACAGTCCCAAAGATGACAAAGCTGCTTTAGGCCTCTCTTTCAAGGAAGGGGAGGGGGGAAAGAGTCTCTACAGCACAACAGCATAGGTCTCTATCAAACTAAAAAGGAAAGTATCTAGACAGAGGCTGGCTGCTCCCCTACTGTTGAGAGGCTCCCTCTGTTACAGGAAGTTGTACACAAGACAAAAGATACAAAACTACTCAAACTTAAGTTAGAATAACCAGATCAAGGGAACTCCAAGATGACTTAAGTCACTGACCATCCTTCCATAACAAAGCTCTGACAAGGCCAGGGCTGTGATCACATTGAGATGCACAGTTGTACTTGGCCCCCTAGCAGATCATGGAAGGCAATGTTTACACTTCTCATGTTTTTGCTCAAACCTGGGCAAATCTTTTGTTTACTTAGTAGGTTGTTAATTTAAAAAAAAANNNTTTATTAAAAAAAAAAAAAAAAAAGTGTTTCGTGCGGCCTTACGAGAGCTCCACCGACTGCCACTAGGTGCTGCGTGAGTTTCTTACAATAACAAATAGTGTTATTCCAGTGTGTTACACGGGCTTTTATCTTTTTCTTACATTACAGTCACTGTACCTTCACCATCTTTCTCATTAGAGCCCCTTTCTTCTCTCTTCATTCCTGTCTTTCCTTACACTGTTTGCATTTCTTTATTCTTGTTCTCTATCCATGTATCAAAACTATTCTGTTGAAGAGCAAACGTCAGACTGAAGGGTTTTTTTGGGCATCGAATGTGCTTTTTGATGCTCAAAGTGCAGCACAAAGAATTCAGATTAAAAGAACTGAGTGATACAGTGGAGATTAGAGAGACCAGAGAATGCTAAAGACACACAAAGAGTGCAGGAAAGATAAAATCACTTCAAACATTAATATACTTCTTTGTGCCATACTTTACAAAAAAAGTGTTCTGTATCTTAAGTTTGAATCTTTTATTCTTTTTTATTCTATTTCAAGCAGTTCTCTGATAAGATGAACATCCAAACTTGTTAAAAATTAATGTTGTTATAGAGATATGGATAAAAATATATAGATATTATTTCAGGAGTATAATACCCTGTGAAGACGTATGTTAAACCAATAGTTAGTACCTGAAAAACACAATCATGAAAGTTTTAGTGCACAGGACTATTAGAGGGGAAAAAAAAGGCAGAGATCATCTTGGAAATGTGATGAGGCTACAAAGAAAGATGCCTTGCCTCTTTCCCTCACACTTCTTTTTTAAATAGAAGTTAAAAAAAAGTTTTACATCCTACAACCACTAGTAGATGATATGACATAGAAAGGGATATGCAGTAAGATGTCTCCTTAAGGAAAGTAAGGCTGAAGAAAAGTTTTGTTTTATATTTTTAAGATTTTCATAAACTTTCTGATAAGCTTTGTTTAGACCTTGTCCAGGTGTTTCTAATTGTGAGCTATCCATCAAGTATGTTGTAACCAGAAAGAACCTCACGAGCAGTGCCTGAAACTCAGAATCCAAGTAAAGGGAGAGGAAAGAAAACATCCTAGATTATACTGCTTTTTGTAAACAGCTTGAAGTTCATAATTTTCTAGGTTATCCAGTGTTCTACCCACACAGCTCAACTGTCACATCTGTATGCACTGTAGTTTTAAACTAATTTCTCTTTTTGTTGCAGAATGAAGAGAATGGGATGCTGGAGCAGGCAGGTCTTCCCAGAGGAAAGGGGCACTCTGCACAGTAGATCCAGTTCAGTACATGTTATTAATGCCATCACAAGTTTCCAAGTAAAACATTACTTTCTTATAAGATAAAGTGTTACCTGCATAACCTCACTGAGCAACCTAGTACAATCTATGCTTCTAAAACTGAACAGCCATCTTCATGGAAAATACAGGAGGCAATTGTGCACCTAACCTGCATGCCAGATTTACAGTTTGTACATGGCTTGATAGGTTCTTTGATTTGCTACTGTAAATAAATACCCAATCCAAGAAGTTAGCCTTGGCCACTACACATGGAAATTTGCAACACCTTTAAACTTCTGACTTTAGAAGTTAAGGAAAGCAGGTTGTTTCATTTTGCTTTTCAAAGAACTATCACATAGCAAACAAAAAAAAAAGTTTCTTTCACGTCTTCAGCTACTCTGGAAAAGTTTCTAGGAAAAAAAGCTGCATCATCAGAACAGCTGAATGTATGGAAATCATCACTGAATTAAAAAAAATAAAACAAAACCCCACTAGATCAGGGCCAAAACAAGAAAATTTAGCTATACGGCTGACACTCCAATATACAAAAGGGTATGACTGAAATAGATACATCATTATTACTACATTAGGAAGACCTACATCATTAGGAATCCAAAGCTGCCGAGTAATAACTTCTGAAAAGTCACACTTACAGAGGGGGGAAGGAAGAATAAACTAGAGGTTAAACTATCATAACTTCTTTCACAGCAGACAGTACTAAATTTGCTCTGGCCAGAGTCGCTAAATCAAAACCTGTGACTTCCTCCAAGTTGAGTGGTTGTTACACTGGGTCAGAGCAAATGACAAGTTTGCATAAGAGGATCAGAGGTGAACGCAAGGTGGACATTACAACTAAAACCCTAATGTATTTCCAAACCAACACCACAGGAGCTATAAAATAACCGGGACAGCACCATAATTTTCTTTGGTATGGCTTATATAATATCGCATTATTCAAGAAAAAAAGGAAAAAAGATGTACTTCATAGGTGAACACTGTTCTACATTTTCCATGAGTTTAAAAAGAGGAATTAGAAATAATGATACAGAGGTTGCTTGGATCACCAGGTTACCTAGCAAAATGCACCCCTCCACCCCAACACATTGTAGCAGGCTAACTCCCTCCAAGCAAGCGTTGTCATTAATCCCACACAGTTCTCACAGTATATGCAACCCTGCCACTACGAAGAGTTGCTCCCAGATTTCCTTTGCTTAGATACAAAGGAAGACAGCTGTTCTCACCAGGCGAATATAAAGTTGGCAGTTTCCCTAGCAACAATAGCTTAAGAACTTCCCCCCCCTCCCTTAATCATGCAAATTCTCAGCAATTCAGGACAAGTGCAGGAGAATAGGTTCAGTCTGAGCTGCATCACTAGAAGAACATAGTTTATATAGTCACATGAATTCAGTAGTTCGCTACCCTTAGAGTGGTGAGGGGATGGGTATTAACTGAGAGCCCAGTCCTCAAGCTTGACTCCTTTTCTTTTTCAATAGCCTGCAAGAAACCCCACTCTGGTCAGTGCTTTACCTGAATTTAGAGGATAGTAAAGGCTTGGGCTAGTTTAAATTCCTAACCACGTCTACAGTTCTTATTTTTTGCTTAGCTCTAAATCTAAATGATCTGCTTTGGCAATGAAGTTTTATATTGTTTAAAAAGGGCAAGCCCTGCTAAGATGCTTGTGTGTTTTATTAGAAAGTAAAACCCAGAGGTATGAAACGCCTGTCCTATATCCAAAACTCAGACATCTCAAGACAGATATGAGAGCCTTGAAATTGTAGCCTGTAATTAGAACTAACAAAGACTCCTTCATTCCATTAACATCACCTTCATCCCTATTTTTCCAATATCGCTTGATGAGGTACTTCATAAACATGCTGTAATTGCCTTAATGAACAGTCTCCTGTCTCTCCAAGAATGGTTGCTGAAAGGAAGTGGGGGAAACATTATTTCTAAATCTTCCAAAGCTCCCCCCCCGCCTTTTCTGTATTTTAAAATATTTTAATTAGATCCCTGGGCACAAGTGGATATGATTTAGAAGGCAATTCAGGTCTTTAGGCCTACACAGATGTCACTTAAAATCATCTTTGAAGAATGATTTCAGAAACAACAAAAGCACCATTAACTAGAGTAAATTGGAGGTACACAAATAGCAACCACTATTATTTTGACAGCATTCAAGTTAAACAGCAGCTACAGGGAATATCTGCCCATTAATGCTGATCTGATCAGCATTCAGGAGAAGAATTCATTAGAATATCTGTCAAATTTTTTGAACTTTGGTCAATGAAAAAAATTCAATACATTGAAAACTTGTTTTTATCTGCATCTTGCAAATTCTTCATAAAGCACTAAACATGTATGAAATGAAACTGACTCACAAGGTTAAATACACCTACTGAGACCTTTTCACACATGGCTGTACTCTGATTTATTCGCAAGAGTTATTTGATGGTTCTTTCAAAAATGAATGATGTAGCAATGGAATTTTGAAGTTATGAATTTTAATCAAATCTATATTTGATTTCATCAACCACCATCAGGTTTCTTTGCCAACTGAAACTTGATTTAGTGGCATAAGAAGGACACCGTTTTCATAGACTTTTGAGCAAATCTAGACCAAGTCTGGAGTGAACACAGAGCAGCTTACTCCATGTCAGCACAGCTTCTGATGACCTCAGAGATGACAATCTAGCTGAATACTCTGGGTGGACTGCTACAGGCTCAGCTCTATTGACAGCCTTTTGGCTCACCAGAGGCTTCAAAAATGAGATCACCATTTCAGAGCAAGAGCGACCTGTGTTCTTGGATAGCCATTTCATGATAAGATCAGAAAAGCCTCTGAGCTTTCCTGGAGGCAGGAGTAAAATCTCTTCTAATCATTTCTGCTTCACAATGCCACTCACGCTCAGACACCATGGGGAAAGAAGCAATATGAAATCAGAAAACAAGGTGAAAGTTCTCATGGCAAAACCAATAAAGTACTACTATTCCCTTTCTTAAACCAAACACAGCAAGGCAGAGAGCAAGCAGTTGCTAAATACCAGTAAGTCCTTGTAGCACCAAGATTTCCAGCACCCCTCCTAATCAATAGGAGTTTACATCCAAGAGAACCAAACACACAAAGTTGTTTTCGGGCTTTGGTGAGTCAAAGCAAATGCTGTTTAACAAGCATCCCACTTCTGATTAGATGCTTCCCATCATCTTCTATGCTTGTGTCGGTTGGGTCAAATAGTATCTGGTAGTCACAGAAGCCAGCAACAAAGAGCAACTTATTCCAGTTTGCTTAAACATGCGGAGGGTACAAGGCAGTGAAGAATCTACTTAATTGTGTCATTTTGTGTTTGTGAATATACTACAAACAAAACTTAGATTACATAATAAAAACATTAGGGATGACAAGGAAGTAATGCCAGGGAAAGCATATGTTGAGTGGTAAAGGTAACTCAAGGTTTCACTGTTTATACAATTCTAATTCCTGCCTGCCTTGTTTTTTTTCTAGTTATTTTCATGAGCATCATTAATCTAAAGAGAAAGTAACCCAGGATGCTGCTTCCTGTGGCTACATTTTCTCCCATTACCTTAAGAAGGAGAAAATTTTTAAACCTCAGGGGAATCAGAATTGTTCAACAATCACTTTGAGAACAGCACACGAAAAGTAGGCAGAAATACAAAACATCATACAGCCTCCATTTAACAACAAACAGACCTGCTAGTCCAAAGCTGAAAGTCTTAAAGCAGTTCCCTAGAGATTATAAAAAAAAAAAAAAAAAAAAAAACCTACTCACCCACTAGAGATCCTCTCCTCAGCATGAGAGCAAAAGACACTTCTCTTTCCTTCTCTGGCACAACAGAAGCTGCAAATAAAATCAAACACCTAAGAAACAAAGCCCCACAATCCCCAACTCCTTCTAAACTTCTAATTGGGTTGAACTTCCTCTTTGTAATTAACTGACAGCTGCACTAATGCTGTGGTGTGAAGCAGGGTTTTCTTCCCAAGGAGTTGGTTAATCCTTTTCCCCACAGAGATCTCAACCTGCTGTTGCAAATAGGTGTAAAACACACCTTTGCGCAATTACCCTATTAGGTGCATTCCTACTACCATCATTGTCTTCTGAGGCTGAAGGAAGTTTCAAGAACCCTGCCTGCCTCAAGTTTCTACATCACTTAAGGAAGTTTTGTCTGCAAGAAAGCAAGCTGTGGAAGATTTTTTTTTTCCCTTCTTGAAACTAAAATAAAATAGCTCATTTTTATTTTTTTTTTTAATGAAGTCTGAGTCTACTGCTCAGGCATATTCCTTGAGCTGCAGGTGAGAGCTGGGAAGGCAGAAGATAATACAGAGGGTTGAGACACAGGGTACTGAAAGAAATTATGATGAGAACCGCTCCATATGCAGCACTACTCAGGCAGAGCTGGATTAGTGGGATGGGTGGTTACAGCAGAAAGATCGTTTTGCTTTGTTTTTAATTTTCTTCTGGAGCACACACAACCCCTCCTGTCCCTGCATTTGCCCTCACATCTGGGAGCTCGCTGCAGAAGCTTCTGCTTTGCTCTGAAGAGGAAGGTGAGTGAGGGCTGCTTGGGTCCAGCTCTCCCACTCCCAGGTGAGGGCTTTGTCCCCCAGCAGCATCTGTGGGGCAAACGTCTCCTCCAAGGAGCAGTGATTTCTCTACAAAACCCTATGGGGTAACCTAAAATGTGTATGTGTGCAAACACAAGTCAGCAGCAAGTCATCATTGCAGCTTACACAAACAGCACAGCGTCTCCAGCTTCCCATTGTGCACAGCCACAGCAAACAAATGGCAAATCACATGTCCTTGGATGAAGGAAAATAGCAAGGGCTCCCTTGGCAGCAAAAAATGTTTTAGGTTATTATTCTAATGCCTGGGTTATTAATTACTATTTTATTCCAGCAAGAGACATGAGGTGTCCAGTGAGGGGGAGTTGCTGGTGTAACACCACGGGCTGGGGCCTGGCAGTGGCTCTCCTGGTGGGCCCTGAAATGGGGGCATGAGGGGAGGGTCCTGCCACAGGGCAGCCCCGCCACTGTCACCATCATCTGAAACCACCCCTGGGTGGCATGGCCAGCTCTGTGGAGGAAGCCTGCAGGCCTCAATGACTGCTCACCCATCATGCAGGCCCGGCCTCCGCGGGCTTGCCCTGGTGACTGGGCTGGACCCAATGGATGCCACCATCCCCTCAGCCCCAGCACACCACAAAAATGACCTCAGTTTTCATAAAACCTAGAAACCCACCCTGTGACATTTTGTGAGAACCTCCTTTTTGAACACGAGGAGCAAGAAAGTTTTACTGCACAGGTGCTGAGAGCGGGCGCCCCGTCCCAGCCCTATACTCACCGCAGTCTCAGGGTTCCTAGCATGAACCAGGTATTTTGGAGCATGCAGATATAAAAGAAAGTGGCTGTTTTCATTTAAATAGCAGCCAATGTTTATGTCTCTCATTTACAGAACTCCTCAGTATTTACAAAACTTTATTTGCCTAAGAAGATTCAAATACCTCCTTCCCAGAGCACATCTTAATGAAGAATTTAACAGGTATACAGATGTGCTGTTAGTAGTAAACTTGTTCCTCCACTGTTGAAACTGTTCTGCTTTATGGAAAGCAACAGAAAGTCCAGAAGACCAGGCAAGGAAAATGCCCATCGCCTGCAGTCAGGACACTTAACCTCTCTGTGGATTACTGTGTCTAGTGGTCTGCTCTGAAAATGAGCATTACTTAATTCAGTTTCCCAAGCAATTGGAGGAGACAAACCTTTCCCACTCCCTGCTTTTCCTTCTGCAAGAGCAGAGCATGTGTCTGCTTTTATCAGCCACCTCACCCCAACAAGCGGCCCACAGAGACGTGGCCAGCCCGAAGGTGAGGCCTCTGGGGAAACTCATACCTGCTCTTTCCCTTCCTCTAACAACTCTTATTTCTTTTTCTATTGAGCTTTTCACTTTCAGTGTCCCTTTCTTCATCAGATCTACCTTCTTAGGCTTTTATATCCTGTCAGGATGGAATCAGCTGAAATCAGCTTTTCAGGCTTGTCTAAGCCTATGTTCAAGCATGTGCATGTCTGCTAAGTGCTCCGTGCTGTATGACTAAATATCTGGATGGATTTTGGCTTGCAGCTTCTAGGGAGACAGTGCAGACAGGCAAGCAAACCTTTCCGGAAGGGAAAAAGCAAAAAATTCCCGGCAGAAGACTGGTGGCTGGGCTGCTAAGGCAGGGCCAGTGCTCACAGCTCTCCCTGGGGTGGACGTTTGCAGCAGGGCCCTCCCAAGGATAGATCCAGAAACCACTGTTGGTCACCAACGTATAATGTGTCAGGACAGATGTGACATAACTAGTGTAAGCCAAAACTCAGGACCCTAAAAGGAGAAAAAAATATATATTCACCAATTTTTTTTCCTAAATCTTTGCAAAATATATCAAGAAACCATAAGAACACTATCTGCACATAAACTAGAGGAGATATGTTGGAGCTAGAGGAGCTGCCTAATTTTAATTAGTAAATTTCCCAAATATTTAAAAACAGAGCACAGAAACAAGGTTACCTCAGACATGACTGGCAGTTTGTAGAATATCTGTTTTTCCAAGAGCTCAGGCTATTTGCCTGGTGCCTAGTTAGTTATCTAATTCTTATCTTGAAAAACCTTACAGGCCACAGTGTAACATATCTCTAATCACTGAACATTTCAAGGGTGAAATCCAGGCAGAGATAATAGTTGCCAGCTACCACATCATAACGCAATTGAAGGTGAAAATAGCTTCCCCAAAGAAATTGCCTGGCAAATTAGACAGAGAGCAAACAAAGACCAAGAGAGAGAATAGTGCAGGTGACCAAGGTTAATAAGTTACAACTACTGTGGCTTGGGCCAGTCAAGAATGCAACTAAATATTTAATTGCTACAAGTGCTTAGAAGTCAGTCATCATTCTTGACCCTTATTAAGAGGAGATTTCTTGGTTATACTGGACTGAGGAAACATCTCATCTGAGGATTCCTAGCCTACTTTGACCCAAAGTGTTTAGCTGGGAACACACTCCAGGATGATACAGGAAATGCCAGCAATGACTGATCAATACCAAATGCAAGCACCACATAAAATCTCCTTAGGGGGCTGCTACTGCCTGTTACTGTCAGATTTTTCTAACTAAATAAATCAGAGAAACATTTTTTTCTCAAAGTTCCTCAAACTATATGTCTCTATGTTTCAAACTATGCAAGTATTATGGAGTTCAATGTGGTTATAAATTGTTGGCAGCTTCAAAGTGTACCTTATTTCCAGAGGAATGAGAAGTTCTTTTGCAAATGTTCTTAAAATATGGGGGAAACAGAAAAAGAGCAGAGGCCTATGTCAGCAAAGCCTGTTGGTTTTTCTCTCTTTCTCTCAGCCTAGATGCCCAAAGGATCTGTTTCACATGTAAAAAATTAAAATTCTGAAAATCTGATTTTTTCTTAACCGAGGTGTGGAATACTCAAGATCAAATTTCTCCTACCTGTAACAGAGCCTGTATTTGAACCTGGTTCTTCCATAACCTTTTGTTCCTGAATATTTTCGGAAGACTCGCCCTCTCTGACCAGAGGTTCTACTCCAGATTGATGAATGCCCAGAAAAAATAGCTGCAGGAAAGGAGTATTCTTCCTTCAGAAAGGGTGTTCAACCAAGAGAATTGCTGTCTTTCTCTTCTCACTGCCTCTAACAAGGTGAGTCAGGGATAACAAAAGTTTAAATATCTGGAGATCAGCCTGTGATGTTCTCATTTTATTTTCACAATATTCTTTGATTTAAAAAAATGTAAAAAGGTGAATAAAAGAATAGAAAAAACTTTAGCTATCTCAGCTCTTCATATTTCATTCATCAACAGAAGCTCCAGAGAAGACCTTTCATTTTCAGAAAAATACAAATTAATGTTCCAGTCTTTCATTTCCTTTGTTGGGACAGATGAAATGACATTTTTTTTCAGTTACATATGCAAATAGGTGCAATGAATTGTTTGAATTCTTGATCATCTTGAGAGTAAGTGCTACTGACATTGAACTTGCAATACTGTATTATTTAAAACAACAACAACAACAACACTTTGGGGTAGCAAAAAAAAGATTTTTGCCTTCATGTACAAGCTGTGTCTTTGTTCCCAGCAGACAAGTTAATAGTGTATGGGGGAAAAAAAAAAAAAAAGCTTTAAAATTTTTGCTTAGACCAATGGTACTAAGACAGAAAGAATAGGGGTCACTTAGAAACTTATTGTATATTAAATTCACAGGTCTAAAGGCAAACATGCCTTTAACTTCATACTGAGCAGAACGTGCTCTTGCTTCTTTGGCATTTATCACACACTTGACAGTGAAAGAACTACTGAATCACAATTAGGGCAAAGATTTCCCAAGGTCCAGAGATTTTGAGCAGTTTTTTTTTTCCCAACTCAATGCTGATTCAAACTTTATTAACTATTTTAGATAGGACTTTTCTTCTAAAATGGGTCAGAGAATGTCTGAAGGTCTGAAAACCTCTTGGTACCAGAATACCAAAGGTTAGAGCCAACTCTCCTATTTCTCCAAATATTTCCGTTGTCCCCTAATCATAAACCTGTCATTCAACACACAGATATTAGAGTGTGGAAAAACTGAAGCTAAAGGTCAGACCTAGCAGATGAAATGTCTGCTAGCAAGGTGTATTTGTGGAATTGGATTCCTTCTCATGTGTCATGATGTAGATTAGGAGTAAGCCCCTTGAAATCAAGGCAGTAAGAGCAACCTCCTGCTGATGTTGGTAGGACTGGTTCCACTGTCTCTGAGCTTGGAGACAGGACCACTGTGAACAATTCAAAGGTTGAAACAACAGATTATTTTATTATTTAACAAACTGTAAACACTAATTCCTGCCTAAAAGCTTTAATCTTTCTCTAAGAGCCACTTAGTAGGGCTTTAATGATTCAGTTACTCACAGTGTTAACTATGAAATGTAATTTCACCAGTGGCATAGCCGAAGCAATACATTTAACACCTTCCACGTAGACTTGTGATACCGTGATTGATAACATTTCTAGACAGTGATATTGCATAGTCTTTAGATTTCATCCATGGCTGCATATGCTACTTCTCAAATTGAGTAAAGAAAAATGTTCAGATCAAGCTAGTGAGATCTCTGATTCACATAAATTTGCTATTATGGGCATTCTGCCAAAAATGTATCTGCAGTCTGGTGATGTAAACAGCTGACTCAATAGAAACTGAAACTTTGTGAGGTTTATCTTGGAATTAAAATATTCCATTATGGGAACAAAGCAGTAGCAGATACTGAACTGAAGACTGCATTTGGTTTCATTTAACCTAACTTCATCCATTTACAAGTTTGGAGCTTAAATTACTCATACGTGCTTCCTCCATAGTCAGTGAGAAAGTCTTCTCCCACAGGTGAGATAGGAATAAACCATCCAGAGTGATTTATTCTACCCTAAGATAGAAAGGTGATCTGTGTTGTTAAAATGCTTGACTATCTGCCTGTTGAATAGGTTAAGGCTTGGACACTGAGTCCCCGTATGTCGAATTCAGTGTACTACATCCTTTTACAGTGATTTACATTGCAACTTGGTTCTTCTTTCACCTTTCCTGGCATAAACGTGGATTAAACCCATTTAAATCATTAACATAACAGCAACTGCTACAATTGAGTACTGTTTAATAGTTAACAGAAAAATTTTCAAAATGAAAATCCCTTAAATGGCACCACATCTAATAAAATAAAACTAGCAACTTCAGATTTTGAATACTTAACTGTTTGACCTGGAGGGAAAAAATGATTTTAGATAAATTTAAGAAGTATGTTTAATATATGCAAATATTGATTAGGGCTGAAAATCAGAATTTCTATTCAGCAGGGAATTATGAAATGCTAATATTTTTTTCACATTCTAGTCCAAACTGCTGAAGCAGCAGCATACTTTCACAGATGCCACATCTTTATTAAGAATTTAATTAACAATTTTAATTAAGAATTCCACTATTTGGCTAACTGAATGTGAAACAGCTGGAATGATGAAAGAAGATACCAATAAATAATTTTAGAACTCAATAAGGCTTTCATGTAATATGCACTGAATTTTCTATACAATCTCTGTAATTGAGGCACTCTTTTCCAATGCATTATAGTGACTGTTATTATATCTGTGCCTATGTTCCCTCTTCCAAAGGAGTAGGATCTATGAAAATCCCAGGGAAAAAAAAAAAAAAAGGACAAAAAAAAAATTAACCACAACTTCGTCACAGAGAAATAATGAACAGATTTTTAAATGCATTTAGACAATTATAATGGTGGGTAGTTACCCCACTAAGATTTGATAAGTGAGTCTGTGTCTAACCCTATAAAGCTTGTGACATACTCAGAATGCTGATTGCATACAGGTTTAACTTTCCAAATTTATTCATAACATTACATCATCTGATGTCTTCCTAGAAGTATTTTTCCCAGTCATATTTTTCTTGCACAAAATTCTCCGTGGATAAAATTCCTTTTCCAGCAATACATGTAGTGTGGTTTCAACAAATGAAAACAAACAAATAATCAAACAAAAAAAACCCCTGGTTTTGCTGTTATTGGCATCACATCTATCTCAATTCCTATGCCTTTAAACTCATGGCCAGACCTGACTATTAATTTTTTATTTTTACATTATACATAGTCTATACTTTTCTCAATGAAACGTGACCTCCTTACTTCCACTTGGGTGACCCATCTTATCCATCCAACAGCTGTGAGTTAAGTTTGTTGTGACAGATAGTGTGCTTCAGAACTGTCAGTCCTGTGTGTTTTGGGAGAGAGAATTTTGGAGGAAAGTCTTCACCTGCATTTACCAATGGTAAATCTTAAACTGCTTATGGAAGCATAAGTAGAGTCTGATCACATCATTTCCTTTGAGTCCAATTCCACTACCTATATTCACAGAGAACAGGATTATTCCTCTGCAAGAAGCTCCTGTGACATCAAATTAGATCTTTTAATATTGATATTACAAGTAAGTTTGAATATAACCATTTCTTTGAGGCAATGCAAGAGTATAAAAGACTGAAACTTTCCTCTTCCATAGGAAGGTACTTTCCAGGATGGGAAGAAAAGCTTTGTTTGACTGTCATTGTCATTAGTCCAGACGGATGGAGACCAGTAGTAGGAGCAGTGAAGAAAGGTTATGGGATCTCCAGTATTGCCAAGTTCTTGAATGCAGGATTCAAGCCTCAGAAATCATGAGATGTATTTCAAAATTGCATATGCTGATTTCAGTATTTCAGTTTTGCATATTTCAGGTTCACTTGCTTTACACATTGAAGTTTTTGTTCATAGGATAAGATTAAAATCCTGCTTCTTTTAAACGGTCCAAAATTGTCCTGTTATCTCCAGCATATGCTGCAGAAGCTATCTAATCATATGGAAAGAGTGATGAAAAGAAACTGGCAGTGTGAAACAGTGAGTGAGAATTAATATATCCTGCAGGGTAATTTTCTTCAGGTAATATCTTTTATTATGCCAGCAGAGTGATTCTATTGCATACTTTACTTTCATTAGAGCTGGGCAATCTACAGTATAATGTTGCAACACTGGTTTTCTTCCAATTAAGAGCAAAACCACTGTCCCTCTGCAAAAGGGACTGGAGCTGTACCAGTGGCTGTACCCTGACTGCCTTCTGGGAAGGCCTGGCTGTGCTGGCCATGATAGCACAGGAGCGTGGAGTCTCAGCAGCAAAGGAGTCACAAGCCTGCAAGGCTTCAGTAGAGTTTACAGAAACTTCAGTAAAAATGTACCTGTATACAACACTTGAACTTTGACCAATAAATAAGTTCCTCCCTAAAAAAAAAAAAAAAAAATTTT
>VXAL01001904.1:248628-359436 GCA_013399475.1 Chauna torquata
AAAAAAAAAAAAAATCTAGCTCGCTGTAATTCATACTGGCAAAGACCTGTGCACCGATCTCTACTCCCTGACAGAGAATATATGTTGTAAAGACCTTTGTCTACATGGTGATGTAGGTTGACAAACAAAAATAGGGTGTAATTAACTGTGTTTTGAAAAGATCTTGAAGACCCTTAATGATAAAATGAAAGTCCTGGGTTTGAAAACTTCTAAAATTTGAAGATTTTCAGAATTTACCCTCAGACCAAAGCTAAATTTAGCGGCATTACTTTGAGGAAAAAATGATATCATTACCTGTATTTCTCTTTCAAAAGTATGTTTGTCTTGCTAACATAAATGAATCCCTCATGCCCATTTTCTTGGAAAACATATTCTTCTGAGTTACAGAATTCTGAATTCTGCCTGCCTCCCAAAATAGTTATTTTTTTTCTTTTCTACAGTGAATAAATAATATACATCATCAAAGCAAATTGCCTTTTCACTGAATAAGAATACTGAATCATCAAAATGAGGCACCATAATGATGAATTTCTTAAAACAAAGACTATTGACAGACAAGGTCAAAGAAAAGCTTCCTACATCCTAGTAGTCCCATAATTGCAGTGCTGATTCTGTGTTTGCTCCATTTTCTTCCCAGTTCTTTTCTTTACCTGAATTTATTTTTTATTTCAGTCTATATTTCTATATTCATACATATGTGTATATCTTCACATGTGCTTGTAAAAGACAACTAATTGATTCAATAAATATTCATATAGAGGAATGGACTTATGTCAAACAAAATCAAACTGTGGTTTGGAATTTAAAATTGAATTGAAATTAAGAACTGATGCATCAATAGAGTGTTCAATTTTGATGTAATGTTTTAAAGGAATGTTGTTAAAATACTTTCCTGGTAACAAAATAATGTAGGGTTTAGGACAGATTTCTTTCTTATTAGCTGGACTAGAAATTAATAAAATATTTAATAATTTTTGTTCTTTTGATAAATTCCATTCAAATTGAACTGTGGTCAAAGCCAGGTATAATATACCCTGGCTTCTACTGAAATGCATACATAAATAAGACATACAGTTGCCTATATACAGCCACAATGCAACTGGGGTAACAAAAGTTAATCAGCTTTTGAAGCTAGAGAAGTCTGAAAATTGTGCTTCAAATAAATCACAAGAATCTCTCTAAAGCAAGCAGCATACAACCATGTTATGAGAAGTAATTTTGAAAATGTATTCTCATTGATTAGTAGTGTTACAGAACATGGGAATTCATTGTACCTTCAGTATACAGAGCTTTGTCAGTACTGAAAATTTATATCGAGACATACAGAAAAATCAAAAGGTGATTAAATCCAGACTAGAAGCAATACAAGAAGCCCTTCTTGAAAATGATTTTGTTTTACTACAAATCATTCATATCAGAATAGAGAATGTGGCTTACGAGAAATCTTGACATAAAAAGTCATGCTACTTTGCACATTTCTCTAAAAAGAAAATAAAGACCAAGCAATGCAATTAACTCTCCTGTGAATGCAGTTAAAGCCTTTGATTTAGCTGAAGATGGAACCCTCTCTCAGTTCCTGATGGATCAATAGTTAACTACATGACACCGGTATGATTTAGAAAGATTATGCATCAAAAAAGATTACGTCCTGTGTACTAGTGAATGGTTAAAAAAAGGATCAAGACATAGTACTATGCTTGATGTTTATAAATATTTAAAACAAGAACAAAAACAGACTGTGGTCCTGAATCTTCAAAATAAAGATATTTATTAACCTCTATGTAACTGGCAATGCTTTTTTTTTTTTTTTTTCCCAAAGCTGTGTTAGTAAAGATGAGGTTTTCTTTGTACTTGACCAATTTCATACCAAAGATTTTAAAAACTATCAGAGTGGAAAACAGCAAGTACAAGTGAGAAAAAGGTATGCCCATTACCCCTTCAGGAACTGAACTCTGCCATCACCATGCAGCTATTTACTGTCATTCAAAATCTCAGGTGCTACAGTCTACAAAAGCTTCGTAACGAAGGTTGAATCCCATTTTTGTAACAGTCAGGATTAAAAAATTGCAGAATGATTTACACAGGTGGCCCAGCATGCCACTCTCTTCAGGTCTGATCTGAAAGATTTTGGCTGTATGAGCACACCACTGTCTTTGGGCCGATGAGGAATTCATTCACTCCATTGACATTAGTATATGATTTTGAGACTGGAACTGTGTAAGGTTTAATCTGTTTGGAATGAAGTGCTGAGCTCTGCCTGAACCCATCTGTGTACATATGCAGCTTTGAACCTCCTGTTGAATTTGGCACAGGAAAGAATTTCTGGTTTATAAATGCAAATGGCATGATAATGTTAATCAGTTAAGAAGCGTTTGTATGTTTCTGGTGTTTTGTGTTTTAATAGGGTAAGATATTTCATTCACTGCAGAAAGAAGGAAACAGGCACCAAGAACATATGGAATTCATCTGCTTTTTTTTTTTTTTTTTTTTTTGCATCAGTCACTGTATAGATATTAGTATTTTTAGTTTTATGTTGGATCATTTCTCTAGAAATTTACACACTACTATACATAAATATTTCCTTTCATAGGGTGAAAATGGCATTAACAAGTGGATTATAGTGTCTTTACCTGATAAGATAGCTTTCAGCAATAAACATCCGAAGTTTGCAAAATTCATGTGATCTGTGGTATTTATTTTATCTATTTGCATTCGGTTAATATGATCTTAAGAAATACTTACCATTTGGTTGAAACTGGATAACCTCTGGTCTTGAAAGTCCATTTCAGACAAGCCTTGACAGGACATAAATCAGAAGTCAAGTGATATGCTGTACAGTTTCAGATCACTCTGAATTTTCAATCAGAACTTCTAAGTATCTGTCTTGACTTTTAACCTCTCCCAACTCTTACCTCAAATATTAACACCATTCATTTCACTTTTTACCAATTAAATCAAATTAGATGAAAGCTTGAGGTCTGACATACATGTGGATTATCGAGAAAATAGGGCTCCAGCTATGACAAGATGTTGCAACACAATTTTAAAACTCCAGGTAAGCCCAGTTGAGTCAGTCGTACTACTCATATACTTGACATTTTGTCCAGATCCTTAGCTCCGCAGAATTATGACTTTAGCTTAATCATAGTTCCCATCATGATACCCAGTAAAATAGAAGCCCAACGTGTCTATATGAATACAGACATATATATATATTTTAGAAGTATGTATCATTTTGCCTCTTATACCTTGTTATTGTAAGGGAAAATGATGTTTTAATAATTTACAATGATTAGTGAATTTTTTTCTTACTTGAAATACTGCATTGATTTATAGTCATTAACATTTTCTCCCTTTTAACTGAGAAGTTTGCATAGCCATGACGAGAAATAAATTCTGTATTAAATACTCTGTTCATCCATCCAGCAACAGATGTCTGACAGAGACTAGCTCTGTAAATCAGAACATGAACAAAGGCAACTTTGTGCACTGTCAAAGATGGAATGAGGCATATATTTCTTTTTTCTTTTAGAAACTGAAAAGAAGGGTCATATCCCAAACATGCTTAAATCTCCAAAGTCTGCAGGAAATTCCTGGCAACTCCTTACCTAAGGCAACAATGTGTCTGCATTCTTTGTAAAATTCCCTTTCATCATTTTCCAGTTCTTGAAAATTACCAGTGAATATGATGCAGACCTCAGTCACTTTCTCATTTTCCTTCCTACTGAAACATTCATGCTCAGTTTTTGATATCCAAGGATGTTTTCTCTGTAAAGCCTTCACAAGTTCCGAGCTAAAGTATTCATTTACCGAATCTTTCATCATATAGCACTTGTCAATAAATCCCTGTTGTAGTTTTTCATTGACTGTGACAAGTTCCTCTTTGCTTTTTCCATTGGTACCTCTGGATAAGCCACAGTAGATTTTTTTTTTTTCTCCTTGCCAGTACCCCTGTATTTCTCACAAATACGAAATGGTCCCATGTAGGACATGCAGATTGCAGCACCTCTGGCATAGCAAAGTGTAGCAGGATTCACTTGCCAACGAACTGCTCCCACTGAGTCCATCAATTCTGCACGCTCGGGAGCTGCCATGGAGCCAAGAAGCTCTTTGTCATATGTAGAGTCACTCTCATAAATGACAAATACCAACCTTCAGCTGCTCTTCCTGCTTACTGTCCTGCCATTTTGCTATCATTTCCTCAGTCTCATCTGCTTTGAACTCCAGGCAGATAGCTCCAAATCATGAGCTCCCACAGACACCGCGCCCTGCACAGGTCAGACAGGATGGCTCTAACACCAAGCAGTGGCAGCAGACCAAGAGCTTGCTCCCTTTCCCTTCTGCTTCCAAAGCTTCACATTAATTTGGAGCAGGGCAGTGCAATGTATGCTCAGAAAAGCCTCCTGGCAGTTCCCTGAGGCACTGATAGCCCAGAACCAGCCAGATTTTCCCATTTGTTTCTAGACCCGGTTATAAGGGAAACCATTACCCTTCACCACTGCTTATTTCCTAATAAAGTGAAACTGTAGTTTTATCATCTACTCTTCTTCCTCTGGTCAATTTTAATTCCAGATTGTATTTACTGGCTGTTTGTTTTCATGTATTATTAATGTATTCTTTCAGTTGTCGTCACAAAGATAGACAAGTATATATGGTACATTAATCAAAACAAATAAACAGAAAGTAGTACCCAAGCTCGTCTTTGTTTACTCATTAAAAATACAGAATGAGAACTGACTGAGAATGAGATTTGCCTGTTGGTATAAGAGTAGTGACAAAAAAAAAAAAAAAAAGACAACAAAAGGATTTGCTGCATGTGCAGAAAGTATCACCCCTGTGAATCACAGAGGCTGTGTATGACTGCACCTGAGGAGATTTTCTATCACAATCTTTGATCATTTGATTTCTGAGCTTTCGTTTTCTTCAAGGATTTCCACAGAAAGCAAAACAAAACTCTAAAATTTGCCAAAGGCCATTTTCTTTTATTATTCATAAGTGGTAGATATTACTAACGATGGCTTCATAAACTGAAAAAGTTTTCTCAGTCCCATCTGTGTAGTAACATTTTATGAGAGATATATTACGCACATTTACCTGGTATTGAGAAAACTGCAACATAACTTTAAAATTTACTTATCGGGGGCGGAGGGGAAGCCATAATAAGCAGCATTCGGGAGGGAGGGAAAAAGGCAGATTGGGAGGAAATGTATAGATATCCCAGTCCAGGGGATACTCATTATACACATGCTCCATCTTAATTCAAGTCATCTAGCACAGCTCCATCACATATATCCACAAGGGCCAAGAAATACGTATTCTGCTCGCCTTGGTTTATATCCAGAACAAATCTATTTCACAGAGTTAAATGTTGCTGGCTGGTTTGGGAATATTTGTTAAATGGCTATAATGTGATACAGTTATTTACTACTTGTGACTGGTGAGAAAATTGAGGCTTTTCATAATGTTACATTTCTACAGCAAAAAATACATTTATGAAAATAAATTGTTTAGGTCTTCTTTGACATTCTGTATTTTTCATAGGGTAAAAAAGATGCATTAATGTGCTTTTAATGTCATCTGGAAGGGTATGAACACTAAGTTATTCACGCGGGAGTGGCTATACAAATAACGGTATGTGCCAATGACCACATAACACTGTTAAACCACTAACCATGACTATTGCACACCAGATTTTTCCAGAAGTGTTAGAAAACTTGCTTGTTCATGTAGTTTACAGCAAAATGTTTTGCTTTCCCTTCAGCTAATCTGCTGTGTTTCCTCAGAATCTGATCCAATTAATGCAAAATCTCCCCTCAGCCTCGCTATTTGTTGGTCTCTAAATTTCACCAGAAAAATAAGGTAAACAAAAACAAGAGTTAAAATCCCCATAGACATGAGAGGGCTAAACCGCATAGTATTATTTCCCAAGATAGTTAGACCCTAAGCGTTCACTGCATACCGTCAGGAACATTTAATACTGTTTTAGTACATCACCTTTCAAGTCAGTAATATTTTTAGGCCTGATCTATACTTAATGCTTTACTGGTATTATTATGTCAATAAAGGCATGCATCAATACACCAGTGCCTGCTTATGCCTTACTATACCTATTTTACCTTTGCTCAGTGCCTGCTCATACAGTTTGTTTCAATTCACCAAATCAGAATAGGCGATAGCAGGTTAAACACCTCTCTAACAAAATGGTTTCATTTACATGCAGAATATAGTGTTTTTAACAATACTGCTATAGTTATGCAGTTTAACCCAGCCAACTGTTAGTATGGTTTTATGCAAATGTGAAAGAATCAAAAATCACACTTAATCCCACAGTCATCATGCCACATTGGAAAACAGCAATCTTTTTTCCCTTTTTTTTTTTTTTTTAAATGAAAGCTTTAAAAGTACTGAATATTTTATGTTATTTATCTGATAATTCATGTTTCATCCAGATATTTTAAGCAGCCGAGATGAAACCAGGGATGTGTCATAAAACATAATGACATTTTCCTCACTTGGTTCATTTAGGACAGTATCTCTTGTGCCTCCAACTGCTGCAGCGATCACAGAAGTATTGCAAGGTAGTTTTTACCATCTGGAGTTTGCTGTCGTCTTCCCCTTCAGGACAAGGGACTGAGACTGGACCGTAGTGACTGACTGCAGCTGTAAAACAGTCAGACTCCCACCCTGCAGGTGGGAGGTGTGCAGGAGTCCCCCATTTCCCCCTGACCTGTGAAACTCCAGCTCCCAGCCAGTCATTTGGGAAAAGGTGTGCAAGACCACAGTGAGGTCTAAAAGGCCATTTTAAATCAGATGTTTTGAGGTATGCGGGGTACCTGGGTGCAAAAAGTAAAATTACTCATTGTATTTGGTTAATCAAGCAGAAGATTTATAATAGGCTTAGCTGAAACCTACCGCTGTCAGAGACAGGAATATAGCAGTCTGCAAAGGCAGATGGGCAGGAAGAAATCACAGTTTTCACATTTTGAGAAAAATTGATTTAGAACAGCAGCAGGCTTGGACTATGGCGTTAGTTGTTATGGAGGAATACAGCTACGCAACCTTTTAATAGAAGTTACTGGTATTTTTGACAGAGATCTCCCAGGTTGGTTTGCTCTTACAAAACTACATGTGATGGCTTCACACAAGTTGACCAAAGCAGGAGAGTAAAGTCAGAAACTGAGAGAATAAAACAGGTCAAGTGTTCGTGCCTTGACTGAGAAACAGTACTTTAATGAGAGAGAACTTTACCAAAGCTCCAGTTTTCTCAATCTGACACTGAAAACAACAGCAGCCTGAAAAAGCTTTGAGAGCCAAGTGAAGAAAGCTTAAGGGTCATTTCAAGTTTTCTCTGCAGGGAGTGCCAAAGGAATGATTGAATTGCATAACTGGCTGAGCTGAAATGAAAGACAGTTCTTTTGATGAAGAATGCTTTCTGTTGGTTCCCCTATGGGTGACTTGCCCTACAGAAGTAAGTCATGCATCCCCCATTCTCCGCTGAAAGTCATTGACATAAAAATTCAGCTTTATGTCACTGAAATTCAGAACAAAATCTTTTTTTCACAATTTTGGTGAAGACTTTAGGAGATATTGCAGCATAAGGCTCCAAAAGGCTAGAAAACACATAGGCCACGAATAAGCTTCATGAATGATCCATTTCTTATATTTTGGAGCAATATACGAGTGAGCTAATCTTGAAGTCTTCTTATGCCAGGAATCTATTTGCAAAATGGTTAGGAGAAAATCCTTGTCTTCAGCTTGAGCAGTTTGCCATGACTTAGAGCCTGCACTGTCCTAGATGTTAACAGCCTGAAATTTAAGAGGGTACAGAAGTACAGCAGCAGCTTTCCCCTACAGTTGTGGATGTACACACGCCCTAAAATGATGTAATGTAGAGTAGTTTAAAGCACTGGCAAATGCAGATGGCTTGTGATTGACCAAACCCAAAAATTTTAGAAATGCATTAGCTTGGTCATGATGGCAAACGGCATACCCTGAATCCTTGCCTAGGTAACCCAGTGTATCCTGAGGAAGCAATGTCAAAAAAAAGTATCTGGGCTTTATGCCATTAATTTAAAGAGGTACACTGTGATTACAAACAACGAAACACCTTCCACCAGAGTACAGCACTAACCAGGCAACACAGAACGAGCGCTAAGTATTTACTAATGCATCTATTTTCTGAAGTGAGGATAACAGTAGTAAAAAAAGAGATTGTTCAGTTAGTGCAAGATCAAGAACCAAAATAACAAGACACATAATTCAAACTTCCTATGCGGTAAAAATGAATGGAAATACAACTATAGTGCTATCAGCCTGACAACTTCTGCAATTTAATATCTTCAATCTATTGGTTAAAAAACAGTTCTATCCTTCTAGCCCTCTCACCCATTTATACACTAAAGATTCCTTCTAAAAGTTAATGTTTCTGCTTAAACTTATCTTTGGTTATGTGAAATAACTGAAATGCTCACAGTGGTGGAGTCCAGGCATGACAGAGTGAAGGGAAATGAATAGATGAGACATGGGAACATAGAGCAAATACTTGGTTTCTCATTATATCTTGCATTTTCACTAAAAAAAAAAAAAAAGAAAAGAAAGAAAGTTACGCACACAGAGGCTCCCCATAGTATAATTAAAAGGATAACACATAGAAAGCAACATCCAACATCCTCAGAAGACAGGAAAACCAGGATTCAGGCAGTCAGTGCACCCTTGCTTTGGTAGCCATGCTGGACACACAACAGTATCATCTCTAATGATATTCTTTTATCTTTCTTTTCCTCCAAGTCTTCAATCACATGCATAAAGGAACCACAGAAGTCACATCAGGCTGTGTAGTGGAGGCCTATAGCACTTCACTGATTTTTCAGTGAAGTCTGCAGAAATGGAGAAGATAACGGCAAGAGGATTTTAGGAGGAAGGTTGTTTTTGTGAGGAAGGCAGATGAAGGAGCACAGAATAACTGTGCGATGATGAGTAATCACTGAAACTAAGTTTTGAAAGATGGCCTCCGATTACATATTCTATACTGTATGTGTTCCCAGCTTGATCTCTCTGGTCATATTTCAGAAGAACGGAACTATTCAAGAAGATTAAAATTATTCCCAGAGCCCTGGGAAACACTATGCACTCTCAAAAATCTTGCCACAGACCTTCTACTCTGGTAATTTGAATTAGAGCATACTTTTGCCATTGATGTCAAAATATTGTGCCTGAGTTTCTGACCTGCAAAAGGGAATAAAGCATTACGCCCCCACCCACCGCACCTTTCCTGAGCGATACGAGTGTTTGTGCTACCCCAAATTGCTGCAAACCAGTCAGAAAGATGATGAAAAAAATAGCAATTCTGCATTTGGAGTTAGGTTACAAATTGCACAAGGTCTGCAGGCACAGATTAGAGTGAGTAGCTGTTAATTTTAAGGGCTCTGTCCCTTGTGTTCACTGAGTGAAGCAGAAGCCCAGCATGAAATACAGTGTGTGCACAAGGTACTGGGTATTTACTGCTGACAGTAATGCTGACAGTAAAGACTTCTGAAACTCTGCAGGCTCTGAGTGCTTCTCTGAAACATTAAACTACTTCAATAATAAGTAATATATAATATACCACAAGGAATTTCTCTTCACAAGAACACTGGTGACTTCAAATTTTTCAGTAAGGCTGTTGGTTAAGCCAAACGTAACTAGTTGTATTTGCTTTGGCTTTTTTATGTAAGAGCATGTTGTTAAACCTTGGTTAATGCTAACAGCATTAACAGCTGACAGCTGGGATGAGGGTCTGATTCGGGTTTTAGCATAAAACACTGACCACGGTTGAAGTGAACTAGATGATTAATACCGTTTTTCCAGACTGAACACTATAACAAAAAAAATAAACAAATATAAAATAAAAGTCCTACCATGATTTGATTCCATGCTTTTATAACTACCAGAATACATTTTTAGATGTTTATAGAAAAAGAAACTCTCAATTGAAAAAAACAAACTACAACTACAAAACAACAACAACAAAAAACNTCGGGCCCTGCTGTTTCCGTTTTAATTGCGGCCCTCTGCTGAGGCCGCAGTGGCGTATTGTGCCCTCTCCTTTTCTAGCAGAAAGCACAAAGCGCTGGAAGCTGCTGTTGATAATCCTATTAGCAGCTTCTGTGTTTATTACCTGTGATTAAATGTTGCCATTTACAGTATATGGGACAATAAAAGGGTTGGAAACTGGTTAAATCCCCTCTTAAACCCACAGCCTTTGACAAGAGGGAAAGCATTTGTTTTTTTTCTCCCTCTTCATACATTTCAGACTCATTTCAGACTCTTAAATGTATTTAACAAAGCTTTACGTAAACATGTTCAGAACCCCCCTGAGCTCCTGGCCCGACAGCTAATGGAGATGATTTTATTTCTTACTTCCTTTGACTTCACAAGGGACATCAAGGTGGATCCAAACAACATGGGTAGACACCACATCTTTCAGGAATTTCTCAATATTCATGAGCATTTGCTTACACAGTTCCAGCTTGCAGATTGCTTATTAGCTTTGCTGACATAAACACAGTTATGGTGGGTTTTGTTGTTGTTATTTTTTAAGTGAATAGCCTGGGTGGAAAAACAACAGTATAATTAAAACAGGACATGTATGTGTTGTAAACAAAAGGACTGGTGATCTTCTTCATACAAATCTTCACTGAGCTGCCATCTGTTCGTTATAACAAGCTTATATTCCTTGAGTATTCACCATCATTTTAACTTCTGTGTAACAGTGAATAAAATGAAGGGAAACTAATTTCTGCATGTTCATGAAATTGTTTCCTCACAGAAGAAATATTCTTCTACCCATTCAGCCTATCTCAGCCTCCATGAGGCTGAGGCTCAGACTTCCAGTACAACAACCATCTCCAAGCCTGAGCATTGCCCATCCCTTAAACTCACCACAGCACAACCCAGCATCAGCACTAGGCAAAATACTGACTTAAAGCAGCTTCATCATCTTCCATGCCAAATATCATTGCCTTGTTCCTCCTATCCATAGCCTCAGTCTAGTCTTAGAGAAGCTTTCACTGATCTACAGTCCCAAACCATCCTCTATCTTCAATCCTGGTTCACTAGCCCAGCCATCTCCAGCCTCCTCCTATTTTGGTTCCACATCTGGGATTTTGGCTCCATGCCTAGGTGTCATCCTAATCCTGCTTTGCAGTCACCGTGACTAACTATAGTAGCTCTGTCCAGCTCTACAACTGCCATGCAACCATAGCCCAAGATCATCTCAACCACACCTCTGATTCTGCTGCCTGCTTCCAAATGAATACAGAGTCTCAGTGCACTTTCTGACTATATCTCCACTCTTAATACTGTCCAAATTTAATCGCTCAGAAACTTCACTCAGCCTTGCCCTCAATTTCCACCTGTATCACCAACTTCACCTTCTAACTGCAGACAAAACAACCATCCTTGCAACTGCAGCCTTTTTTATCATCCACTTTACTTTTGCATTACCAAAGCCTTTGGGTCATAGCCAAACACTTTAATTTTATGCTTTAATTTAAGGCTTTAATTCCAGCATTACTCTGGAACAATATTCTGTAATCTCTATATTTCTCTGACCTCAGTTACTTACAGGAGTTAAAGCTTATAAAATGTGATACAATTTCTTTTTGGCTGATGGTCTTTGACTGGAGCAGGTGGGAGGTCATGGTCTGAATCTTTTTTCACATGGTTTAATGTTGATACAATTGGATGCTTTTTAAATCAGAAGGTGCTGTTAATAGACACAGGCACTGAATTACGTCTGTAGTACTGTGCCTATATGCCTATATTATCTCTAGGTAACATAAAAGGCTAGTATTGGAGAGCCATGAGATCTCTTTTATCCCCTAGAAAAATAGGATGCAGGCTGAATTAGAATAATCATATTTAAAGGACTATTTTACTTTGTAAGACAAGGCTGAGGTATAACTTATATATATATATATATAATCGAACTTTTGTCAATACAAGTAGTGCACAATAGGCTTGCCTGCAAATTGGAAATTTACTAACAAACAGATAATTAAAATGAAAGTTCCTTGAAGATCAAGTTAAAACTCTGATTGACAGTAACTGTTCCTGATTAAATTGAACAAGTCGAATACATTTTACAACAGTAGTAAGAAAAATAAGAATCTTAAAAGAAGAATATCAAGGAACCTTTCTTGGGCTGAGCAAGATATCAGAGAAAGAGCAAAGCATAAACACAGGGAAACTGCTGCATAGCAAACGAAAGGGTTCCTGTTCCTTTGGTTTCAGCGTGGGTCATTTTACTCCTGTTGAAACGAAACATTACATCGAAAGATTCCCCGGGGCAGTGTGTCAACACTGCAGGCTTGTCTTTGCTCTCAACAACCCAGAAGAAAGGATTTATTTGATGTTTGGAAGCCAAGGATTGAGAAAACCTGCTGCCCAAGGTCTTCTTTCTTCCATAGGCATTGAATAACCTTTTGGATATCTTCAGCTGAATGAATCTTGCTTGAAGTAACAATTAAATTATGCAGCTGCTTTCCTGTTGGAGGCTGATTTTATATGTTGTGTCCCTTGTGCAGACATGCGGTGAACATCTTACCACGGATGTTTTGCCAGGCTGATGAGAGGCAGCCAACCTCCTGTGACCCAGCCTCAGAGGCCCCATGTTTTCACGCTGCTTTCAAAGGGCTATGGAGTAGACAATCACATGGAAATCTTTAGCTTCCCAGTCTACTTCCAGTTCTTCCCTAAGGAACTCAGTGGAAAGATAGAAACTCTCCTCAGCAAGCCAGAAGAAAATAACTGAAAAATAAACGACTCTGAGGAATAAGAGGTTGCTTTCTGTGAACTAAAACTTCTTTGGAAATTTTGGAAAGTGAAGGTAGATCTGGCTCAGGCAACTTTTCTCTTTGGAGAACAAGAAGTTCAGCCACTTCCACACCTGGGAACTTGGGCTGCTGGCATCTGGCCGAAGAGGCCGGAGGGAAATTTGCCCAGCAGTGAACCTGGTGACTACTGGCTGCTTTGGTCCTGCAAAATGAGCTCACGGTTCAGTTCCTGAGGCTCACACACTAAATAACAGAGTTTACACCCTGTTATGCTGCAGATTTTGGTGGTGGAAGACATTTTTTATTTTTAAATGAAATAGACTCCTTCACAAACAAATGACCATGTGATATATAAAAAAGCTGGCAAGGGATGCAAAAACACAGATGGCAAAGTGCAAAAGGTGACTGACTCTTCCAGGAGCAAGGTGCACCATCTCTGGTAACGTATCCCATCAGAGAAGCAGGCTTCAGATTGAACACATCACCCAGTTTAACACAGATGTGGTAAAGGGCACACTACCAACTGCTTGTTAAAAGGAGAGCCCATGTTTAGAAGAGCCAGCCTCTCTAACAGCATGTCCAAAGACAAATCCTTGGTAAGCACAAAAAGCATTGTTTTAAGTTGAGCACAGACACATTTATCATGCAGTATTAATATTTCCTGTGCAGTAAATATAATTCTGAAAGTTTCACACATTAACATGAGAGCGGGGAAGCCAATGATAACCATTTGGGCCTCTGCTTCTGCTAAGGGCATTTCCCAATTTCCCCAAAAGCCCTGATTTCAAACCATCTATAGAGCTTTGTCCACTGAAAATCTTGGAGTAAAATGGAGAATGTGGCATTTGCACTCCTGGGGGTAATTGCTGCTTGAAACTAGGCAAAAGAGAACAAGAGTGGCACCCACGAAGAAAAGACACGTAAACTATCTAGTGAATGCATTGACACTAAAAACATTCTGCCAATGCTGTTTTTCACTTTACACTGAATTTAATTACAGTTAAGAATTTAATTATAATTCTTCTGTTATCCCACTATCTGGTTTTCCCACTTCATTTTTTTTTACTTGACTGATCGTTTTGTTGTTGCACTGATGTTGTCTTTATACTCTGGACTTCAAACAGCTTCATGCCCTAGGGATGATAAATACTTTTAGGCTTGATTACATGTAATGATGGATGCCTCCATTGCAGGTAGATGAGGTGGGGAGAGGGATCTCTTACTGTGCCCGTTCCCCTACTCTGCCAAGCAGATTTCCTAAAGGCAGCTGCCTAACTGGCTCTCACACCTACCTGATCCTTGAGCAGTGGAATGTTATTAATTAATGACTTGTTTTCTGATAGTGACTTATACCATATATTTTGCACACCACAGAGATCTGGCAAGAGTGGAATAACTAGCATTTCAGAAAAGACCTGAGTGCCATCTGTTTTTCCTGGCACCAGTGTTACTTGGGAGGTTAGAAAGGTTGAGTACCAAATATTTTCTGGTCCACTTTTCTCTAAATCATTGTCAAAGAAAAAATGATAAGTTTTGAAACACTCTGCTGCCTTCTTTCTCTCTTAGAGTACACACACAGAGGTTACATGTACTTTTCCACAACATGATCTTATGTATTTTTTTCTGTTGTCTGACAAAATCCGTATGTTCCAGGCTCAGACCATCTGTCACTCTCGAATCTTTTGCACAAAAGTTTTTGATGCATTTCTCCCATGATTGATTTCTTCTATAATTTCACAGGAGGGAATTTGACAGAAGGAATTTTCATACCCCACCACACCAAGGTAATGTACATACACAGGGCTCCTCCACAACAAAAGACTGGATGAATAAATAGCCTTCAGTTCTTAAGCAGAGCACTTCTGCTTTTTTGTTTGTTTGTTTTGTGTTTTTTTTTTCTAACCCTCAAGAAAGCAAAGTACCCCTGGAAAACAGTACAGCAGCAAATAAGTTGTTTGCTACGACTCAGAATTAGTAGTCCCTTGCCAAAACCAAGTCCCAGATAATTAAGCAATTCTGTTTAAATCCATAACCTTCATCTTCACAGGGCTTTGAAGGACTAGACTCAAATGGAGTAGCTCACAAATATTGTAGATGCTAGAGACCTTTTAAGACAGATCTATGGGATGCACGTTGTCATAAGCCTTAAGTACCAAGCAAGAAGTCTCACGCTTGTTCTCACTCCTAGAACACAGATTTATAAATGACTTTATCTTTGCTGGCTGGCTAGCAATAGAAATGCAAGTTCAGAGTGTGTTTCAAATGGAAAGTAAATTGTACAGGTTTGTTTTGTCTTCTAGTAAGTATTATGGCTGTTTTTAAATAATTACTTCATATTCTGTGTGTTGGTAAAAGCATAAAAGGGTTCCAACACTCCAAGTCAGTTAACTGTATTAAAAAAAATCAATGATTTACTGGGTTGCTGCTAACTTTCTCAGCCACTTAGGACATCCAGTCCTTCACCAAAGTCGTCTCCTGAAACAGAAGATCCTGTCTGCATTCTAAGGTTAAAACAAAGGTTACAGGGGCTTGCATTTTTATGTAATTTTTCTGTGTAGAACATGACATTGACAAAATCAAATCCAAGATGATATTTTCCAGGGGAAAAGAGTGATTATTGGGCAAAAAATTATCAAGAAAATGTTCCACAAAGAAAGACACCACAGTTTCCATGGATCTTGAAGTCCAAGTGCTTGTCTATGGAAACTTCTTGGTTAGGCTTTCTCCCATATTCCAGCACACAAAGAGTTTGCAATAGAAGTAATGGATGAAATGAACCACAGCAGGCGCAGGGCAGCCAGCCATAATCTACACTGAAGTGGAGGCATGGGAAAGCATAACCAGGATTTCCAAAAACTGCAGTTTCATATCTAAACTAAATTTTTCAGCTCTGCTCTAGAATAGTCACTCATGGAGAAAAAAAACAAACTTTTTTTTCCCCCTCCTGTTCCAAATAATACTTCCCCTCCCTCCCCTACAATTTTTCTGTGATTTTCATTTAGTCAAAACCTAAGATAGGAATATAATTTGGAGGGAAAACATTTACCAAACCCTTCAGTCAGGGTTGTATCATAAGAAGCACACCCATAAAAACACTCGAGAGTATGCATTCCTTTTCTGCTGACTACCAGTAAAGGCAAAACCCTGCCCCAAATGTATAAAAATATATATGTACACTGAAATAATTTTTGTGAGCAGGTCTAAATACTAGGACAAAACTGAAGAATTCCACTGGCAGAAAAAGAATTGGCTGATCACCACAGAGCCTAAATTCTAAAACTAAAACCTTTTTCAGCAGAGGTATTTTTGAAAAGGAAATTAAAGTCATACCATGATCCAAATCCAAACTTTTCCAAAGTCAGAACTTAATGTCTGTCTTCAGGTCCATTACCCGGGACTTGCATGTGTAGCCAAGATCTGGAGATCCGTCTGAAACTCACTGAAATAGAAGCCATGAATATGGACAAACTGGATCTGATATTTCCACGCAAGCCTACCTCTAGTTTCCACGGATAGCAATTTTGCAGACCCAAGTAATGGAGAGCCTGATTGTACCTCTCCAGAGCAATTGCTGCTAAGAGCAATTGACTGAACCCCACTGTCTCCACATTGTCGTATTTTGCTCTGATTTTCTGCAGCTGCTCTGTAAAAAGTGTGTTTCAGTGTCATCAACCTCTGAAAAAGACTGGGCTGTGTGCAGTGCTCGCCAATACCGTCTGACAGCTGCTGTTCACAGGTCTTCAAGTAAACAATGCTCCGTATCTGTAATTCTTGACAGCCTGCTCTACTGTCTTGTACAAAAAGTTGTTTTTTTACAGTTGAGAAAAAAGACCAAACAACAACAACAACAAAAACACTATACCATAAACAAATAATTCCGCTGTGTATTCTGCTTCCCATTATTCAACAGCACTAGTCACATTAACAGATAAGACATTTTGAGGTAATCCAATTCTGTATTTGTTTTCTTGAGCTGTAGTTTTCTCAGTGTCTCTAACTGCAAGGGGGTTGTGGTGTCTCTGGAAATCTTCAGTATTCAGCATTGCTGAATGCATATTTTAGGTAAAAGCAACATTTTACTCCATGTTGTTTTTCCCTATTAGGACATTTAAACAGTGTTTTGTTGTTGTTGTTGTTGTTTGTTTTTTTTTTAATTTTATTTTTAAGCAAGTGTTTCCTAAATGTTTGTTCCATTATAGGAGTAATTTCACTATAAACACATATTTGGGGAGAACCTGGTACCTGGCATCAGGTCAAGCAGCAGGGAAGAAATTGATTTAGTAGAAGTTTGAAAATCATAATGACTTTGTACTTTTATCTCACTGAGATTTCTTAGTGAGAGGAAAATCCATTCTCCTAATCCATTTTTAGTTGCTTGCTGCATTTAACATGCACAGCTTGTAGAGTTTGTTGAACACATGAACACCAGCTCATAACTAGCATCCTGGATGGGTGCAATTTTTGTTTCATCATCATTTCAGCATTTATTTTTTTTTTAACTATTAATAAATGTGTTCAGTTCTTCTTTCAAGAAGAATTATGGTCATGTTTGGCTTCAGTGTAGGCTTACCCTTGACTTCTGCTGTGTTGCCTTAGACAGCTCAGTATGATCTGTACCCAAAACTATTGATGGTGCAATGGACAGGCATGACATGAACTATACCTCTCCCAGGCCTGGAAGACCTTTGAAAAAAGAAAGGCTATCAGAAAGAGATGTGAGGAGTTTTAGGAAAGAAGGAATGTAAGTCAAAAGATTTTCATCTTTTTTTTTTTTTTTTCTCCAAATATGATACTTTTAATTTGGGACTATTTCAACCACTTTCAGAAATTGCTCCAAGCTTGCCTTCAGACCCATTTTCAGAGGTTCTGAGAAGACATAATTTTACTGATCTCAGTGAAAGCTGTATTTTTTCAACTAAAAACAAACCAAAACACACACACACTACTTAACTTACCAGGATACCGCATTAAAGGTCATGAGCAGCTGGAGAACTATTCCAGGGAAAATCTTATGGATGTTGCTTTGTAAGGAGACAGGGAGACTTTCCTTAGATTTAGTTTCTGATAATGCCAGAGATGATCTGCATTTACTTGGACAAGCCACTTAGAACAAATTTCATGAGTTATTAGGCATGTTAAGATGCTGATAAGTGCCTAATGGGATTTTTGAAGGAACCCAAGTGAGACAAAAATATATCCTGCCACGGTCTAATTTCCTAATTTTTCAAAGTAGGGGAAAAAAAGATTGTAGCAGTACCATCAACTGCGTGCTGTTCAGTCTGTCTGTGCAAGTCTTACCTAATAACATTTATTTAAACACAAACAAAATTACTGCATTTCTGCTGTTTTAGTACAGATAACTGAGAAGTGTTGCTTCAGTGCATTGTTTCTGTCGCTCCTAACCTAACCTTATGTATCACCTGAGTCTTCATATTTTCTTGTAGTGAATTTTTCACACAATAACAGTAATCAAATTATAGGTTTTTATAAAATAAATTGTATTGTATTTGTTCCTTACTCATGTTAGTTTCAGTCTCTGTAGAAGAGAAATTCTTGACTCTGAAAGATGATCTCCCAAAGAAAATTAATTGTCTTCAAATCTTTCATTTTGACCTTCTGTGATTTCCAGCAAGAAAGAATGTGTAATGTGAACACAGCGTAAACTTTCCCCCCAAAAAAGAAATAACACGTGACTAATTAAGGAACACTAAAAATGATGTTAGCAACACTTCAAAATTACAGTCCATTAATTTCTGTTATACAGTAGAACTACATATTTCCATTTTAAATAAATGAAATCCTCATAATTAACATTATTTCAGTACAGGAGGGCTTATAATATATCATGCATGATTATATGTCTGATTAGTTCTGTGTGACATTAACAGTCCAGTGGATAATTTATGATTTTCACTGTCAAAAGGGAAACCAAACTAGTATATGCAGGGAATTGTTGAAAGTAAACTCATGATCTGAATTTGAAACAATTTAAATTATTTATTGAGAATAATGAAAGCAGGAATGAAGTTTTTGACTGTTTCTCTACTAGCAGTTGAATTTCCATTGGTTTGTCTCTATGTTCCTAAACTAAAGCTGGCTGGATCTCTCTGGACCTGATTTGTTATTCCTAAATTCCTCCAGTTCTATGCCAGTGATATTCTGTTCATTTTAATGCAGCAGAATGGCAAATCCTGTTGTTTTTAGGTATGTTTCTGTATTGCTGCCACCAACAAGATACCCAAGTTCTTCAGTAGTCCTGGAGATGTTAAAATAAAAATTAAAAATAAATTATAGACTTTATATACCAGGAGCTTTTTACTATGTATTGAATTCTAACGACCGTTAATTGAGCTATGCACCGTAGAAACAACACTGAAGTTAACTGGCTCAACACTGCTCTTTCAAAGAGAGCTCAGAAACAGCCAGATGCAACTCTTCAGTGAAGTGCAGAAAACTTAGCTAATATCGGATTGGAGTACCTCGACCATACAACTTTTTGGGGTTTTCTTCTAAACAAAGTCCATCACTAATAAATCATTATTACAACACACATAGAAAGTCCCAGTGAAAGAACCTGTCTGACCATTTGCCAAATGAAGTACTTTCCCAAGGCAAGACGCATGCTGTCCCTCTTAGCTCAATTGCTCTCTACACATGGGTCCCATCTGACAGTCTTACCAATCTTGTGATGTGGACAGACCTTCTCTGTAAGTTGCTAGCACAGGTTCATTTTCTTTTATCTTCATCTCCATTAAAATGAAGGAAAATATGTATATATTTTAACAGTATCATCTCCACTTTAGATGTGGGCTTTAGCCTTGCAAGGTCTTACCAGAGCTGATAGTGTTTGTACTGTTTTAGCCTCCTTGTACTGGAGGGTCAAATAGCTGCATTTATCCAGGCAGTTAAACATATTAATGAACAAAAAAGCTATTTCTTTTAGAAGGGTGAAACTAAAGCTTTCCTGTTACTGAAGCCATATCTCAACATCTGCAAGAACCTTGCAGCTGCAGAGAGAGTAGGAGACAGAAGGAGAATTCAGGGTACGCAGGGTTGCCTGGTGGACCTGTCATACTGTAAACCAGGCAGCCTACATCGGTACTTTTGAAAGGGTAACATCAGCAGTTATCTTAAAAGTTTATAAACTGTGTCTATCAAAAATTTCTGTAGAAAGTACTGCAGGAGTTTCTCTCACATCTGTATCCTACTGTTGGGAACAGTACCCAAGAGCTGACATTGACTTTGATGAAGCCAAAATAAGGTGTTTTCACTTTTTAGTAAACAGCATATTCCGCTGTTTTGTTTCACTGCCATGTGGCTTAACAGGCAGACCACACACAAAATAAAGGGGGGGGGAGCAGATTGAGACAATACTTCCACTTAATGTTTGTGCAAAAGATTGTACTGATATCCTTATTGTTCGATAAGGACTGGCAAAAGAGAAAGCAAATTTCTGTTTAAACTGCCACATACCATTATGTTGTTCACAAGAGACTTCAATAATGTGACCTGTGCTGACGAAGCTAGGTCTTTAAGACATAAAGGACTGAGAGTTACCTTTTGTGATTTGCAAGTTGCTAATAAAATGGTTGTACAGGGGAGAATCACTGTGGTGGGAGACTGAAAGGAAAAGCAAGGAGCAGTGGCAAGTTTTGCTCTCTGATAGCTTTCTCATGTAAGGCTTTCCAGTCTCTGGTGTAACAACATTCTTGGCAATAATAGAAATTATTACCAAACCTCAAAAGGGTAATGGAGGCATCTCCATACAAACTCCAGAGCTTTATTCAGATAATATTAAATCTGTATGGAAAAACTATATAGGTTGTATTTTTGCTGTATGTTTTCTGAAAGTTTAAGGTCACTCCTTGTGAAGAAAATGCATCAAAGTGTTGTTAAGGAAGTCTTGGTTTTTTTTTTGTTTTTTTTTTTTTTTGCTTGGTGTCCTCCCAGAGGAAGAAGGTACAAGCACATGCAGAATTCTGCCATAAAATAACACATTGGGAACATGGAGTATAACAGAGTATAATAAAATCTTAAAACTCACTATACACACACAGAGTCTGTACTTCAAGTAACATTCAAGTAATCATAATTACATGAAGGTTCTACCAGAACAGCAAGGCATCCATAAGGTTTAAAAATGCAAAGTCATAAGAAAAAAGATTTTAACCTACAAGTGTACACACTTCTGCTTTTTCAAGTCAGCAGGAAGAACAAAAACTAATTTATGTTTACAATCACTCAGTTTGATTAAAGAGTCATACTTCAACAACTCTAAAGATGCATTTTCTGAACATCCTCCTTTCCATTCAATTAATTCCAAATGATATTTGCCCAGAAAATGTAGAGCATGTTTAATGGCAATAGAGATAATGCTAAAGCAAGCAATCCCTGGTTAAAACTTGGCCTCACTTCTGTCAGCATTCTTGCAAGAACATTACACCTTGGTTTCCTCATTAATATTGTTCTGCATTAGCCTAATGTAAAACTAAGTAATGTGTCAGGCAGTAGAAATGAGCATGCAAACATAAAGCATTTTACATATGGTAGATTTCAAATGACCTTCTGCATTTCACTTACCATAAAATTAGTGATTTTCAGCACTGCAGCTGAGATTTTGCCATGTTCTTAAATGGTGAGCATCGTCTGTAAAAATGACTGTTCTTGGAGTCAGAATACATAGGTACAGGAACTGGGGCTGAGATTAAGGACACTGGTTCTATTTTCACTTGTACCAGTGATTTGTGTCATGGGTAAGTCACGTCAAATCAACCATGACTGACATCATTTGCAATGTTGCCACCAATGCAAAGAGAACCAGTACAGATCTCTTCTATGTCTCGGTTTCCCAGGCTGCTAAAATAGAGTAAATGACGCTTACACTTTATTATCTGAAAAAATAGAAGTAAAACAACGATGAAGTTCTGCATGAAGTTATTGAGACTTGGGTATTTGCAGCAAATACAACAGTCAGCATGTGCACGTGTCAGATTGTCTTCACGCTGAAAAGGTGTGTTCTATGCCTGTGACTCTCTGACACAGAACCAAGACAAATAAAGCTGGAAGGGACCTAAATGGGCAATTCTGATCAATTTTTCCATGTTTTCCTCAGAATATTGTATTGGTCATGAAACAGTCAAGAGGCTGTCCTGAAATCCCAAGGACTGCTAGCACAGAGGTACTCAAATCTGGGGAGCATCCTGCATGAACACTTCCCAGGTCTACAGTCATTCGGGGTAAGGACAGCCCCTGACAAGGGAGAAGCTGTGATAGCACTTAAGGAAGGAAAACACAGAGAGGAAGAGGGTGTCTGTAGCTGCTGAGAGCAGTTCTACCACCTCTCAACAATGCAGGAGATGAGCAGAGAGCTTAGGCTAAGGAGTGTCTCTTAACATCTATTTATTCCAGTGCTTCACCATCTTTCCCCTTAGAAAGCATTTCTTGACATCCTGCAGAGTATTGATCGCCTTTCCAATACTTTCAGGGTTTAGCTAAAAATAGAGCACTATAAAAAAATACACATTTTAGTTTAAACTGTTTGCACCTTTGAGCCTTTTTCCTGGGCAAGGGCTAGGCAGGTCTTTTACTGCCCACATGAGCAGTTTCCAAGTTTCCTACCAGGATGCTAAAAATCATGCAAATAATTAACCAGTGCAATTGAGCATTTAATATCACACCTGCAAAGTTTGTTAGCCATGAAAATTTATAGTTTAATAATGTAATATGGGTTCAGTCTAATGTGTAAAATACAGCACTGCAATGGAAACAACTGTAAATTTTCATGGGTAACAAACTTTGCAGGTGGGGTGTTTCATGCTCAGTTGCACCAGTTAATTATTTCTGTGATTGCTGAGATCCGAACAGAAGATCATGAAACAGACCATCTCTGAAAATGAAATTATTATATTTAAAATCATGAATCTGTAACCTTAAGTGGTCCTGTTAACAACTAACGCTGTACTTCAGGTGTATTACAGAGAATGCCCAGTAGAATCAAAATAAATTGCTTTCAGATTTTGGTGTCAACAAAAAATATGAATTCATGTTCAGAAGGAAGATTGCGAAAGGGGGAAAAGGACACTTAAAGTTGATGTTCAGCCCAATTTACACAATTCCAGGTCATAAATCACTGTATCTACCGGCTTTCTCTTATTAAACCTTGTTTCCCTCTTTAATATTGGTGAAACCTCTCATTTTGGTGTAGACTTACTGGGGTTTTTAGCTCTAGCCTGTCCTCTGGCAAACCCCAAACACACCCAGTATGCTGTAAAATAGGCTGTATGAGAAAGAGTGATTGATTCAAAGGACATTGAAATCAATAGAAGTTTTTCCATTGGTTTGAATCATTTTGGGATCAGGCCTCACTGTTTTCAGGAGCAGAATCTTGCTTCTTCCACATTGAAAACATTTATCAGAGTGCAATTTTTCATCTCTGTGTTCAAGCAGTGACTAGTCAGGAATCTGAACTTTGATATCTGCTCCGACAGAAGAGCAAGCCCTGCCAACACCTTCGGTTTACAAATCACTGTCAAGCTGTCAAGCCAATCAGGAATTCAAAACACCTAAGACCTTTTAAATGCTGCCAGTGTTCTGTCATGAAATATATTTAAATATTATGAACCTTTCAGATTCAATGTCATTTCTTATAGTGAAGTGTTACAAGGAATTTCTAATTAGTGTATTATATTATTCTTCATTTTTTTTTGAAACTATAAAGGCCACCATCTTTTAAACCCAATTCTCTATTATTCTGATTCCAGCTAGAAAAGAAACACTTTTACCATGGTGACCACGACAGTTTGCAGACCTTTAGATAACACTTGATACTAGGACTTTCCCTCCTAGACTAAAAGGCTAGCTGGCTTTCTCAAATGGGTCTTTGAAGTGGATGAGAGAATATTAGTAAGCCACAAAAATGCCTCTGCTTGTGTATCTAAAGATGAAGACGGCCGAGGGGAAGTCCATATCGCTCAGGATCAAGGATCCTGGTAAAACAAGTTTTGGACTGATCCTGCCAGAGACTATGCAAGCTGCTGTACCACTGCATTACCTGAAGCTCTTTGAAGGATGCAGAAACTAGTGACAGTGACCAAACCCACCTAACAACAAGCAAAATTCTTAGCTCTCCTTTCTCCCTGTACATTTCTTCTTTCATTGCCAGAAGAGCAGTGGCTGCCGCAGGAGACTCTACCTCAATCCTCCCCCTCCAAAGCACCTCCTTACGTTGCAGGAACCCCTCCAAGCCGCCCAGCTCATCTCACCATGGCACAGGGCACAGACACAGCTCTTGGAGCTTCACCATGCATTGCTCAGATGGCAGCTTCAGAACCTACACATTCCTCGAAGTGCGCACAAACAAAAACACCGTGGAGAGTTTTCCAATGAGGGGGAAGGTTTCTGTGCACCCACAGCACTGCAGCGAAGCACTTTGGTTGTTGAATCTTCATACAGCAGCTGGAGAAAGGATCTGCATTTATGAAGAGTCAGCATTGTGGCCTCCGCTGTTATGCGAGTGCAATGGACATGCAGTGAAGCAGGGATGGCGAGGTGCTGCACAGACACACAAGTACATGTGAGAGTAATCGAAGAGAAGGATACTGGTGACAGATATTCCCCAGATTTAGTGAAGAGTCAGCAAAATGTCAGTCTGCAGAGGAACCGGGTCGGAGGGACAGTGTCTCTTAAATGACATGCAGAACCTATCATTTCTGGCACACCGATTTCTATAAGAACAGAATTAAGGTCAAATTCTATTACAAGTAGATATGGTCAGCTAGTCTAGGTATACTAGAACATATTATTTTATATGGTAATGAACACTTGGATAACCTAAGCAAATCTTATTTTAATACACATTTCTTGTGGACAAAATTGAAGTCCTAACTTGAATTTTACTTTTAGCTAATTGTGCTCTAATCAGCTTCAACATTTGAAGAGATATTTGTCTGAGTAGCAACTAAGCAAAAGCCAGCAGGAGGTAAGAAAATAGAAAATAAAACAAATTGCCTTAGTAAAGTCAAGGTGAACATTTGCCCCTTATAGCTGTCCACTGGTGTCTCGATGTCTAAAATACTGTGTCGTGTTAGCCATTATATTTGCTGCCACATTCAGCTCCAATGGTAATTGCATTTCAGGGTTTGGTGATATAGTGTGATCCATGATGTATCCTCAGTGATATACTGTGATCCAGGATTATAGATGAAACACTTTGTAAAAAGCACTTTAGTAAGTGCTCAAATTTAAAACATGGAAGTTGTTTCACCAGGAGGTTGGGCTGGAGTTTACAGCTGTGTATTACGCTTGGACATGCAGTTAAGTGTATATAGCTCTTGGAAGGTTTGCAAAAATCCGAAGATAAATAAGTCTAATACTTCAGAGATGAAATACTAGCACCATCGAAGTCATTAGGAATTTTGCAATTGGTTATACTTTGACCAAGACTGCACCCGCTCTTTTGCAGCTTTTGAAGTTATCATAAATAAGGGTATTATAGGATACTATGAAAGGAGATTATGAGAGTCACAAAATAATCATCCGTGTCAATTAAATCTTTTCCCCTGGAAACTTCTCTACTGATGCTGCAATGATAAATCTTGCGTACGTAGGAAAATTGGTGCGTTCTCCAGCAGAACTGTTCTGATGCGTCATTGTGAGGCTTCAAAGAAACAAAGGATGTGTAAAATATCTGCCTGGTGATCCATGCTGATGTCATTTTTCTAGGTTATGTCAGAGGTCAGCATTTCACAGGCTCTGTTATGTTCATCAAAGACATTTCTGAGGATTGAACTTTTTTTTTTTAAAGAAAAATAGAAAAAGCTATTTGTTGTTTTCATTCCCTCTCCTCACTCTGAACTTTTGAAGCTCTAGTAATGAAACAAAATTTATAACTATTATCAAGTTAGTTAATATGTGTTGATTTCTGAAAAGCTGCTGGGATGGCCTGACAGCAGCAAAGCACTGATCCAGTGGTTCACACCAGAATTAAACTGAGGTCTCCCAGCACCCACTATGCTGTAGTTATACCAGCCATCAGGCCTGCCAGTGCTTTTACTATCCTGGCTTGAGAAAGACAAGCAAATCTCATTGTCACCATTATTTTGATTAAGGTTAAGACTGTAGAGAAGGTTTTTTCCTCTGGTTTGTTAAAAAACTTCTGTTTTTAACATTTCCAAAAGTGCTAAAGTAAGGGAGATTTTCTGTTCACTCTCATTCAGAGATTAGAGTAAGAATAGATTTTTCTAGAAACTCATCAAAACATTCAGTTGTCCGAAAGTGCATGAGATAAAATAAGTCATCCTATTCACTTCTCTTGAATCATAGGCTGGAGGTTTTCATTCAGTTAAAACTTCCATTATCTCCTCCTGGCTGTACCTCCTGCTGTCTTGTGTTGCTCCACTCTTACTATGGATTTTCTCCAATATAAAAAATAATGTCATGATTTACAAAAGAAAAAAAAAGAAGTATTTTTTACAATATGGAACATTTTTTAAAGCAGAAGATTGAAGATTTTGCCTCTACCACCAAAGCAGCAAAAGAAAGAAAGTCACAGTAATGTCTTCCACTTGACAGAAACACTGTTTGAAAATATTTTTTATACTGAACTGTACTGGAAGCAAGTATTTTCAAAGTGTCACAGAAACACTTCAGAAAACACCCTTAAAACCTCTGAGAACAATTTCTTTTTCTCTATTTTGTTAATTTCTTCCTGTTTTTGCAGTTTAGGACATGGCATAGTTGCAACAGTACGAATTCTAATAGGGGTTCACACAAATCATTTCACTGTGGCATGACGCGTCCGACAGGACATAATTGCCAGAGTTGTTCTTTAGTTTTACAACAACAATAATAAAAATCACTAAGCGGCAGTTCCTACTCTATGGAAATGTTTATCTTTCCAGGTCAGCACTTCCCAGCCACATTACTATGAAATAGTTTGATGTGACAATTGGTAGGTGGGGAGAAGAAAAAAAAAAAAAAGCAAGCAATGCAGCAATTGTTTCCAATATTTTGCATTAGTCCATCACCTCTTCTCCGTTGCTCAGCTTTGTCTGATCCCCCAGTACAGACACAGGCTGCTCATCTTACTTTCAGCTAGATTTTTCCAAAATATCAAGCTGCTTAATTCTAGTAAACTAGCCCATCATAGGTTTTTCCCGTATCCTAGGGTGTACAAAAAAGAAAGGTAGGATAACTACTTGAACATGGCTGCCAAGATCTAAATTGGATATTGTGATCATTGAGTTATTCATGTAGCTCCAGTGAAGATCTATTTCTGAATGTCATTTCAAGATCTTAAAATTATTTTTGAAGAAAAGCTTACACTACTGTAATATGAGTTTTGTTCTGCTTTAATAAATTACTATTTTACACACACACACACAAAACAAAATACATTTCAGCAAAGTCAGTTATCGATTTTAACAGTTGTGCCTAATAGCAGTGAACTGAACTCAGTGTTTTTATTAGTGGAGATACAGGACAATCATTTTTTATATGATGTGATCATGTCTACAGCCTTCCTGCATTATTTTAATATCAAACACATTCTGAGAAACCAGGCCCTGGAGAGTCTAATTATAAATGAATCCAGGCTCCACAAGAAATGCTCTGTGCCCCGTACAGATAAATAGGGAGCTGCCTTTCTGCAGTAGCAGAGTGCACAACCTGAGGATGACACTTGCTGCTAATGAAACAGAATATGCTGGCTCGAAGCCTTCCTCCTGCTATGCAAGTGAACAAAGACATAATAAGGCACAAGGAAATTCTGTGCTCATTTCAAGATGCCAGGGGCATTTCTAGCTGGGATAAGGAGTGTATCGTAAATAAAAATGCCCAGTGGGACTTCCTATTTCCAGTTTTCTGTTGATGGGCATGCCTGTATTCTTCATGCCTCTTCTTATGGTTACAAACTCAAAATTGCCAACTAAGGTGAGGATACTGAAGGGCTGACCTTAAATTTAGCTAGAGATTGAAAGGTTAAATTTTACTCCCCTTCTCATATTTGGAACTGTATTTCATAGCAGCTGCGTTAGGAGAAAATGCAAGTGTGATGTAATTCTAATTATTTCTAGTAATTAGAAAGAGAGAGCACAAATGAAGCTACATAACATCCTTTATTTAATGTCTTTGAAGACAAAGATTGTACTTCTGGTCTCTTTCTAGTACTGTAGCATCTGTGCTTCAGATGAGAAATCCTTAAAATAGCTTATCATGTGATGCTTCCCANAGAGTGATGAAGGCCATGATTTTACTGTATGCTTGCAACAAAACTATGCATTTCAGATATACATCCCACTCCTTAACCCGCAATGCAGCTCACTTTGAAATCAACAGAACTGGCTTGCAGTCCCTGCAGGGGCCATCCGTGGGGGCCAGGTCATTCAGCCACCACTCCAGCACTGTGCTTTGGGTGGCTGGAATTAATTCTTCCATAGTAACCGTTCAAAATAAAGAGATGAAATACTAGTTAAAACACTGCAACGTATTATGAGAGAATTACACAGATGTCTGTAGGTCTGGGTATACTAAAATTTGTACCATCTCAATTAATTTAAGTCAAAACACTGAATTAGTTACAAATGCAGAAACTACAAGTTTAAAATGGGTGTGATTGATTGTCCCAAAGCTTTCCACTTCTTACTTCAATACTTCAAAAGTATTTTTGACCCAGAATTGCAACAGTTACATTGGAGACAGCTAAGCAGAACGTGCAGATTACCTTAAGCAAATATTACGTAGATTAAAAGGGGAGGTTATTTGCTTTAGATTAATAGCATGAGTCATTGTCCTTCTTAGCTATTCAGTTTTGACTCTTCACAGAGTGGAGGTCAGCTGAGGCAGCTGGTGAGCAGCAAACAAACCTTTCCAACATCCGCTGTTTATGTAATAATTAATCTAAAAAGTGACAAAGCAGGGTAACAGGCTTACAAAATAATGATGTTTCCATTTGCTAAAATGTTTTTAAGCAGGATTTATTCACCAAGCCCCCAAACACTCATCTCAGAATAAATCCTGCGAGTGAGCAATGCTAGCAGCCTTACACTCTGCGTTGGGCAAGTCTGTGGCCGTCAGAGACCCCATTCCCATCTCACTGCAGAGCCACCCAGCGCATTTTGGGCTTTCAGGGAGGACAGGAGAGCTCTGCCCTTCTGCTTACAGAGCAGGAATTCTGTGCAACAAGTGAGAAACCTACCACAGCAGACCCTTGGAAAGCCATTTACACTGAAACCTGATGATAACCATTTAGATATTGTATTGTAACAGCTGATGAATTAAAGAGGATTTCATTTGCTGCCTCACCAGTAATTGGCATGTACCAAAGAAAAGATGGTACTTAGGTATAAGGAGCAGTTGCTTAGGTGAGGATCATGGTGAATATAAAGGCAAACATCCCTGTTTCAGCATCTTCCCAGAAGTGCTATTAGTACTCATACCAACAACTTTTCTCCACTAAAAACTTTAACTTCTCCCTCTGCAAAGCAGCTCTGCATCCAGCCCATACAATGCAAATCATCAACGTTGTAAAACTTAACAAATTGAAACAATATACTGTAAGTAGCGTAAAAAAATAGAAAGACATACATGACATATTGTGTTATCTATTCTCATCTTTTCTAATTAAAAAACTTAATTGTCAAAACTATTGAACTTGCATTCTACAGGATGCACTTGGTGAGACCCAGATTTATGATGCCTTTCACACAGCATTTAACTTTGCTGTAGTGCAGAGCATAGGTGGCTTTGGCTGTAAAGCATCTTCCATCCTGAAAGACTCACACTTAATCAGCTACTTAAATATCGCCACCTCTCAGATGAAATGAAGTCTATGCTCAACAAGCATAAAGCAACACAACAATTTACAGCCTAGTTCTACAACAGATTTACACATAAATAAAACAAATGGGTTCTGCAGGAGTGTAACCCAGGCTTCTCAAGATGATTTGGAAGGCTCACAGTGTCTTTAAGTACATTTTAATATAAGATCTTTGTGAATCAAAACAGATTATTTTTTATCCTCTGTGTAGCTAAAGAAACAAGATTGGGCGGGGGGCAGATGTATTATTGACATAATCATATACATTAAGGTAAAAAGTGCACAGATCTCAGTCCATTAGAACTTTATATTGCAACAGCTATTTCAAGTTAGCCATCTTGGTGTAAAAACATATTTTGCACAGTCTTCAGCCAAATAAAGAAGGTCATAACCATTGAACCTGGCAAAGAAGTTACAGCCTTCAGAATATCAGATGTTCCTTAGAGATGTTTCACTTAAGAGAAGATAAGACTATAGCCTAATTAGCTCAGGAAATACAGGGAAGTGTCTGAGAGAAAGCAGTGTGGGCAGCCCTGGCTGGGGCAGCCCTTGCAGGACAGGTCTGGGAGCAGGGGGGGCTGCAGAGGCCACGGACTGAAAACTTGCACTTGCACTAAATTACAAGTCAAGGTCCCAAAGGGATCAGACATACTTCTGCCACCCACACCTACCCCACGTTACCTCTTTTATGCCTGGTTGCTCCTAAACTCCCTTGATGATCTTATTGTGTAGCTCTTCTTTAGACAAAGCTCTGCAGCATCCACCACATGACTCAGGCAATGCAACTTCTAGCAAAGGGAGAAAAAACTGGGTAGTTTAAGCAAAGGAAATTATCAGGGATAGCCCCATCTCCTGCCAGCACAGGCAGTACCATAGCTGAGCGTTCCTTCAGAACAAAAAATAAAAATAGGGGTTAGAGGAGAGTGAAAATCCAACCACATCTTAAAGCACCCTCACTCCTGCTGAGTGATTTCCTTAAAGGTTGCAGCTGTGAAGACTGAGCATCTTGAGCTTTGTTTTATTTTTTAAAAAACAGCTTGGGTTTTGCAGGAGAGAAGCTGCAATTATGAGGGAAATGAATGAGGACTTGTGGAAGTTTTTTGTTTGTTTGTTTGCTTTTTATAAAGAGAAAAAAGCACAAGAATTGGTGCTAGGAAGAGCAGCAGCTCTGGGTGAGTCCTCTCACTGAATTGTGGGAGTAGCAATCAGACAGTATTTACTATACCTAATGGTGCTAATTAATGTTTGCAACAGTTTTATCGATATCTGAAACAAAAGCGATAATGAGGGCAAAAGTTTTATTTACCAGGGTTTTATTATTTCTGAACATTACAGATGGGGCTGGACTGGAGACCAAATTGGTTGTTAGCAGTTGATAGGGCTGTGTAAGGATATCCAGTGCTTGTATAATCGAGACTTAAATTGGTAGCATCTTTTTTTTTTCCACCAGGATGTGAGCAATTAAGCAGAAGAATTAGTGCTCTTTTTGTGATTGCCAACAAAATTGCCTTCAGCCTGGTAGAGTTCAGCTTCCTACCGTCCTGTGAGCCGGGCTCCAGCCCCAACCACCTCCACCTCTGCCCCAAAGAAGAAGCCACGAAGTGGGCAGCCAATGCCTCATCAAGCTTCCTAACGACCTTCTCCAGAAGGTGTTTATTAAACACCTCTGAAGAGTCTGACCTTCATAGCTGAATCAGGGAGCAATCTGCATGCATCAGCTACAAATCAGCTGAGGCTCTGACCCCTGCACAGGCTGTTGGCAGGTTTATGATGTATAGACAAGCCACTCGTGCTTGCAGCATAGTATAGTTTTATTCATAATCTTTGCATGTGTTAGTGCTAATAGTAAGACAATAACTTGTATGTATTGTGTAGTATTCATGTTTTCTTTGAACAGATGAGAAAAATAAATATTTTCAGTCGTCATTCTATGCTTCTTAAACCTCTGCACTCAGCAAAAATTGTTCAGTCACTGAGTTTCTGTACTGACCCCTTCCCAAACTCACACTTCATTTACTGTTTTTAACTTTATTTACTGTTTACTTTTTTTGTTTTTACATTTTATTTAATATTTAAAATAAAAATATTTTAGGTTTTAAAATTTACTTTTTTTATAGTAGAAGGTGTAATGCTGCAATGCACACACAGGGCTGCTCCAGTGTTACAGCTCTCTGCCTTTACTACATGACACAAACTCCTGGTTGAGCCAGCAGCAGGGTCTAGCAATAACCTGCTGCAGTGACCATGAAGGTCAGGCTGGTGGACACAACTTCCGTGGTAATGAAACAAATACCTCGCCCTATTTTGTGTGTTATGTACAGCAAGGTGAGCCAGCTGCTTGTGACTTGGGCCATGGTGGTGGGATCGCTGCCATTGCCTCCCATGGACTCTTGTTCAGACTCCCCAGCTTACATCAAACAAAGGTCAGGGTGTCCTTCCATCTGCAAACAGTGTGATCATAGCCTGGAGCAACACAATGATAAACAATGCGAAACTTTGAATTTCTGTCACAACCTAAGTCCCCAGGGGACAGATTGCCATCTCATACATCCAGGTGGCTCCACTAAAGCTGGCTTCACCTCCTCCATGGTCAGCCAGAAGACCCACAGGAGCACACCTCACCTGGAGGGCACAAATCCTGCCTGATTGTGTATCTTATCTCTCCAAAGCAGATGCTTCTCTTTATCTCTGTTTTCACAACATTCAGCATGACAAGGCCCTGTTCCTGGTCAGGACCTTGAAACACAACAGCAATATTCCAGGTATAGGACAGGATGGAAAGGAGGAGAATACATACAACCAACTTTTGGGTCGTAGGCCAAGGCATATGTGTAACGAATATTTGGTGTCAAGGAAAAGTGTAATTGTGGGTCAAGGAAATGCTTTATCTAAATAAAAACCATGGATTGTTTTAACAAATACGATGAAAGATGAAAAGCCTTCCTTTGTGATAGCACCAGCAACATCAGAACTCTTCCCACAAATGATGTTTTACACAAGGTAAGGTTTAGAGATGCATCATCTTAACAGCAGCCAGCAAATCACTAAATAGCTCTGACCTCCTGCCACCCACGCCTGAGCTGGCCTTTGAAAAGGAAGAGTCTGGATTTCCCTTTCAAGAGATTGCTGCTCTTTAAATGGTTGCTAAATTATGTGACTAAGTTCAGACAATATGCTAAAATGTTTAATTTAGCAGTCATCTCATGGCATATTAATTAAGGCTTTTGGTCAGTTTTTCTCCCTTTAAGAGCCTGAATTGTAAGACAGGTAAATTAAGTCCCTTATGAAACTCAAATTTCACTGACCTTTTCTGGCAAGCCTCCTCGCTGACAATGCTACTGAAGGCCCACCACATCATCGGTGATAGCAAACACTGAGTAACAGCTCCCGACCTTCTTGATTGCAAGATCAACATCTTCATGTGCCCCAAACCCACGAGCTATGCATTACCAACCTCAGAGTGCTGAGACATTTCTGAAGCAGTTCAGGGGCTGGTGATGAGAGCAGCTTCCAGCAGGTGCCACCTGATGGCACTGGGCAGGCTGGGGCAGCCCATTGCCTGTCACAGGAGCAGGGTCACTGTGTCCTCGACAAGACTGCCTCCTCCTGTAGCCAGAAATTGGATTATCCAACTGCTCCTGAGCACCAGTGCACTGAAATGTGCAGGAGGCACATATGGGCCCAGAGCTGAAAGATGGCCTCTTTTGTTCTGGTTGTGAAATCCCTAATTTTTTTGTTTTAGAGGCTGAACATCACAGCTCTGTGTGTGCTCTCCATGTAGCGGTGCCTTGTACCACAGCACCAGAGGACAGGGCCTGGCAAAACATGAACAACAACATTACAAAGCTGGGTTTGGGGATGCTTTCTATATTACATTTTTTTTCTTTCTTGTTAAATCTCCCATGTATAGCTGTACTCCACACACCATCCCCCCTTGGGGCTGCTGTGCTGGGTGCAGGCTGGAGAAGGCTGGTGGCCCCACACAGTTCTGCAGCCTGTGGGTGCCCATCTGCCCCTGTGGTACCACGATGTTCATGCAAGGTTTGCAAAGAGTGCATCCAGTGCATGGAGCTGCTAAATAGTTATGACTTTTTCCCTTTTTCTCCTCCTTTTCAAAATTCAGTGATATTTTTAGCAGGGACTCCTCGGCTCAGGGGTGTGCCCTGGGCTTGTGACTGCTCCATTTACAGTCCCAGGGTCCCAGGAGGAGCTGGGCAAATGAGGGCTGTTAATTGCTGCTATTTATAGCTTTAATCATATGGCCCTGGGGTTAGGAGCGCTGTGCGGTGTCTGCTGTGTTGGGATGAAGGAACTGAGTGGAAAGGAGCTGAGGTCAACCCACCCAGGATGCGCTGAGAGGCAGCACTTTGCTCTTATCCCAGCTTGGGAGCGCAGTGCACCCAGAGCCCTTGGCTAGCTTTCAGGTTCACTTTGGCACGTAGCTGCTATTTCCAGTTCACACTAGACACTCTGACTCGATGGTTTTTAAGCAAATGCTTTCGAAGGGTTTATGAGAGGAGTTTGCTATTGCAGGTGTATAAATTCATGTTTACTTTGTGGGATGTTACACCAGTCTCTTACAGATCATATGAACAGTGTGTTTTTTCCTGCATCTCATCATTTGCATACGACAAGCAGAATCTTTCAGAGTATGTTTCAGTCTTTGATTAAATTTGTCAGATTATCTGCCACCGGAGAGGAGGTTGGCTTAGAGGACACGATCAGCTAATTCACCATCATCTGCTCCACCATGCCTGAAGCTGCTCAGCCACAAAGGGACGAGCAGCCCAGGGAGTGCTGGTTTGCAGTCAGAGACTGCCCCGATGGAGATCAGAAGTTGGAAAACATCAAAAAGTGAGAATCTGTAATCAGTAAATAGGTAAAATTCCTGAATAAATGGGAATTCTGGGTTCTTTAGGTTGACTTCGACAGATTTGTGCATTTGGAGCTGTGATTTCTCTAACAAGAAAACTGCCAGCAATTTTTCCAAGGTAGCAGAGTTTGTCCCTGACTCATTTGTACTTCTGTTTGGAAATCCTCTGCTCATTGTATAAGACTCCCTGAGTCTCCACCAAGACTGATTAATTACCCCACACTGGGGAGCAGGCAGCGATAAGCTTTTTTGAAGATGAGTGTTAATATGTTTTCTTGGTTTCAACCACTCTTAGTCAGCCTGGGTCACTAAATTAATCTGCATTGAACATTCACTCCTATGGTCACAATTTCATCATCCATTTAAAGAAAGAGAACCCTAATAACAGAGCAGCTAATACTACAGTTCTTCACCTCCTGAGACTCTCCCAGACAATTCCAGCAGAATCCTTATTAGTGCAGTATGTGTCTGCTGGGAGATGGCTTAATTCACATATCTGCATTGCCACATGGAGTGAGGTAACTGTGCGGTTTTTCTCCCTCACCAGGAAGATGGGAGGAAGCCACAAATAATGTTGTGATAAATAATTCCCTTCTCTTTTTTGTTCATGTCCACTTCATTGCCACAAAGAGAATTGCTGCTTAATATACAGAAAAAATCAAATATTTTATTGAAAAAAGCCAGAATCTTCACTTTACATCTTTGTAGCTATTGTTTGGAATGTGTTTCCATGGAATAACTGGCTATAAAAACTGGGTTTTCAGCCTAGAGTAATATAGAAAACACCTCGCTGTCGTAGACTGGGTACTGGGTGCTGTAAAAGAAGGATTAGGTAAAATGAGATCTTTGGGTGCGATTACAATCACCTTTTTGCTCTAGATATTTTAATTTTGAAATGATTCTGTGTGGGACACTGACATTGTCATAGTTGGTTGCACTATTTCAGGAGGAAGGAGAGGTTTCAGCTTGGAAGACTGTTACCTAATACACTACAGAGTTTTCAGTCATTTTAAAACAATAGAGGAAAAAAATGGGTGTAAGCGAGTCCAAGACTGAATATGTTATCTTGTCTGTTAACAGGCTCTTCTTGCCTCAGTGTTTTGGCAACTTTATACATTCAGAAATGACTTCATTCAGCAAAAGTGCAAGGAAAATAAAGTTAAATATTATATTGGTTTCCAAACTGCATTTTGTTTTAAATCCTGGACTAAGCCGACTTCACTAACTGAAAGAAAATGAAGTTCAGAATTCATAATCAGCATGGAATGCAAATGGTGGAGAACAAATAAAACAAACTTATTAAAGAAACATTAAAATTCCATAGTTCACCCCTGTGAGGCAGGAGATGCCATGCGTGACACTCTTGACCCTTCTGGCAGGCACTGCCTGATGTGCTCCTTCCCATTTCTTACCTGCAAATCAATACTGCATCCTCACTTCTTCTGTCAGTGCATGCACACATGTGGAACAGAACTTTTTTCCATGCCTTTAGTTGTCCACTTGCTCATTTTGGCAGTATTACTGCTGCATCCCTGTTTTTCAGTAAGTAGACATTCCTCTTTCTAAAGCTAAAGGCGGGGTTAGTTCTGTGTCCAGACTCTGGTTACTTGCCTGAGCCTCTCCTGCATCACAGTTACAGACATCTGCAGCATTCATTTAGTTCAGTAAATTGTCCCAGTGGGTGCAAACCAGAGTAGGGGCTTATGTCTGCCTTCTGCTCTAAAGCACTCTCTGCTAAGATGCCCATGTTGTCCACATGATGTAGCTATCTGGTGTGAATGTCTGCCTATCTGGTTGGTTTTCCCAGGAGTGCAGGGGTGAAGGACTCTCTGGCTTGAATACACTCCTGCTTATGCTGTGATTTTTAATAAAAATACTACAGAAAAATACAGCTTCATGAGTGGCAAAAATACCTAATATAATCAAAAATTTATATTGACAAATTTGCACTATTAACGCAAATCTGAGAAATTGTCCAAATATGCCATGCGTGATGCAGGAATTTCCTCTGGCGTGGAGAGCTGGGCGAGAAATAACATCTGAGCCTGGGACTGAGGACAGCAGCTTCTAGATCTCTTCCACAAAACCCATCCCACAGGACTTTTACTTCTTTACAAAGTGCTTCAGGTGCTGTAAGACCTGTTCTGCCCAGTGTTGTGTGTCGGTGTGGAAGTCGTAGGGCTTTCCTCCTTGTTCCCTTGTTCCTGTGAGATGGCGAAGAAATAAAACCATGTTGGAGCAGCAGCAGAGAGTTGATATGGGGCAATCTCATCTCAGGGGTGGTGGTGAGACAAATTCTCTTTTCATCAATTCCTCTTATCTAGCACAAGTTCCTGTTACAAAGAGCAGGTGGCAGGGACGAGCTCAGCCGTGTTCCTGCACGAACGGTTCTGGGTGCAAAACCATGCCATGCTCTTCCAGCGGCGGCAGCTGCCGCTGGCCCTGGGCCAAACTGCACTGCAGCTGTAAATCGATCTGAGGGCTGGATAACACATCCATCAGCCTGCACGCATCCTGCAAGATTGACATCCAAGAGACAGCACTGCTTATCCCCCAAAGCCTTACAAACTACAATCGAGACATGCTGATTGCTTCATCTCATAGGCACCATCTTTGCAGTGGGTAACAGAGATTTAACACCCACCTTCCCACTATCATTCAGTTGCCCTGCTCACAAAAGTGTCAGACCTGTGTGTTTTTCTCTCCTGGTTCTCCATCCAAATTATTAATGGATGTAGCTCCATTTTCGTTTCATCCAACACCAATGTACAACAGCTTTTGTAGAGGGAATGATGGCAATCCACAGTGTACAACATGGTGCAACAGTTTAGAAAGGGAAGTTTATCCAGCTGGATCTGTCGGCAGATTAAATTCCATGCAAACTAGGCAAATAGAGGTTTAGGACAACATCAGATCTAGAAATAGTATTTTTGATACATAAGTCTTCCAGGATTAATTCCTTCTGTGGACTACTTGAACCAGCAGCTCCAATTCCAATGGACCTAGGGCTGTTTCTCTGCAGTGAGACTGGCGGTGGTCTAGCTCAGTGTCCTTGAGTTGTGGTTTTCGCCATGAGGACATCCTGAGGCGCAAAAGCCTTCGAGATGTCTGTAGGTGACAGAGTGTAACTGTCACCTGACACAGACAAGGCATTCCCTTCCCTCCATAAAACAACATGGAGAAGCTGCCATTGGCCAAGTGCTGTCCTGCTGTGGCAGGTCCCAGGGAGGGCAGTGTGGGGCCCTGCAGTCCCAGCACAGGGCCAGCTGCCCAGGGAATATGCTTTTATGGCCAGTATTAACAGACAGCAGAGCTTTAGATTTTCCCACTTAGCTGACACTTGATATTGGGCTCAACTGTACACTATAACCTTTTAAGAAACAGCTACTACCTGACACATTTTAGTGAAGGAGAGAGATAAGTGTTATTTGCTCAGTGAAGAATCAAAGAACTCAAATTCTTGTATATTTGGATTTTGCTCCAGCTTTAACATGTTTTCTAGTGAAAGGACAGCTATCTGGGCAAACCAGAGAAAAAAATGCCGTGTGCCATATTTCAACCTCCACAGCAACAAGGATGGAGAGGAACCTGAAGCAAACGGCCTAGGCAGCCAAAGTCTTCAGCTTGTCCCTGAAAGGTAGATATATAAAGTCAAACAAAAAATAATCAAACACACATGTTTTCATTCTGATATGAAAAATTAATTGCAGCTTCCTTGCAGAACATGTAACAGCTCCCTTGCAGTGTCCCCTCTCTTTTGCTGAACGTAGAAATGACGCCCAGCCCTTGGTTCAGTGTTTTCTTTGATCACTGACTACGCAGTGATTGATCGCAGCAATTTCTCTCACATGAGCAGAATCCTTCAGATAAACTTGTTTCAGACACTGAGGGCTATGAATGTACTACACACCAAACATTAATGCTTTGCTTGTACTGTTTAAAGTATCATTCAGCAGGGTTCAAAAACACTCATATAAAAACAAGCAAACTGTTTTAAGACTCCTGATTTAATCAGTTTCTGAGAAAGAGAGTCCTGTCTAGGTATGCGTCAGTTACAGGAGGACATTTCACTATAAAATATATCAGAAATCTTATAAAAGCAGTACAGGAAGAAAGAGAATAAAGAAGGTCAGTGGGTGTATATATACAAGTGTGTGTTTGTATCCACATGTAGGCATCCAATAAAAAACTGTGTCATACAGCAATCCAAATGTTGCTCTGTGTTAATCTTGTTTTCTTCCCAGAAGACAATACCTAGAGTTTCATGCACAAGCCATTTTTCCTGTATGCATTTTATGAGATCAGTTGTGGTCACATGCCTGACATAGCTAAAGAATCATATAGCCATTACTACATGTATTTATATGTCTTTGTATCTTCTTTTAAAATATATTATCTAAGCCTTCTCTTATTTTGCAATTATCAGCACCCCCAGAGCCTATCTAGAGGTGAATTTCATTCTCATTCATGAGAATGCAGCTGGAACCTCCCCCTAGTAAGGGACAGCCCGTGTCTTTAATCTGAGTTGTGATTTGGAGTTTCTCAGAGATGTTCAGAACTCTTGCTGTATCGTAATTCATACTTTTTTGATTTCATTATGGCAATTTCTTTCATGAGAAAAAGACTGATCCAAATTGTGAATGGAAAGAGTAGTGGGAAAGCTGCATTCAGTTATTAGTGCTCCAGGAATGGAGAAGGCATCTAAATTCTGAGCTGGTTTCAGCCATAAGATTTCCCATCTTCCTTTCCTAACCTTAACTTACCTATTAGCATATTCATTAAATGTTTTATGGTGTGTATGCCAATTGCAGTGATCTCATGCTGGGCATGAAATCATGAAGCTGCAGTTTCTCTGAGTTTGGATTGGATTATAAATTAGAACCTCAGGGCACTCTGAAAAATGCATGGAGTTTCAAATATCTCTGGGGTGAACCTGGGTTAACTTACTATTATTTTGTATTGCAGGTGCGCAAAAGATACTATTGTTCAATAGTTCATGTGCAGAACAAGGGACCTCTCTTTTTCTAATAAAATTGCAGCATGAATTGTGTACATTGACATCCCATTGATCTTCTCAATAGCAGACCAGTGAGTGGAAGGTAATTTTTGGTAAATCAGGTAGGATAACAGTATTAAAAACTCATGGAGAACCATGGCTGCCAAGCTTCAGGCACCTCTACCATGCTGAAGTTTGCATGTAAACTGCAACAGGGGATCTCAGCAGGTTCGTGAATTGATGATTTTACCTTCTAAGCTCAGAACACAATACTGATATTTGATACATGGGTTCCTGTATTCTATTTGTTAGTTCTTTTGGTAGCATTAAAGTTTTCATATATCTTTGGTCCTGACAGAAAACATTAGAGAAGAAATTAGAATAATGGAGCAGAATAAGCAAACCTTTCTAATTCTCATGAGTCCCTTAGCTTTGGGTTAGCATGGAGGGCATGGAGCCACACCAGTGACAACTCTCCTGAGTGTGTTGACAAGTGGGATTATATCTTATCTCTATTTCTCTAACTGTTAAACATGTAAGAAGACAGACATTATGGTCTCTCAGATTTGGAATAACATTTTTCTTGGGGATATAAAATGGAGCATGGTACGGGAGCAAGCCTATGCCTGCTGTACATCAGTATTTCACTGCCGGCTCCAGGAGCACTATGACACCAAGGACATGACTCTCTGGGACGTTATCCCTTCTGGGGCCACCACATCCTGTTGGGAAGGCCTCTTGGGTTGGTCCTGTCCTTTGAGATGAAGGAATCAGCCTGTTTGCAGGAGATGCCACAGCTCATGGACTGGCAAAGTTAGCTTGCATGTTTGATTAGATGATTCATTTGCCACTGTTGTTGTCTCTGGAGTGCCAACAAACGAGCTTGACCAAATGTAGCTGCTTTATGAAGAAACATAAACTAATCCAATTTTAAAATAAAACAGAACATTTTGAAATCATGCTCATTTACTGTGTAAACACTGACCACAATTAACTAGGCATTCTTCACTTTGGGGAAATACAAAGTTATGGATAGACAGGGAGATATTCTGCTTGGTTCGACGGTTCCAGGCGAGCATTGTGGTGGTAAGTAACTTTCATTTTTGGAGTGATACTGAATTAGTGGCCTTTAGAGAACCGCTGGAGAAATTTAAATTAGAAAATAATCAAGAGCCTTGGTAATGTGTACATACGGTAATATGTAATGTGTTACACAATTAAGTCAATGTTAGTTCAAGGAAAACCTTTGAAAATCATTCACTGCTAATTCAGCGCCAGATTGTGTACAACATAGCCCCCAGTTCAGCCATGGACCTTAATGGCACAATATTAATTTGAACTCACACAACTTGGTGCTAGATATGAAGGGGGAAAGCTTCATTTTTTTTTTTTCCACCCAGAAAAATGCTAAAAAAATTGTATATTTTCTTAACCCAAAGCAGTAGTAAATCTCCCAGGTCTCAGGTGAATATCCAAACAAAAGCTGGATACAACCGCAGTGGCATCTGGAGAGGAACCCACACTGCCTGACACAGCTGCGGTGGGTGCAGGTCCTCGGTGTCCCCTTGGGTGGGAGAGGTGGCAGAGGGAGCCCAGGGTTGAACAGTGCAGCATCCCAGGTTTGCATCTCCCATCCCAACTGCCCACTGCAGATAGACAGACTGAAAGGAGAATGCACACATTTGGGGGCAGAAAGAACACTTTTCAAGCAACAATAAGAACCAACTCTCTGGGTAGATGTTATTCTGCAGGATGGTGCAATACAGCAGTGATCTTCCCTGGGCCAAAGGCAAATATTCAATCATATCTTAAAATTTGTCCAGTCTGATTTGAAAAATAAGTTTCATTCCAGAGCTGTGCTCTTATTCTCTCTTTCAGCTGCAGAGGTTTTGCAATTTGCACTAACCTTGAAGATACAAGACAAAATATGTGCTAATGATATTCCAATCTCCCAGCTGGTGTTGGCAACTCTTTTACTGCTCCACAGGACAAGTGCAAGTACAAATGCAAGTACCAGAACCTTGTTGAGAGCAGAGTGTCCCACATTTCAGTCTAACCATTCGAACTACAAGATATGTAATAAAACAGTTTCTGCTCTGAATGAATAATTGAGCTGCTTCTGTGGGGAGGCCTCTAAAGAGCCATGTGGCAGAATGTTTTTTAAGGCACTTATGAAAGCTATCCCACCTGGAAACCATCCCACACACAGAGCCCACGTTGCTCTTCCTCTCAGCTTGGTTTAATTGCTCGTTCTATGTCTGTACCTAATCTGAATGGTGAAGAAATATGCAGGATACATGAAATACTATAATTATTTTTAATGTAGAGCAAGATTTCCAAAATCATGAGACTCCATGAATGTCACTGGGCATTTTTTGTTTGAAAATCCCTTTCATTAATGCAATAATGCTCAAGGATATCAAAAAGAATTTAAGAATGCTTTAATGCTTGGTTCTTGAAACAATTATGTAGCACATAAAAATTTCACTGCCACATCCTCCACCATGCAGCAGGTGCTGCGCAGCCCTGCAGAGGGGACCCACTGCTGGGACACCCATCCCAGGCAATTCCTCCTTAGTCAGGCAACCCCCTGCTGGATGTCTGCACCATAGAGCCAGACCTCAACAGAGAATAATTTTCACATTCTGAAAAACATTTAGAGATGAAAAAAAAAATTCTCTTTTCCTCCTTGAGATGTCATAGTGAATAACAATAATGATGATGATGATGATGATAATGAGGCTGCTGCTGATGATGACAGCACTTGTGACAAATCAGTATTTCCTAGTGTAAGATGTGTTGCCAGAAATATCCGATAAACTTGATGTTTACCACTGATATCATAATAGTGGTTGAATGTCTCTTAGTGGTTCATTAGACAGCTTGAATAACATGTCCTCCTCTTCCTGCTTCAGCAAGTAAGCTGGGAGTAAGGTCTGGTCCACCTATCTCTGAACCTTATTTATACCAAAGTTAGAGTCAGAGGAGAGAGATAAGCCCCGTTGAAAGCATCCAAAGATTTTCTTTCTTGAAGTATAGGCACTTAAATTAGGTAGACAGATCTTTCACTGTGTCCTTGGAGAACAGCTCTGTTTCCAAAGACTACATGGAAAACTGAAGCAATCAAGTCAGGGAAACAAATTCCACAATTGTTCTGAAACATATATATAATACGTCCTACCTGATACGTGCAGTATTGCTTTTTAATCAATTTTTTAATCAAGATGTATATCTTTTGCTAGATTAAATGTTCCATATCTTGAGTGAAAGTAAGGAGTGTAGCAGTGGCTCACAACTCTTGTGGGAATTCAGCTCACAGAATTGCTCAGATTCTTGAAAAATATTTTGTCTCTTCCATGCTTGATTTAAACTCTTGTGGCTAATTTGTGCCTAAAAAGCATATTTGCAAACGACAGTCTTTGTCTCAGAGCTTTAGATTATCTGATGTATACTGGGTCCAAATCACTCTGTTCCTGAATACAGGAATGGAAAACTTGATTTTTCTGCTTGGGAAGGTGGTAGTCATGTTGAACATTAATCCAGGGAAAGGAGATTCTAGTGAACAAGAGGACATACCTGGAGTATAAGATACCTTGTTTTTTTCTGAAGGGTTTGCATATTGCTATTTAGTACGCAATTTGCATACCTGAGCTGTCCAAACTATTTAGGTTGCAAGTTTCTCATCTGTGGAGCACCATGCGCTCCCCTGTGTTGTAAGTTACTAACTGTAGCACTAAAGTCACACAATAGGGGAAATGAAGTAAAAATACAGTTTCATTACTCACCTTACGTGCCATCACTTTACCTCACTTAGTCTTTGGTGCTTTTAAAACTGATTTTGTACTGTTGCTTGGGAAAAAAAGTTGTGAACAAGATAAAGCTGAACTAAACAACAAATGCTGGAGATGGAATGAACACCCACTACTAAGATTCAGCTGTTTTGTGCTTCAGGAAGATATTGTCTTATTCTCATTCCTACCTTTCCCATGGGCATACTAATGTGTTTTTGACATAATTTGTGCAGAGGCCACCTCCAAAGCAGAGAGCTTTGAGGGGAGTGTTACTGTCTTGTAGAGGAAATGCTGGTTTGTTGGGACTGTACACTGTACATCAGGACCGTACCTTCTGGGAGTGGTGTTAGCTCACAGCAGGATGGAGGAATGCCTGGGTTACTGTCATGCTTGTGGTTATTTGAGAATACAATTACTGTCCGTCACGGAAATATGAACCACTTTTGAACTAAAAAGGAAAACAGACATTACTAGGAACAACACAGGAATCAAATACACTCTTCCTCATTCTCAGTGCTGTTACTTGATTTAGATGAGGCAGTTCCTTGCTTTCTGTAGGGCTCACTGGATATTATATAACGTTTCCCCAGCAAAACTCCTGTTGAGCTTTTTCTTATTTCAGTTTGATCCAAAGTTCAAGGGATTCGGTAAAGAATTTCCATTAGCTTCAACAGCCTTATATCAAGCTCTTAGGTCTTTATTTGGTCTTTAAGCATCCTCTGTTTCAAAGTGCTAGACAAGCTTCCTGCTAATTTTTAAATTCTGACTCACCAGCAGACAGCTAGCCTTTTTAAACTTAATTCAAGTTACTAACTCAGAGCCTGTAGAAGTTGGGGAGAGACCATTAATAGTGCTGCACAAACTGTCAGATTTCTTTTCTGAATGATAAGCCACTATTTGATGGTCTTAGAAATTGCGTAATTGGCATTTCCTCCCACCTGTTCTATAATTGCTCTACTTTCAGTACAAGATGGAGGGTTTCATTATGTCACAACACAGAGAAATATTGGGAGTGTTTATGTATCTACCACTGCTTCTAAAAGGTGCAAAATTAGAGAACAGATAAGGTTCACTCCTGTGGCCTTACAAAAGATCTCTGTGTTGCTATTCAGAAGGTTTGAGTTTAGTGACAACAACAAGCAAAAAATGGGGGTAAGGAAAAGTTAGCATATTAAGAGAGTGGGGAAGATTGGAAGATAAATTTGTAATACTCTATTTTAAAAATGTTGTCACTTTTTTGGCTAACAAACTGCCCATGAACAGATTATGATTTGTCTTGATGAATGTAATAATCTTGGTGAGTAATTTATCATCTGTAGTTTATTCATGAAGATGATTTAAATAGAAATTTTGACAAGTCTGGTCACATGGACAGCAGGTCCTGGACTGGATAAGGATGTCAAAGATTCCTACTCAGGCAGGAATTCCAGCACTTTGGAATTGGTACAGCAAGATTCTGAGGGTCATAGAATCATAGAATCATTTAGGTTGGAAAAGACCTCCAAGATCATCCAGTCCAACCTTTAACCTAGCACTGCCAAGTCTACCACTACGCCATGTCCCTAAGCACTACACCTACATGCCTTTTGAATATCTCCAGGGATGGTGACTCAACTACTTCCCTGGGCTGCCTGTTCCAATGCTTTACAACCCCTTCAGTGAAGAAATTTTTCCTAATATCCAGCCTAAACCTCTCCTGGTGCAACTTGAGGCCATTTGCGTTTGTCTTACCAGTTGGCACTTGGGAAAAGAGACCGACCCCCACCTCACTATAGCCTTCTTTGAGGTAGTTGTATACAGTGATAAGGTCTCCTCTGAGCCTCCTGTTAGCTGGGACTAAACAACGCAGATCCCTCAGCTGCTCCTCATAACACTTGTTCTCCGGCCCCCTCACCAGCTTCGTTGCCTTTCTTTGGACACGCTCCAGCACCTCAATGTCCTTCTTGTAGTGAGGGGCCCAAAGCTGAACACAGTATTTGAGGTGCAGCCTCACCAGAGCCCAGTACAGGGGTAACATTGTCCTGACATTGTCTCTTAAATCTTGCTATTCTGATATTTCTAATACCATTTTCTCATCTGTCAAATTGCCTATAGGGAAAAAAAAGTAAATAAATAAGGAAAAGAGAGAACAAAATGGGCAGCAGATTGTTCAAACTACATTATTTTGTAAACTTAAGAAATATTTATCAGAACTCTCTTCATCCAAAATTCATAGCACAGTATGAACCATATTGTTCATAAGGTTCTGTGAGTCAATTCTAGCTAAGACTCCTATGCTAAATACAGTATATTATAGAGAAGATGGGTTTCCTGCGTGCATATTACTCTAAGTCGGTATCAGAAGCTGCAGCAGCTGCAGGCCTGGTTTTGTGGCAACGTGCTGGGAGCCTTTGTCCAAGACACATAGACATGCAGATGTGCATCTAATGGGATTTGCTAAAGGACCTAAGCAACTAGACGTTTTTGACTAACTAGGTGCTTCTGCCCTTCGGTTATGCAGAGACCTTCGGAGAACTATCCTGTTTTGCATTAATGGTGTGCCCTCAGTGCTGCTATGGAAAGATGTGGAGCTTTCATATGGAAGAGTCAAAACAAATGAAAAGAGAAGAAAAAGCCTAAGGTGCATTCCCTGTATGTTTGGCCGTTCTTGCAAGTTCCCAAAACTTGTGGAAAAAATGAGGAATGAACTCCCACGACCCTTGCGTTGTCACTGCATGGGACAGCAAGTCCTCCATCACGTCCCATGTCAGAGACAAGGTGAAGGGACTGCAGCGGTGCAGCCAGGACAGGATGTATCTCCTGCTGCTCCTAGATCAGTAGGATCCTCTGACAGATCTTACCCAAGAACCTCGTATATGGGACAGGGAAGCCAGAGAAAAGCCACTAAAGCTGCTGACACATCTGTTGCTCCCTGTGTATCCATGCCCACCAAATCCCATATATTTTAGCTGAAAATATGTCTTTTTTCTTGAAACATATAGTTTTCATGGCTTCAGGAACTGAGGTCCTGTTCCCTCACAGTAGTGGGACCCCTCATGAAGGTCTCATCCTTCCCATCCTTAGCTCAAGGCGAGTAAGCATATTGAAAATACTTTACACAGGAGAAAATTATGTCAATGACAGATTTCTGTTCTTAGGGGGCTTTATGTAAATGTACAAGAAGTGCTTTTGATTTCTGTATTTTATTTAGTTTTTTTTTAGTTATTGCTTTATTACTAAATAAGTCTGATTAGCAATAACAATGCTTAATTATCTTCTAGCTTGTATGACTTGTAAAGTCTAGTTAACGCTACATTTCTCATCTCAGAGTAACACTGTGACATGATCTGACATCTGTGATTTACTTCAGCATTCTTTCTTTTTTATTTGTGGAGAAAAGGCTGCAGACACTAGACTGTAAATTTTCTTCCTTTGCTAACGCATACAGTGGAGAATAGAGCACAAAGAAGACCCAGAATATATACAGGAATCAGGGTATAACATTGTGCCCAAGGAAAAATTGTGCAGAGGAGGATATATTACAGAGAATATTATTGTATTAAAGTAAATAGAAAGTTTCAACAAATTTCAGCATGGGGAACTGAAATACTCAGTTTCAGGAAGTGAACAATTTAATTCTTGGTTGCACAAGATCTGCAGTATGTATTTGAAACAGAGAGGGGATTCAATTAAGTGCACAGAAATGCAGCCAAATTAGAGGATGATTAGAAGTTCTCCAAAAGCCCATTGGTGATTTGTGTTTTTGTTTTGTTTTATTCTTTTCATATAAACAAAGCTTGAAGTCATTTGCATCCCACAACAACTGGATTTTTACATTCACCCAGACTTGTGTTACTGCTTCTGATTTTCTGCACTCTGTGCTGTGGTTCCATTTGGGAGGCACTACCAATTTAATTTCCAACAGCAGCACACTTTGCAGGTAGATCCTTCAGCGAGGCCTCATGCTAAGTACAGTGCTTCTCTGGTGCCTCTGTACCATTACAGAAGTAAGGCATTCTGCTGACCCCATTGCAGGTTAATAATTTAATTATACAAGAGAAAAGTAGACCTGTAACTGCAGAAACATGCTGCACAAAGTCTACACTAAGAAACAAAAACAAAACCACATATCAGCATGGGAAAAGCCTGCCTCTTAATAAGCATATTTTATAGGATCCTTTCCTCCAGCACTGACACAAAAACAATAGAGATCTCATGTCTTGTTAACAGTTCTGCCTTCAGGGGAGTGAAAAGGAAATTTCCTAGAGAAGAATAAGCCTCATGGCAAGTTCCTTTCAGGCATATGGACTCAGGAGATTGAAGTGTTTTTTTCCTTCAAATATTTTCTTAAGTATTTACATAAAGGGTTGTCAGATCAGCATTGTACACCGTCTTTTACAGGCAGTGCCACCAGCAAAAAAGCTGTATGCTGCCAGAGCACGGATGCTCAGAGCCCCTTAGCTTTCACTACTGAATCCATCTCCTGTATCTTTCTATTTACCCGTCTTCTCAGCACTTTTAGTTGGACCAATATAACACGTGTTTATTACCACTGCCACTCTGTGTCTGAAATTATATATGAGGATTTGTGCTCTCATAAGAAAATAATAAATGCATTAGACTAATGTGATTCAGTAGTCACGAGCCGTATCTCCCAAGCTGTCTGGAGGAAACACAGCTTTTACTAAGCTTGTGCCTGATGATACTCACAGGTTTGTTTTGCAAGTGACTGACAAAGTGCTGTGTTATGAAGGCTGGAATACAGGCAGGCTTTGTGTAATACTGGCTATTTATACCACCTTTGCAAATGATTCCTTTGTTGTGCTAACGAGCGTAGGGTACTGCCGAGGCGTTATTTCAGAAGCTGTGTGCTTACACTGCCGTGGCTGGCAGCCCTCCGCGGGGCCTCGCAGAGAAGCTGCCTCCGCTAACCCGTGCCTCCACTATTTCTGTGCATGAAGAGCACCATAAAGACAATCTCTTCTGAGAAAAAAAAAGGCCTACTTGTACACTATGTCCCATAAAGTATCAGATTGTGGACACTGATGTCTAGTGTAAATGTATTACAATTTTACTCCAAGAGGTATCTTGTGACTCTGAGGGCTAGAAAGGCATTTATGAATTGACATTTTCCCAGGCTTTATTTTTAATGAAACACTAAAGTGTCTGTGGCAACAACGTGATGAATTAATGGCAAAGTGAAATAATTTGTTTGCATATCAGATGAGGCATATAACAAAAGAATCACATAATCTTACCCCTCTAGAGCAAATAAACTTTAAAATTGTAAAACTAATGGATAAAATGGGAAGTTTTCAGGGAAAACAGTAGGAAGAAATTGAAGCATTTGTGCTTTTGCAGAAGCACATCTGGTCTTGGGAGAAGGATGAAAACAGGGAGGACAGTGTTTTCTGATAGTCAGGAAGTGAGGGACCAATTCCTCACTCGGTGGACTCCGGACCCCTTGTGCAGACTTGTTTTTGTTATTCAGCCCCTTGGTGCATTCAAACCCCATAATACCAAATTAATATGGTTCTGTGAAACAAATGACAGATTTAGGAGGTGCTGAGACACTTAGGTAACAGGGACCACAGAAGCATCTATCTTACTTGAAAGAGAAATACAACTTGTCCCCTCTGGCATTTTGCTTCTGTGTGGGAGTGTATGAAGAGCAAAGATATGCCTTTAAAAAGCTGCATCTCTGCGCTCACTCTGTTGAGCTGTGTGATAGTTGTGCACAGCTTATCACCCTACCTAACGGCGGGGTGTATCTGTCACTGTTGTTAAAAGCTCAGGAATTGCCTTCTGCCCCAAATCCCACAGTTTATGGTGTCTTCCTCACTCCAGCCCTACATACCAGGTCAGAAAGCACCCAGTGTTTTGCCACCCTGGAGCCTGACTTCGGTAAGGAAACGTTTCCCCAGCCAGGAGATCGGGAACGTTAGAATTCCGTGCTCTGCCCAAGCATGCCTGAGCCTGGCGGTTGCAGCACTGCCCTCCGAGCCCTGGGCACGGCTCCCTGCACGGCAGCCGGCAAACTTCCTTCAGCTCCTCAGTAAAGAGCCGTTACAGACAGATATTTTCTTACTCATTTCTTGTTCCCAATGCCAGGCAGGCAGCTGCTGACCTGAGAGGCTCAAAGGGCTGTCGGAGATGAGTCCGGCACGCACTCACATTGGCGGCAGGAGCCCGGGATGAAGTCCTACCGCCCACCAGCGCTTGGAGAAAGACCGTGTCTCGCAGGAGTCACCTCACTGCAGCCCTGAGCAAGCTGCTGAAGGGCCCACAGTTCGAACTTTGCTGATACTCTCTGGTTTGTCTATGGGCCTGCTGAGTCTGTTTATTTTATGAATTTTCCTGCTCAGCAGTCAGGCTCAAGATCCTCTACCCATGCTGCAAACTGATACTTATATATTATTTCTGTATACCTGACCTCCAGGTGCCCAATAGTTTCTCATGTATAGTAGGAAAAGCCTGCACAGCAGCTCCTGCAGTCTTCTCCCAGGCAGAGATACCTGGAAGGTAAGAGTAATGAGAGCCACTGCTCAGCTGCCTGTATCTTGTACCAGATCTAGTCCAATTTACAATATAGTTCTTTACATGTCCATTTTTCAACTACCTCCCAGTATGTATAATCAAATTACTTTTCTTTCCCTCATTTGATTTCCTCGGGTAAAAATGCACACACTTCTGCCTGTCAAATGCTAAGGAGAGCTTATTAGGATCAGTCATAAAAAATCTATATACTACCTGCAAATAACTGAAATCCTATTTTCAGCTTTCTAGATGCATAATTCACTGTGCTGCTCGGCAATCCAAATTGCAGCCATTAAAACCTTTGATCCTGAAGGACAACAAAGGAGAAAACACACTTTCTTATCTCTCACTTTGGTCTTGTGGGAAATACGAGGAGATGACACCAGAGGTCTTTACAGCCTCAAATAGATAGGTATAAAGCACTCTGACCCACGTAAAGAGTGGGAATGAAATTGAAATTGTCGGAGAACAGCCATTCTCTCATGTCAAATGCTTTCTCGGCACCTAACAATCACACTGCCATAACCAGAGGAGTCTCTGCAAGAAACCACATACAGATGTTACCTAGTCAGATTTCTCCTTAAGCATCCTACATAACATAGAAGTATTAACAGATCTTTCTATATGTATTTATAGCTTCAGGTAAGGAATTAGCAGTCTGAACTCTCGCTGGATTGTAGTACTTGCAAGGTAAGGGAAATTGCATCTTACTCTACTGGAAAATTCTGGTTTCATTTATATTTTCCAGAAAGTGAAGTGAGAATGTGTTCCAAACCTGGATATAAATTTTTGAATGATCTTGAGTGTAATGTCTGCCTACAAAGCCAGTTTTTCCCAGTTGACTATCAGGTTTCCTAATTAATATACATTTATTTGTTTGTTTGCTTATTTATTACAAGGGTAACTTTCCAGTAGCTCTAGCAAAGTATTGCAGCAAATATTGTTTTATCCCTATCTAGCCTAATACAAAAAGAAATACTTGAATGTAAGTTCAATGAATTATTTATTGTAGAAAGGATAGTCTAACCCAATATAACAAAGAAAGAGAAAAAATATTTACTCCTGCCAAATTGATATCTGAAGATGAGCTTAACATCCCTGAGGTTCTTAAATACCCCAAGTGCTTATTTTTGCATTCCTCTAAACTTGTCACTTATCCCCCATTCCTCCATCTTCCATACGGATCTTTCAGAAAGATCTGTCAGAGATGGCTTAGACCCGATGAGCAGGGAGGTGGCTCCAATCACGTCTGAAGGACAATTAGTGACTGCAGACACAAATCACCACCAGAGTTTGGGCTGGAGACCTGTGTTATCCAGAGCAGAGTTCAGGAGTCTCTGTATGAGCTACAAAGTTCTCTCGGTGGACTGGGAGGGATGTGAAAACACAGGCCAGCCTGCTACTCAAAAGCTATTAACGTCATATAATAAAGCTTTTTCATGACATTTTTCTAGACAGAGAATCGCACATCTTTGTTCCTGCCTAAAATATTTGGTATAAACGAAGTATCTGAAATATTAGGATCATACTTTTCAATGATCATTTATAAATATATTGTGATCTCCAAGCATGGATTTGTCATGCCTGAGCAAAACTTTTCACCACTTTTCACTTTTCCATCAAAAAGCTATTCTCAAATCCTGTATCTGAAAATCTCCTATTTTTCACCTGGCTGTAGCTCAGCTGAGTTTGGTGCTTTGGTTTCTTAACTGAAACTTTTCCATCCACCTTTCTTCAGAGCACTTGTGCATATTTTTCCTGAAAAGTTTAAATATATCTACACATGCCAGGGCCTTGAGTTGTCCTGAATTCTGATATGCATTTGTCTAAACATGTCCCATGGCAACCTTGGGAAAGAAGAGCTCAGGAGGCCAGACTGTACCCGAAATAAACCCCCAACTCACTCTCTGCCTGGTGCGGGGGCTCTGCCCTGCCGCAGCAAGCCATCAGTTGTCACCCAAAGCCCTGGAAAACCGCTGTCATCTGCCTTCCACCAGATGGGAGAAATTCTCTGTAGCCTGCTTAGGTCCAATGAGTATTCAAGGTTTTGGGTATTTATTTAAGTTAAAATGATACCTTTCATCCTTTCCTGCTCATCATAGTAAATCAAAATCAAAAGATAGATACAATGCTATGGAGGAAATTATAATATTTAGAAAAATATAAATAATGCTCAATAAAGTGCCCTAAATTCTGCTGATGGACCCTTAGGCTGGGGGAAGGACTCGATTAGGGGATGAGGAGCTGTGGGTCCCAGCCATGGTTCTGGGTGAAGCCTCACTTCCTTGGGGGACATTTCTGGACTTATCTTTAAAAATTAAGTTCAAATCAGATCTGTTCTGCAAAAGAGCTGAGAACTTCATCAGACTCCTGCCTATATCAAAGGCCAAGCAAACGTTCATCCTCAATGTCTCACATCTCCACAGCTGGAAAACTTCAATGGGAAATGAGCAAAGACATTGCTTTACACTCTCAGATAGTTTCAAACAAGCCTAAAGAGGGCAATAATTGTAATAGTAATCAAATTCGTCCTTGCTACTGCAAGTGCATTTACTTCTTTCATATGACGAGCTCCTGAATGTTGACTTCTTCCTGAGCACATGCAGTGGACTGCACCCTGGATCTGCAATGGTGTTCCCAACCTTCCCGCTTCCTCTGCCAGCAGCAGTGAATGCTGCCTGCGCCTTCTGCACTTACTGAGAGCGCACTTCCTAGGGAACTAATGCTGCGCATGTGTTCGCAATGAACGACGCTTCATTTTGCGAGCAGGTTCTGCTCAGGCCAGCGGGTCTGCTCTCAAGCTGTGATACTGTACAGCAATGGAAAAGGGATGAGGATTAGCCTCCCTCTGTCATATCTACACTCGTATGCACATTTACACTTTTCTAACAGAAAAGTTATAGGTACAGCTTTGGAAAAAATTTTGCAGCTTATTTTCATGTTTCTTAAGAAAAGTCACCCTGACATGAAAATTTACCTCAGCTTTTGGCAGACTTAAAAATAATAATTAAGCAATCTTTATGAGTTGAACAAAATGTTCCATTCAAATCCAAAATTACATGCCCTTTACTACTTTAGAACTTACTTAAATGTCTTTACAAACAAGACAAAAATACATTTAGAAAGTAAACACTGAAGCTAACAATCAAGAAATCATGTGGAATTTATTGCAAAAGGTATCGACACACCTGGTGCTTTACTGTTTTTCAGTTTCTTTTCACTGAATCAATCTGGCATAATGTAGTAGTTTAATGAAAGCTTTGGATTTTGAAATAGTCTGTGGGATTTCTGAAACAGTCCATAAGAAAGGTTATACTGCTATTTGATGCTCAGGGTAGAGAAGTTAATACAAAAGATGTATTTCTGAGAATGCCCTTAAGAACATAAAATGGTAGATAAAGTCCTGAAATTATGAAAGACGTGCTGAATCCTTCATCACCTGCATCCAAAGTTCCCAGCAGACTTCTCCTTGCAGGGCTCTTGGAGTCATAAGCACAACCCCCCAATCCCCGCACTACATCCGCGTGCCACTCAGCCCTTATGGGGTGTCAGGAGCAAGTAAACCCCGGGCAGAGAATGAAGCCACCTGAATCCCTCAGCCTGGAGCTAAGCATGGCCCAGAGCTGGAAAGGAAGATTATAGCACTCGTGGATTTCATTGGAAGCAAGTCGCTCTGAAGAGATATTGAAGACAGAAAAATCCTCTGTTTGTTACAGGTGGCAGGTTTAGCGGCGTTAGAAATAGGCAGTATATTACAGTGGGATTACGAAGAAAATGGCAAACTGCAAGACAAGATCATTCTGAAATTTGAAGGAAAAAAAGATATCTGTACCTCGTCCAGCAGCTTGGAAAAAGCACTTTCCTCTGCAAGCAAATATCTGCCAAGTGAGAGCACTGATCATGGAGAGGCAGAGCTACGTAATACAGCTAAGTCAAGTGAATTTGAACAGTTAACAGCTGGACTAATTAGAGAGCACAGTATTATTGGTATAACTGATAACCAGGACTAAGCAAGGTTATTTTGCAAGTAATAGATTTGACTTTGCAAAGAACAGCGGATATTTGCAGAGCTAATGAAAACTGTGCTTCCCAAATTAAAGTGTGAGCAAGCAGGGAAAGGACTGGAGTGCATCTAATTAAAAATGTACACCGAGGCAGGAAGAGAGAATACAAGGGTAAACAAACGGCAGAGACCAGGCTTATTTGCGATAAATACAGCAGGAGGCGCGGCGCGACTCGGAGGTGCCCAGCCCCACGGGAGCAGCGGCGCCCGTGGCACCGCAGGACGCATCCTGCACCGCGGCCCCTGCTGCTGCAGCATCTCCTCGCTGAGCAAACAGCCCTTCGGACTCCAGGGCTGTCAGCCCAGCATCTTTTACTGAAACCAAACACATTGCCAGTGTCTCCAAGAGGTTATTGTACAGCTTACAGAGCTAATGCTTAAAGAGTTTGCTTTTTTGCATGCAAATAAGCTTTGATTTAAACTCATTAGCATTTCCCCCTCTCAGCTCTCAGCTGAGTTATTCTTAGACTCCTTTCTCTTGGAGGAATTATGACTTATTTATCTGACAAAGTGACTACCATCTCCCATCTCATTTTCGTAATCTGACATAACCTTCACAATTCTCAGCAGCTACCTACAGCAGGAAACGTGCCAGGGGCACAGCTGCGGGGTGCCTGCCTTTGCCGGCCGGGCCTTTGCCCAGACCTTCCCGCGTGCTTTGGTCCTCCGGGTTCACACAGCGCAAGCGCAGCTCTGTCACCAGCTCTGGCAGAAATGCCAGAGGGTGTGGCTGCTCCCAGCTGTGCACAGCTGGCTACGGCTGGGGTTGCTGGTCCCCCGTCTCAGAGTTCAAAGTATTATGTTTTCCTCGAGCCTACCTGAGGTTTTTATGATTATTATTTTGCTAGGAGAGGATGCCGCCTCATATCTCCAACAGCATATTTACAGAATCATATTCGGTGTATATTTAGAAGGATATGTAGGATAAACCATAACATACATTTGATTATAGACAAATTTCCAGGAAAAGGTGTTAATTAGTCCAGAAGGTGCACAGAATAAAGGTTTACGGACCACTTGCTGATATTTCCTATTCAGTTAGGGAAACAACTTCTACATGGTGATAGGAATTAGTAAGGCACTTGAAAAAGCAAGACTGTCCACATTATATCAAATAATGAATGGCAGTGAAAATGTCATCGTCTCAGATTGTACAAACAAGGGATCATTGAAAAGTGACACAATCTAAGTGGATAAAAAGGAATTTTCTTCATATACAGTATGAATAATTAGTGAAACTAATTGCCATGAATGTTATTGATGCCAGAAATGTAGCCGGATTCTAAAACCTGGTCAGCAACATGGTTAACAAAAGCATTCAGGATATATAATGATACAATTTCATCTTTTCAGATTTTAACAGACGTGCATATATTTAGAGCATATTTAGCTAGAAAATTTGACAAGAGACATGAAGCCTCATGCATCTGGGTTTAGAGCCACCTATTTAACAATTATGAATGAAGATGGAGTGGATATCATCCCAAACTGGCATACTGCAGACATCGACTGCCATCCAAAGCATATGGTGCCAGCTCGTTGTCAAACAGAAAATGTGGAAACACAAGACTAGGGGTCTGAAGCAAATGACTTCCTATACCTAGACCAGGAAAAAGTTGGCGATATCCCCATAGCAAACTCATGCACCATAATACATCCCATTTGTCTGGTGTGGAAAGTACTAAATGAGCACATTACCTGTTTGCTGGAGGATTGGCTGATAACACTAATGTTGCCGGACTGAAACGGCTGTAAAATCATTAAGCATATCTTGTTTTACTTAACCTAAACTCCTTTAAATTGTAAGACTTCTGCAGAGTGATCGTGAGACTACAATTCCCTGATGTCTTTAATGCAAAATGAAGTCTTATCTTATTAAGCATAATTTTTATCATATCAGTTACTTACTTAACAGATTAGCAAATGTTGTTTTACTAAAATTATAAGACAGCTCCTGATACAAAATTGGATTATGTCAGTTCATTTCTCCATCAGCTTTGCAATATTGCAAAAACCAAGATTTCATATTAACGTGGAAATCACTAAAATTTCTCTCGTAATTAGACTCAACCTTCCTTTGCTATTGACACACAAATATTAGCTTGTGTCTTCCTAGAGAAAGCCCTGTTTCCAGTTTTAGGTATATATAGAATAAAATTTCTGCACACTAAGGAATACTAAAAAGTGAAGAATTTTTAAACTCTGTAACTGAAGATTTCAGAGTAAAGTATGTATCTCTGAATATTTGTCAGGGGCATTTTAAAATGATTTCTAAGATTGTCTTTCCAGCTAGTGGAGTTGGAAATGTTAAAGTCTTTGGGAACGTTTATTTTTTTTTTTCCCCCCTGATTAAACTCAGTCAAATTTCACCAGGTTTTGACATTTGATGACTTCAGCCTAGTTCCTCCTGCTTTCCCTTAACCATTCAAAGCCACCAGGCCATGAGTCTGTGGGCCACTGGAAAGGTGACTACAGTTCATGGAGTGAAAATAAATGCTGAAGATTATGTACACTCTAAAGGTCAAGTTCAAAATAGTATAAATCCATCTCTGTATAACTGTCTTAAAGTTACTTTAAAGTTGCAGCTGCTTCTCATAGTGAGATGCTTGTCCGTACCCTGGTATGCAGGGATTAGGGTCACCCTTGCAAAGAGCTTTGACAGTACTTAGAGACTGATCCGGTCCCATAAAATCAGGATCAAGACTGTTTCCCTCCCTCCCCACTGCAGCACAGCTCATAAAATTCACCTGTTATTTGCCAATAGAAGTTACATGTGTCCGGTCTGACCAGCTGAGATATATCTGTTCTTTATTGTGCCTCTGCTATTAGCAGTAGGAATGTAATATTATTACTGCAAAATCATTGCAACACAATTGTAGTATATCCAGCAACATTCAGTACTATAAATTTGTGTTCATGGAAGTCTCAGAGAGCTATATTCATACTGTATAAAATTTAGATATCAGATCCAGGTTTTATTTTTCATATAATTTACTCTTACCTACTAATGATAATATTTTGAATAGTTACAATTGAGCCTGAAGGTCTTAATTTGCATTTAACTAGCAAACTTTTGCAAGCAGCACACACCAACAGTTTTAAATGTCACAGCAATGTTTAATCATGCAAGACAATGCATAAAAATACTCAAAAATATTCCTAATTGGCAATGCAATTATTTGCCTTATTGCCTAAACTGTGTTGCCATATACTTTGTCCAAGACTTCAAATTTATACTTTCCAAAACGAAAAGAGTAAATCAGCAAGGCAACATCCTAAAGGCAACTCCTCTTATGCTGATGTAAACTGGGCAGGCTTTCACCCAGAAGAGCTACCACCATCTTGCACATATGAAGAAGAAATTGCGGTATGCCAGGACAGACGCACACACATGGGCAAAAGTCCTTTTACAATGTATGAAATTATAGGCTTCCTCCCCACGGCCTGGGTGGCTTTTCCATTCCCAGCAACTAAAAAAACTGAAATGAGATTTCTACAAATTAAATGTTCACACAATGTTAAAGCATATATGTACGAAGAGTTTCACTGGCAGATGGCCACAGGCTGGCAGCCAGTGCTGACAACAGGCACCTGACAGCTCTCCCACATCAGCCGAGATACAAGTCCCCTTTCCGAAAGTCACTGATCTTGATGTAAAAACTTCTAAAATATGTTTTGTACCAAAACACTTTCCTCATTCTGCAGCAAACTCCAGGCAGTGCCTGCCCACACCGTCAGAGCTATTTGCTCTGCTTCTGACCCGCCTGTACACGGCTGCAGCTTGCTGACATCAGATCTTGCGGCTTTGCCTAAAGAGCTAAAGAGCTTTCCACTGTCAGGAATTTTCTATGCATTTAGGCAGTCATAATATCAGCTGGATAAAGGTATAAATTAGGAAGCCAGGAAGTCTCACAGGTACTTTGATGAACCATATCTGTATATTCTTTTAAAGACATATCTGTGGGAAACAGCAGGTGCCATATAATGGTTGGACTTGATGATCTTACAGGTCTTTTCCAACCTCAATGATTCTAAGATTCAATAGGTGCCCCTCTCTCCCTGCACTATAAGGTAGGTGTCTTGCCATCAGTGGAGGGAACCAGTCCTTGAACTGAGAAGCATAATTAAGTGAAATAATCTTTCTTTACTGCATCTTTCAACTCTCCACTCTCTGCTCTGGCTTTACTCTTCCCTGGAGAGTTTCTTTTTACTGCTAACACTACCTTGTCTGGAAGGCTTCATAAATCACATGCTGAAGAGCCAAGGTATCACCTGTAGCTGTTACCAGGCATTCCTCGTTAGCAGCAATAGGGCACTCCACAGTTGCATCTCAGATACAAACTAGAAAGCAGAATTCAAATAATTAATCATAACAGTTTATAATCTCATCATATGGTTCATTTGAAAGCCAGAGTTAAAAATTAATAACTGTTTAAACAGAGGAGAAATATCTTATTTCTGATGTTGTCAATCTTCAGCACTGTTAAGAACATAAGAACTGCTACAGCTGGTCAGACTAAGGATATATTTAGCAAGCTTCTGCTCTGTGGCAGTGATGATTAGGAAAGAATTTAATAACATGGCAGGTAACGAATAATCCTTTCTCCTCTTGGAAATCATCACTAGCAAATTTTATACATTTTGAACTGTCATAGAAAAAGCATCAAGACTATGACCCAGGAGACTTGAAGTTGATTCATGCTGCTAACACATTTTCCTCTATTCTCTCTGCACTTATTTCTGTGTCTATATCTGTAGAAAGGTGATAACAACACTTCCTATACTCCACAGGCTTTTTCTATTTCAAACCCTATCCTCAGGATACAGAAGGTGCATGTGAATGGAGAGCACTTCACTCAGTTGGTCCGAGGTCATAGCAGGATAGCAGTCTTATCACAACACGGTATAATAATAGCAACAACAATAATAATAGCTCCTTAAAAAGAGAAATTAAATGGTAGGGTATCTAGGGAAACTATTTTCCTTCCCCCTTCATCACAGCTCTGTTTCCCTTTGCTTGCTCCTTCTCACCCCTTTCCTCCCTGCCAGCCCTGCAGAAGATGAAATGAGTTTTCCCACCGCAGACACGAGCCTTCGCCAGCTGAGATTGTCCCTGAGCAGTGCTCTTATCTCAAGGTGTTGGCAGGTATTGTAAGACAGAGCTGAGGAACCGGGTGAATTCCAGACTGAAGAAATTACATGCCTACAGCACATCACACGGTTAACAAAATGGAAAAATTGAAGCACAGGTCCCATTAGTTTTCTCTTTTAAAGCACAGACACCTTGAGTTTATGAATTAGTAAGCCTTTTTCATTTCATAGTCCATAGGGAATTGCTGTTTCCTGTGCTGTTCCTTGTCTTGCTGTGCTTTCTTGTAACTTTTATTTTAACCTTCTGTTTCTCTTCTCATTGCATTTGAAGAAAAGTTCTGCAGAGGAAAATGCTGTCTTCCTTGTCCTAACTGCCAGCAATTGGCTATGGAACAGACAGAAACATCATTAAAATTGGAATTATTTTCAGTTCCCACGTTGCTCACTTATAATATTCAAACCTTGCTGTACACCCCCTAAGGTGTGCAAACAGGAGTGAGCAAATGCAATGCTTCTCCTGATCTACCTTTTTTTTTTTTTCACTTACACAGATGACATGGGGAGACTTTGGCAACATCTCTGGTTTTGTGCCATTTTGTGCCAGTTCTCCCATCATCTCGGAGAACTGTGACTGAAATTTGTTATGTGCAAACATATCTTATACATTTTAACCCCTTTTAAAATGACTGGTAGGTGAAAAGGACCTTTTAGTCTAACTGGGAACCACTTTCTTTCTCATATATAGACAGTATCTGAATCAGGAGCCCACCTGGACTAGAATGAGACTGAATGTCCTAAACCGAATAGCTAAAACATAACTGTACCTGAGGTTAGTCTGCATGCATTAAACATGTTGCAAATAATCATTGACTCAAAACCTGTCATCCAATGTGTAGACAAATGTTGCCTAATATTAAAGGTTTTAGTGAGTATAGCAGTGCTAATTCTGTTCCATTGTGCACTTTCATTCCTAAGTGGCTGGATAAGTAATATCTCTAATCGTTCTAGTAAGAGCCTCTATCAATACTTTCAAAATGACTTATAGCGTTTAACTCTCAGATTATATTTATAAATGGTTTCCACTTAATATATTGTATAGTTGACTTTAATAAGTACTTATTGCAGGCTCGTGTAGTACAAATATGTTGCTTAGGCTGTGATGAAATGGTACTCCCAGGAATACTTACAACAATGAGTGGTTTGGCTAACAACAGAAAACATACATTTGCGAATGCTTTTATTTACACAGCTCTCTGATTTATGTTTCTTTTTGTTTCTGGAGTTGGGTAAAAGATTCCTTCCAAAATAGGAAAACCCTGTGGGGAAAGTATATTGAACCTTTCTTTTTTGTCCACTACTGAAATGCATTTTTGACTTCAAGTATTTTAGATACAAACCACATCCACAATTCTTTCCTAAGCAAATGAGGCTTAATCTCTCTGTTCTGATCTCATTTGTGCTAAGGAGCATCTCAGCTACTAACGCAGGTAAGGTGTTTAACATGTTCTGCGCGTCAGACGAGCGGCAGAGTGCCGGATTCACCTCCCTTCTTGACATTTGTTTCTTATCTCTGACAATTAGTTGTGCTGAACTCACCTTGTTTGTTTTACTATCATGGAATGAAGACAGCTTTGCACTCAGAGCACTGTCTGCAATCCTGTTTTCTTCCTCTACAGTGCAACATATTTTATTAACCCTTTGGTCATGCAGATCTTGTATGCTGAGACATTTCTGCTTTAAGAGTTTTTGATGTAAAGGCAGGGATTTTTTTTTTCCCCAGGATGAGCTCAAGGACAGCGGTGGTGGCCCAGGCAAACATAACTTGAATATGATTCATTTATTTATGGCTTATAAAGCTGAAGAATCTCTTGAGAATCCTTCAGAATTAGAGACTACCTAGATGGAAGACATCATCTCTGCTATTACCAAGTGTAATTAGGTTATTCAGTATTGCATCAGAAAATTGAGATTATTAAAAGGGGATTGAGATTGATTACTTGAGATTGAGTACTAAGAAGAAACCCACCTAAAAACAGGATTAAAAATATAATGCTTTGGTTAAGTTAGCAATAACAGTTTTACTAACAAATCACAGTTATTTTTAATATTGATTGTATTTTTTCTCTGCCCATCACACCTGCTTTTTGTGCTGAATTGTGACTGTTGCTCTACCTGCACAAGCTCTGCTGCAGTGACACACACTGGGGATTTGAAGAGGCTCATTTTTAAAGGAGTTACGTGAAAACCATCTTTATATGTTTTGATTCAAAAGTACCCTTGAAAGAAAAAAATGAAACAACACAATCTACATAGATCAGTTATAATTGTTCTGATTTTCTGAGTTTCTCTGGTAGAAAATGAATAACTCGATCCATTAATAACTTCAGTAGAATTGTGATGTTTGGCCTCCCAGACACCTCCCAGTTTCTGCATTATATAATACATTATACGAATTATGTAAATGTGTTAAGCTTTCAGCTGTGAGCTGTTGTCTGGGTTTACTCTTCCCCAGATAGGATGCAGTTCCACATACATTCAAGATTTAAGCTTTTTCACTCTGTTCAGGTTAAAAGGTTTTATTTCTGAAGCAGCCATTATCTTGACAGAATAGATCAGTCGTCAAGACCTTGCTCATTAACACCTGCCTATTAAAGTGTATGTTATATAAGACATTAACATAGCAGCGCCACAGAGCTCAATCTGAATATTTGCTTTTCCTTTAAAAAGGCTTTTTTTTTTCTGGTAAATTATATGTGTTCCTTAGAGTGTTGTGCTTTGAACTCCGTATTGCTGGTCCCTATAATAAATGCAGCCCTGGAGGACTCCTTTGAAGAATAACTTCATTCCTTAACACTTGAGAAGAAAATGATGAGTCCAGCACTGAGCCATGGTGAGGCTAGCGACTTTTTGGACATGCGTATATCTGTTTATATGTATATATAGACATACACATATATATATATATATACACGCACTCATTTACATCATTCAGACCTGCTAGACCTTAAGGTCCTGATCCCAATTATCTTTACTTATCGTTTGGTAAAACTCCCCTAAAGGAGATGTGAAGACTCAGCTGAGAAAGGCATGCAAGCTTATGTATGTGGAGCGAGTCCTACACTTGCATCCACCCTTTCGGCTCTGCAGATTCCAGCTCCGTAGACTTCAAACAACAACATTAAAATGCAATTCTATTAGTTGAGAGGCTAAAACTTTCTCAGTTAAGATCTTCCTTTTTTGCTTTTAAGAGTTCTTTGAAAATAAGTAGTTTTATTTTTTTTTTTTCTGGTGAGATTTCAAAAATATGAACTATTAGAAGGTGGAAAGAGCAAAAGTATTGTCTTGGAGACAGAAACTGCAAAAGAGAAGCCTCTTCTGAAAACAAGGAAAGCTCAGAGAAGATGAGCTTGCACCAAACCGGCTGGCTGCTGCAGGGCATCGCTGAGGCTGGAGGCAGTGGCTGGTGGGGCAGAACATGAGAGCCCGCAGCCTGGTGGCCACAGTGCTCACAGGAGAGACTCTCTGAGGTCTTTTCTTTCCTGCGGAGAACCCCTGAAATCAGTAGAAATCTTTCTACTGACTGAAATAAACTTTAGATCAGGCCTGGTGTACAAAGGAGATATCCAAAAGAAAATAACCTTTAAAAAAAAAAAATTCATTGTAAAGTGATGTTAGATGAGAAGATTTTAGAGATGACACCTGTGATCGTTCCTTTTATGGAGCTCTTCAAAAACAAAGATCCTTCATCTGTGCAAAAGTTTCATCTCAGGGAAGTTTCTAAGACAACCACCACACACAGCAACAAAGCGATTGCCACAGCTGAATGTTTCCCTCTGACATTACTTTGAGAACAATTAGCCTAATTCTCTCAAAACTTGACAATTAATTCAAATTTGGTTAATTTCAATCACTGGAATGAAAGCAAAAAAGAGAAAAGTATATCAAGGCAGTGCTGGTAATAAATGACAAAACCTTTCTTTTGATTGCTTCAGAGTTGATAAACCTTGTTTGTACCTAAGTGTCAAATATCCTCAGAAACAGGAAACACAAATACCAAGACTGAGTCAAATCCCTGGGAACAGTGATTCCAACTGGCTCATTTCATAAGGGACCATCCACACCAGCTGTATCACACTGTACGTTGCTCCCAGCACCCACACAAAAAGGTGGTTTCCATAGGGAAGTGACACAGTGGTAATTACTGGTGGGTTTTGTCACCCCAGGTTTTAATCTCCGGAGCAGGTAGAGGGATGGGACATTGCTATGCACTGCCTATACCTTGCACATCACTGACTTTACACCTGGGGGTGAAGGTGATAGTTGAGGTTTTTGAAATGTGGAGTGGAAAAACATAGCTAAATATCTAAGAAGTTAGGGATTTTTAAAGGGTTTCTAAGACTGAAATTTTGCTGTCAGGCTCAAATGGCCCCTCTGCTTGCCTTGCAAGAACAGGAGAAATTTTAATTACTGGGTAGGAAAAAGAGATTGTGGGAAAATAATTCTTTTATTCTTTTACATAAATTAAAGGGCAAATTCTGGAGAGTTGTGTAGATGAAGCCAGGGACATTTCAAATCAGAAAACAGAGGAACACAAACTCCAAAATAAATTGTAAAGTGAAAGGAAGGTTTGGTGTCTTTCACTTATAAAGTATGTTGCAACATAAAGAAACAGGCTAGCAAGTATTTTTGGGGTTTGCCTCTCAGTTCAAATCCAGTTTAAGAATGGCTTACAGACAGGTCTGATTTGAAATCCCTGGGGACCATCCAAACAATCAAACATTGATTTTCAATGGTTCACAACCATTCCCTGCTCCACTCCCTGCCCCTGTGATGGGGCAGCTGGAAGAGCATGGCTCAATTCTTCACTCATTGGACTTCAACAGGAGAAATACAAGTTGCAAAATTCCTGTTTTTTTTTTTTCTTCATTCAGAATTTGAACCACTAGCTGTGGAAATAAAACACATCAAATGCAAACATTACTCTTTGAATAAGGCAAACACACAATGATTAATTTACTTTCTTGTTAAGTTGACAGCAGAGGTCAAGGAGGAAGACAACAAAAAATCCCATTTTCTCATCTTGGTTTCAGATTGTTTGGGGAGGCCACTCTAAGCAGCACAAAGGTAATCACCCATCCAGGCAATGAAATGTTACCTCCAATTACTTGCAAGCTCTGGTCACTTTTTGTACACTTCATTGTCACACTAAGGAAATCATTCTGCTCATTTTCACCCTTGCAAATATTTCTCCTGAGACACTGGATTTTATACATTTCTTTTTCCTGCATGTCTTCTCATTCCACTATAATTGCATTCCTCCTGATAGAATTTTTCTTTTAAGTGTTCTGCCTTCTTTCTGCCTTTCTTTGCAGTTATTATTGCATAGTAAAAAAAAATAAGAAAGCAGGAAAAATGCCAAAGCTGCCATTTATTTTAAACGGCTTCTCTAATCCAAGCTTTTTTTCCTTTGCCTTTACATTCAGTATAACCTTGTTGTTTAAATACTGTATCCTTTGAAAAGCTCATCCCTACAACACTCTTACAATAACAATTAATGTGAAGCACTAGCTGTCTCAGCGGTTCTTAAGTTTGCTCTTCAGCCTTAATCTTCCATTCCTTTCTTCAACTCTACCTGTTCTCCACACTCCATAAAACCTGAAGGCTAGAAATAGCATTAAAGCCACACATACATTTTACATTTAAAAAAAATGAATGTAATATAGATATTGGATCATATCATTATGATTTTCATACAGGGAATGAATTCAACATGTTGTAAAAACAAGAAAAATCAAAATCTCCATGAACTTTATAATATCTTTTATGTATACATAAAAAGAAGATGGATGCTGCTGATTTGATTTTCATTGTCTAACTGGCTTTTATTCAAAGAGGAACGTTTGTATTTAGACATTTAGAAAATATGCATTTTTTTGTGATTTAATTTTGTAATCAATAAGAAATACCAAGGAAAAATACTTATTTCATCATAATGAGCTATGGAACTGGGTAGATTATTTTTGTCACTTCTGCAGTGCAGTAGTGAGGTCTATTTGTAGAGAACCAGAACACTTCTTTGATGTGGGTGATTTTAAATAACTTAATTGCAAGGCAGATGGTAAGAAACAAACAACAACAACAACAACTAAAAAAACCTCATGAAACAAAACAAAAAACCCTGCATAAAGGTGGAAAATTGCTTGAGGAATGCTGTGGTCTCATAGGGAGAAATCTTTATTTGTAGCTGGTAACTGCAGACTCCAAATCTGTGATTAGCCTTTAATGTAGAAGAGGTAATAGGATGTAGCTGATGAAAATATGTCAACACAGCATGAGGAAAAGAACAAGAAGGTAACTTTTTCTTCAGACAAAAAGTTTCAGATCTTCAAACACACTTTGTATTCAGTAGCAACAATTGGGGGAAATATAAAACAAAACAAACAAAAGAACCCACAACAGCTTTAATATTCATTCTAAAGCCTCCAAATTATTTTTATGAAATTTCCTCAGGCTTGGTAACATTATGGGTTGCATCAAATCTAGTTTTTCATTGGGTTCCCAATTTTACATGCAGTGTGTTATCATGGGTGAAGCTGGTCACTGAACAAAACAACTGAAAGGTTTGCTTATCTTGAAGAAATTGCTGATGCTGTTGGCACATCCTTCCTGGCACGGCATGGCTGCAGAGGTGTAGTCTTACAGGGAACTTGGCTGCTGGAGCGGTCTCCTGAAACGTGAAAGCTGTCACACAGGGCCTCATATCCTGTTGTGCTACCTGCTTTAACCAAGTTGGTGATAATTATATTATACACATATATACATGCATAGAGATGCTTGAAGCCAGAAGAAACCCAAACGTGACAAATGTTGGAATGACATTGATGACATTGTTGGAATGACAATGATGACATTGGAAACCAATGTCATCCATTACCTACCCAATACCCATCTCTCCTCAACATGCCAAAGCTAGAGTTAAAATGCTAGTTGAAATAACAAAATAACTGTTATCTATAGACAGAAATGTTTTGAGGCAAAAAAAAAAAAAAAAAAAAAATCAATCAAGTTGTGATCCATTGCAGCCAAGAACCATAAACCCGAGGGACTTCACATCAGCCTGAGCAGGACATTAGGAGCACATTACCCAGAACACCTAAAATTGTCTGAATTTCTAACCAATAGAAAAGACAAAAGTAGTGGTTTTTTTTTTTTTGAGAGAGAGATCATCGTAATAAGCACTCCAAGAAAAGTAGTTTTCTGTGTAATGACTAAGAGTGAAAAAAACCTGAACTGAAACTGTAAATTCACACATATGCCCACAAGTCTTTCCTGTGACTCCAAAGTNAGGTAGGGTTTTTTTTTTTTTTTGAGAGAGAGATCATCGTAATAAGCACTCCAAGAAAAGTAGTTTTCTGTGTAATGACTAAGAGTGAAAAAAACCTGAACTGAAACTGTAAATTCACACATATGCCCACAAGTCTTTCCTGTGACTCCAAAGTTATTGCACAATTTAACTGGGCAGTGGGGAAGCCAGATATCCAGTTTCTGAGGAACCACAATTATCATTTTAAGGACTTTTCCTACAAGTACTGTTTCCCCTCAGACTCCTTAAGCCGGTCTTCATGTGTGCCACCGCCTGGAAAACCCTGAGAGGGACCCCAAGCCCTGCACCAGAGGAGGAAAACAAAAGATGCTTGTGCATGAGGCAGTTCTGCTAAGTGAACTTTGGCAAGTCAATTGTGTTCTCCATACCTCAGCTCTCCCGTGACACTGGGATATTGCTGCCACCTCTCATGCCCCATATTTCTCATCTCCTGAGGGTTTCAGCTCATGAGGGTAAGAGGCATCCTTCGCTAGTAAATAGACACAGCAGGACACTCCCATGATGCACTCAGGCCCAAACAATTTTGACTTCTGAAGATGGCTACATTTAAATAAATGGGAAAAAAAAATATTGCTGGGATTAGAACTTCACCTCTCAGAATTACAGATATGGGCACTTTTTTGGATTTTGTTACAGTACATCACAAAGATCTTCAAAAAATTCATGACCACTAATTTCCTGTTTTATTCAGGTGTAGATGGGGTCACAGCATTGTGTGAGCACTGTGACTCACGTGTTACTCTTTGAGAAAGGGATAATTTTCCACTTTATGGGGAAGGAAGAAAACTATGCATACTCCCAAGGGTAAAACCTGGACTTAAATGTGGAAGGGCTTACAGATCACTGAATAGAGATATTAAAGAAACATTACAATTATTATATGGGAGATTATGACCAATGGCAGTGAAATTAGTAACAGCTCTCTGTGGGGTTTTCCCTGTAAATTTCACAACTGCCAGATCCTAATCTCAGGTACATGTCATGCATTGTTTTTTTCTTTTTTTTTTTTTTAAACATGGAAACTGCTGCTGCAATCCTGCCTGCATACCCATTAGCAATTTTTTTTTTTCTTCTGAGATTCTCTTAGATATATTGCCCTTCTGAGATTAAAATCTAGCCCTAAATCTTCAAAGCAATTACATAGACAAAAAGCAGCAATCTCTTCCTGCCATACAACTTTCAGGGAGTAGAAATCACCAGATCAGAAAGCGATGGTAGATTATCAGCCCAGAGAAAAGGCATGATATCCTGCAGGAGTGATCAATACATGAACAAATATGCCTACCTTGATCTTGGTCTTCTATAAAGCTGTAAGAGTTTGTTGCAGATTTTAATGGAAAGACAATTGGACAATATAGATTTTTGCCCCTCCCCGAAAAGGTGCATTTAAAGAGCTAAAGCGAAACAAAGGAAGAATGGTAACAGAAGGAAATCCACACTCACAGCCTGTTTTTGTTTTCTTTTGTTTGAAATAAAAAGCTACTGATTTTTTGGTCTCTTTGAATGCTTTTTTTTTTTTTTTTTGGAGGGTTTATTGAAAAGAAATGAGTAAGCAGGAAGAAAGAAGCTGCTTTTGAGGTCCTTAAAAATTGGATTTTTGGAATGCACTGTACCTGTTTATATTCTGATTACTAGGAATAATTTAAAGAGGAATCAAAGCATTTTTACAAAGAAAAGAATATAATGAATCAATCCCAAATCACATTATTCTGGCTTTGTTCCCCCATGCACTTAAGCTAGTAAAGGCATTTGCAATCACTACATTGGTATTTATTACTTATTTTAAAAGACAGGAGACAAGATTTTTTAAAAATGATCAGCAATATCATGAATCCAGTCAGTAAGCAAGCTTTTTTTTTTTTCTTTTTTAAATAAACACTGCAAGAAGAGAATTTCAACCTAAATATACAGAGATAGGAACTTTGCCTTCAATGTCAACAGAGCTAGGACTTCACTGAAAGGAATAAAACTCCTCATTTTCCAGGGTGGTCGTTCAACTATGACAGCAGAAATTAGCATATTCTCAAGCCTAATTCATGCATAAATTGTTTGATGAATTTGAATATTCTTCAGTTATCATTGCACATAGTAAATGATGGATAAACTATGCTCTGCATAATGTATTGTAGGTAATCTAATAGGAAACGGGCTGGATCTTCCAACCTTGAAATGTTTGTTGTTACTACTGCCATGAATAGCAACCAGAAACCTAGATACCTGTGAGAATATGGTTCAAAAATCTTTGTAACCTGGGCAAAAATTAATCTTTACTACATTACAGAAGAAGAAACTGAAGGAATGCTTTGGAACCATTTACCAAAGATTACAGAAGACAAGCTGGTTGGAAAAGGACTGAAATGGATGAATTTTAGATTCTTATCATGGTCCACGCTTCCTTTATGCTATTAAAAGTAAATCCACTGATGTTAGCAAAAAATGTTGTCTATGAAGTTTGCTTGATTTTAAACAGAAATAATTAAGTACTGCTGTAGTTCTCTCAAGAAAGAAATCCTTCTAAAGATCAAACATCTCCTTTAAGATATAAAGGGGACTGAATGCTATTGCAAAATTTTTCAGTAACTGCATTTGAAGCCATGAATTATATTTATGCAGTTAGAGACCTGTAGCAGAAATAAATTTAAAGCAAACAAACAAACAAACCACCACCAACAAACATAGGAGGGTGACAGAGCACTGGAACAGGTTGCACAGTGAGGTTGTGGAGTCTCCTTCTCTGGAGATACTCAAAGCCTGCCTGGATGCCATCCTGTGCAACGGGCTCTAGGTGATCCTGCTCAGCAGGTGGGTTGGCCTAGATGATCTTCAGTGGTCCCTTCCAACCCTGCCCATTCTGTGATTCTGTGGCATTTACAATTTCAGGCAGAGAGAAAAGCGTCTCTTTGAGCATACCATAGCACTTAGTGGTAAGTGACAAAGTTATATGATACTACAACACTAAAAAGGGAAATTTAGATTCGCAATAAAAGAATTGAAATGGATTTTCATCTACCAGGGTCCTCAAAAATCAGCACTGTGCACCATTTACACTAACAAGATGGTTATTCCATGTTACAATAGACATTTTGATGTGCATATACATTATTTAACATTATTGAGAGGGAAATGATGTTTAGTGAAACTAAAGACAAGATTGTATCTAAATCATCTCTTAAATGTCTATAGGAATTTGTTTACTGGTAACATCTTATAACTTTCACTCTGTATTGTGTTCAATATTCATCAAGTATTTTAAGCAGCTTCTAATCCTTATGTAGGAGGAAATAATCACTGGGCTCACAGCAGACATACAAAGCTTACCAAAACACTATGGAAAAAGCATTCAACGGGCAGTTGAACAGTGATGGTTCATTGCCTGGTTACACTTGTCCATATCCTTTTGAAAAAAAAGCCTCCTAAAGACCTGAACACTGAGTCCTTCCTTAGGCAATATGGCCCCTGACTTTGTAAGTGGTCTTCTCCAGGGCAATGGGACTGACTACGGATACTGTAGTTTAAAGCATGCTTCAGATTTGATTGGAAAGGAAGGACAACTCCAGGATCAAGGAACAAGCCATTTTTCAGAAGATTCAGATTTGTGTTTTTCTTCTCCCACAGATCTCTTCCACAAGAAGCAGATCCCTATTTCCTAGGATACTAGGAAGATAAATACATTTACAAGGTGTTTTGATATGCTTATGTACAAAGTCTGTGGAATGCTCTCTGTAATTCCATTGGAATTAAAACTGGTGCTTAATTTCCTTTCCTAAGGTTTATATTTTTTGCAGTTCTTTTTAGGTTTCCAGAGGGAAAAAGAATTGAAGCTTATAAACCAAAAAGAAAGTGTCTTTAATCCTTTGATTAAACTTTGGTTATAATAGTGAGGACTATCCTCTGAAAGAAAGAGGATATTACTGAAATATCATTAGATACTATAACTGAGATACTTAGTATGTGCTATAAATTTCTCTTAACTGCTGCAGCTACTTAACTGTAATCCACATCTAAGCCTCACATCTAAACAGCCAACTAATCAATTTATTAATCAGCATTTCACAAGTGGTCTTGACCTCTCTAAGACCACAGCACTATCAATGATCCTGAAAGGCACTGATCTGAGATTTGGAAGCCAAGGCAGTATAGGAGAGTTAGAATTTTTCTTCACTATTTTGACCTTGATACCTGTTGATTCTTCAGATTTGTCAGTAGCATAAGTCAAGTCCTGAGAATCCAAGGACCCTATAGCAGTCTTGTTTCATTCTCAGAAGTTGCTGGTGTGCGAGTGGCACAGCTGGCTGCTCTCCATCGGCAGGCCGGACCCTAAGGCCATCAGAGCCAATCTGCACAGGGGTTTTCCATTGTGGCTGATGACCATCTCTGTTCAACCAGCATCACTCTAGTATTCATGGCAGAGGAGAGCAAGCACAGTTGGGATCCTGACACATTTGACGCCCTACAGCCAGGTTACTCCCTAAAGCCCACTGGCAACTGGACCTAAAGCAAACTACTGCAGGAGTGGTCTATTTTATTCTGGGGCTAGGCCAGTTTTGGACAACCTGAGCCTGGGAGCTCATGAAAGGGGAAGAGACATCCTTGTCAAGCCCTGTTAGAGACATAACTCAGCTGGCTAGAAATCAAGCCATATGGATTCGATTTCAAATACCATGCTTTTCACGCCACTGTCAATAGACACATTTGGAGGCTTTTTTTCCTGTGGGACTGAAAATGATAAAACCTATTCATGACGAGCACTTCATGAACAATGTGATTCCATATGTAAACGTCCTCTTTGTTTAGCTGCAGCTGCAGCTCTGTCACACACTGTACTCACAAAAGACTGTATCGCACATCCTTAATGGGATGCTTTACCATCTTTCACTCCTGCATGGTGCTAATCACTGACCTGGACACAGGTCTGATATTTAAACAGACTTGCTCCTCAGAATCCAGCAGAGGATAATGAATCTAATTCCATGTACACAGCAATAATACCAACACACATTTCCTCCTCCTCCTGTTATTTCATATTCTAGGTTGCGGTGAATAGCCTAACAACTTCTACTCCAGTATTATCAGTTCTTGCAAACTGAAATTGTTCTCTAGCTAATCATTACTATCAATCTGGGTTTTTAACTTTGTTCATTTCCCCCCCCGCCAACACTAAACAGCAGCATTACTATTTCTGTCCTCAGCAGTATTGAGAATAACAGATTGAATGCCACTTCCAGCTATTTGGTTCTAATTTTCCTATTAGTGTCAGCAGAAGTCAGGTCTGAGCAGTCAAGAGACGAACAGCTTCCAGCGACTGAAAGGGTGTGCTGCTTGGTGCCCACATGTGGCAATTCCGTGGCATCCATCACAACAACAGAGGTCACATCAATGTTGTTAACTGAAGACTCCAGACTTTTGGGATTCCCTTTGCTGCGACAGCAATGACCTCCATGATACTGACCTTTTCCAGAACAAGGTTTCAACCACAGATCCAGGTTACATTTATTACTAGAGAGAAAGGAGTAAATCCATTACTGGCAGTAACAATAAATATTTATCTTTTATGCACACTAGTCTGTGTAAAGGGATCTAGCTTATCTTGTGCCAGGGACGTAGAGGTATTGCTGTAGCTGGGCAGAACACGGCATGCTGGGTGAGGAGTCACCGGGGTGCCTTGCCCAAGTGAGGCACATTACAGCCAGGCAACATTTGAGAGTTATGACCTCTAAGTGCTTTTCTTCTGAAATCTTTGCTTCTCTTTCTGTGCATATGGCTACTGCTACTCTTAATAAGATCTTTTTCACTCCCATGCCATGCCTGAAACCATGGAACTAATCACTTTGTCTAAAGACTGGTTTGCTGCCGAAAGGCCCCAGTAACCACTCTCTCTTTCCTGAGATAGTTTTACTTCTATGCTGCTTAATTTCATTCTTCACCAGACATCAGAAAGTGCAAATAAAGATCAAGAGTTTAAGTAAGGAAATTTACCCAATGATAGCCTGAGTGATCATTTTCCCTTGAGTTCAATTATAGGAGTCTGATGTGTTCTTAATGAGAGATTTTGGTACACAGGCCACACAGTGACCTCTCTTGTTTTACCTTTTTCTGGTACCTTTAGACATCTCCTGTTACTTCAACAAGGACAGTATTAGTAAATTAATTATTAGAAGAATATACATAGCCTCAAGGATTATGTACAAGCTATTAACAGCAATATGTAGTTGATAATATATGCTGTTTACTAGCTGAAATAGCAATCAGGCTGATTTAGGTTATCAGCCCTCTCACAGCACAAGGCAAAATTACAATGAGCTACTGCGAAGTTAATTTGAGGTATTTGCTTTTTCAATACAGTTTATGCACCAAGATGAGAAAAAAAATGGTGCAACAATTGCCATAAGCAAGTTGAAACAAATAGCATTAAGGAGATGGGAACAACTAAACATGATATACAGATCTTTATGTAGAAGATGATCTTGGTAAATTGTACTCGTCTTTTCTTACGTAAGGAGACAGAGGAACTGGGAGGTTTTGTCAAGGATTAGTTGCATTGGTATAAGACAAATCAAGATTGTTGGCTTTAAGAGTGGGTGATACTCTTGATGTGACTTCACACTGAAGGTGTGATTTTTTTAGTATACCAGGTGCAGAGCTGACTTTCCCAAAATGTAAAATTTCATGAAATCATGTAGAAATCTGGGAAAGAACTGTTTTTTCGATTAGCAGTGACATAGGCTGGAGGCAAATTGCTAAAGAATGTGAATCTCTGGATTTTAGTGTTCAATGTTGATTCTAGACACCTCTTTTTGGTTTCAAGTCCAGGAATATAAAATGGCCTGGAGAAGGGACAAATGCCCCTCATCTCCTCACACATGCATTGCCTAACAGTTGCACCTGCTACGGAAGAAGCACGACAATTTGAATGAATGTTTCACCTAATTATTTTATTCTAAGCAGTCCTGTATCAGGTAAAAACACACAATCACCCAAAAGACAAGCTCTTATTTCATGCAGGTAACACAGCTAGGCTATAACCTTTTTGACATTTAGGGGGTTGATCACTGGCAGTAAATGCTTAACAAGCAGAGATTTGATTGTGTGGCATGAAGCCTGCATAATTTATTTTTAACAGTCTGATAAAATCCATTGCACACTAGAAAGATGCAGAAAGATTTGGATAGTGGAGAGGACTATCTATACAAAGATTTACACAAATGGCTGTGTTATGGGAAGAGTGATGTGGCATTAAACTGCCGAGAACCATTCAAATGAGAGCATATTTTGAGAATGGGCTAAATATTGTCATTATAAGGAGTCCATGAAAATCAGATGATTCAATCCCTTTCTAAAAATATAATAGTGTCTGACTCCAGTAAAGCAAGAACTGTCTTACTGTACAGCCTTTCATAACATTTGCTATTTGTATCAGCCCTGCTGAGTCTGTAAACATCTCTAAGTAGTAGAACAAACATGCTGCTGGTTGACATCCATAGCAAGCTTGCTATAGGTTTTTCCTACCATTTTGGGAAGGCTATGAATGAAAAAGCCTTCCTGAGCTGAGACTTGTCTTTCACTAAGGTGCTGCCTTTGCAAGATTTATCCTTGTAGGATAATATGCACCCCTGAAATATATTAGGGGTTTAAAATGGAAAGCCAGGCTGATCCTTGATTACAGTACCTCTTATTGCAATTCGGCGAGGCAACAGTGATGAGAAATTATCGTGTGTGATACAAAACCTAACCTGCACAATTTCATTCTAATAAAGCAATGGTCTGTTTTAAGAGCATAGTTTTAATTCAACTTCCCTCTCAAAGATCAGCTTTTGGGATTACATAAAGATCTGTCTTTTTCCCCATAATGAAGGTTGGTATAACTTTACAAAATTAAATTATTTCTATCCAATGCTGCATAAGAAATATTGGGAAAGTGACTGAAACAATTCTTAAAGCAAATTATACCACTGTCAGAAAACAAGAAATCAGTGTGTCAAAACACAAGGGTATTTCTATACCAAGCATCTAGCAAGTGACTTTATACAGACAATCCCTGCCTGAATATGATATTCCTCTCATTAATTTTATCTACAAATAGGAAGAGGAGTGTTTTGCGCTTACCATTTGAAATTAAAATATCCAACTGAATAGTGTCTTCAAATGTTATACAAAGAAGGATGGAGAAAAATGTTTTAATTCATCTAAGTTTACTCTGCACTGTAAAAACCTATGTCCAGGTTTACAGCTTTTGAGATCCCCCAAATAACTACATTTTCTGCAGTAAAATGAGACCTATAAAAGTCCATCCACTATTCTCACGAATATGTTTTTAATAAGGGGATTTTATATACTAGTTACCTAGAGGTACATCTAATACAACAGCAAGTGTTATACCAAGGACTTTCTACTGTTTCTATTTCAAATTAGATCAGCTGGTGATAAGGTTAGAGATGCTCAAACATTGGCCTGGTGAGCCCTGTGGAAACTGGATGGATAAACATATAGGACTTGATAAATATACAGAACCAGTTTAATTATTTCTTTGCACTGATCTAATACAACTGACATCAATGCCAAGCTTAAAATGAAAGGACCAGAGTAATAAGGAAGTAGTGCAAGGGTAATGGTACTTGAAGGTGTTTTGGTACATTTTTATAACAGCAAACACAGTTCAGTCTAATCTGGCTGTAGTTTATATAAGTTGCCATTATAAACATCTCAAAAAGAAGTCTGTTTTCTTCTTTTAGACTAAGATAGATATATTTTAAAGCTTATACCCTGCGTTTTCTTCAAGTGCTGAAATGTGCTGAAACTGAAGTCTTTAAAGGATCCAAGGATGACAGAAAAAGTGAATATATTTTGTTTTTAATCTACTTTATATCTACTTCTGTCTCTGCAGGAACTGGGATTATGATGCAGCATATACAGGTTTTAATTTCCAAATACTTTAGCATTAGCTAAAATACCGAGTCCTTTACCTGGTCAAGTGAATCCACATTGTCCCCGTTTGTTTCATTTTTAGTATTCTCCAGCCTGTGTCTCCCTAATCAACAATTATCTGCTTCCTTGCTCTTGTGCTCCAGATGGAGAGAAGGTAAGCAGGTGCTTGGGTGAGTGTCTTACTGGTGATGGATCCTTCCTGCTGCAATTCATGCATATCATTACAGATTATTTTCACTTCTTCACCAAATTCTAGCCTCTAAATCATGAAAATTTAAACCTCATTATCTTCCTTCATATTCCTTATGCAAATTGTTATTATTACTTTAATATATAGTAAAGCAAGTACAGAAATACATGGGAAGCCACAGTCTGGATATGTCTGGCCAACTGAATTGGGCTCATCACCAAGCAGGACATCTTTGCTACCATTAAAGGCAGCATAGAAAACAGTGTTGCATAGGAGTCTGCTATGTCTAGAAGAAGTGCTCAGCTGCCAGAACTTGTGAGGGACAGGCAAACTGTGGACAGCATTCACCTAGTCACGAAATAACAGGTCCACTCTTGCATTTCCAGGCTGGCAATGTTTGAAAGTTTTCTCTGAACCTGGCTCCAGGCACAGCTGTTACAGACACATACTGTTGCACCCAAGCCAACTTACCATACTTAACTACTTTCCACCCCGCTATACTCCAGATATTTGAGCAAGTTAGAGAATGACAAAGGTAATAATTCCATGATAATATTGTCTATAAAAATAAGCAGAGATACAAACATCTATAAGTGGGTATTATAGGTATAAAGCTTTACTACAGAACTTGAGGAGGAAACCCACTGGCCTTTAAGGGGTCTACAAAATAGACAAGGCAAACTTAAAAAGCAAACAAACAAAAAACCCCCTTGAAATTATTTCTAAGAGTCCGAGGAAAGAAGTTAGGGGTGCCACCCTGTAATGGTTTTAGCTGGGATAGAGTTAATTTTCTTCAGAAAGGCTTGCATGATGCTGTGTTTTGGATTCTTGATGAAAATAGTGGTGATAACACACTGATGTTTCAGTTGTTGCTGAGCAGTGCTTACACAGAGCCAAGGACTTCCGAGCTTCTCATGCTGCCCTGCCAGTGAACAGGCTGGGGGTGCACAAGGAGCTGGGAGGGGACGCAGCCAGGACAGCTGACCCCAACTGGCCAAAGGGATGTTCCGTACCACATGGCATCGTGTTCGGCAATAAAAGCTGGGGTAAAGAAGGAGGAAGGGGCGGGACATTCGGAGCAACAGCATTTGTCCTTCCAAGAAACCATTACACATAATGAGCCCTGCTTTCCTGGCAGTGGCTGAACACCTGCCTGCCCATGGGAAGGAGTGAATGAATTCCCTGTTTTGCTTTGATTGCGCGCACGGCTTTTGCTTTACCTAGTAAACTGTCTTTATCTCAACCCATGAGTTCTTGCACTTCTGCCTTTCTGATTCTCTCCCCCATCCCACCTGGGGAGAGTGAGCGAGCAGCTGCGTGGTGCTGAGCTGCCTGTGGGGTTAAACCACAACACACCCCACCACAGCAGATCTGAGCACTTTTCTCTCTTCTTCATGCTTACCTGCACTAAATAGACCTCTAAATAGGCCAGTCAGACACCTATGATTGGAAAAAGGCAGACTGGCTTGGCTTAGAGAGAAGCTGAGATTGCAGCTCAGAGGCAGCTGTGGGTTGTTCTGTGCAGATATGAAGCCATTAGTATTTAGATATTCAAATATAAATATAGGTGCCAAGCTTTAAAATAATTCACTGTTTTCACTAGCTTTAATATTTGCACTTGTCAGTTTAATTTTCTTGCACGGTAAGCATTAGTCACCCCCCCAACACATACATAGAATTAAAAACAAAGATAAAATAATGGATTTTTAAGTTATTCAAAGGTAACTGACACCTTATACAGCAATATTTTATTTTTTTCTGAGGGGATGTGGAAAATCTAAGAATTATAGACTTGATCTGAGGCCATATGAAGTCAGCAGAAGACCTCCACAACCAATAGTTCTCAGCTTCAGCAGTCCCCTTTTTCACTTTTTTTTTTTTTGCATTTGTTAAAATTAACATAGAGATGTGGCCAATTAGTGTTTTGATGCAGAATGCACAGCTAGGGGTCTCAGGTTAGCTAGACAGGGCTGACTGTTGCACATGAACAAAATTACAGAAGTACTATGCACTACAATCGCAATCTTAACAAAAAGCCAAGAAGTTGAAGAATAAATGATGTCAGAAACAGCCTCCTTCTCCCAGCTGCCCTTAGCCTCCCAGAAAGGGAGGTTTGTTTTCAGCTATGAATGTAAAATCAGAGCAAAACTGGAGAAGATTAGGGAAGAATACCTGGCAAGTGTGTAATAGACTTTGTAGCCCAACATAAGAAACACCTGTGTGATTTGAGGTAGAAGTGGAGTAGGATGGCAGAATAACTGCTGAGGAAGGAATGGAGCAGGGCTTCCTAATTAACGCAGGTTGGCAGGAATTGTGCATTCCTCCCCCACCCCTTAATTCAAGGGGTAACAATCAATATTAAAATAAATTCCTTAAAGACATAGTGATAATGACATGCAATATAGGAAATGTAAGATGTATGATGAAGAAATAGTAAAAAGGTCTACAAGAAGTGCAAAAAGTAATTTTTATAAGACTCCATTGAATAGCATGGACTGTTACCTACAGACATGTTTGGCAGAGATATGGAAAAACTATGTATTCCCTACAGAAATAAAGTAATGATGTCAGAATCACTGGGTACTTGTAGAAGCAAGAGCAGATAAGGGAAGGCAAATGCACTTGAAACAATCAGTATTAGCTGGTGTTATAGAAGCTGCAAAAACTTCCCATCGTGAAAGTGGTGGGAAATCTGGGTCACAAGAAGTCACTATGACACCAGGAGATGGCCTTCCGCTTGCACCAGACTGTTGGTCCAAAGAGATATGTCTGCAGAGGGAATAGGTAACATCTGCAAGCATTTTTGCAAAAACAGGACCTACGAACAATACACCAAACATGATACCAGAAAGCCATGTTTGAAAGGAGCAACCTAGTGTGCAGCTACATTAAGTTCTGTAAATTGAGACTTTTTGTAAATTATTCTATTTTAGTCTGGTTTTCTGAGCTCCCTCCCTCACAGCTGAATGACTACTTCCAGTTGATACCCATTATGTGACATTAGTAGCCTATACTTATAGCCACTGATGTCTTTGTAGGCTTTTCCTCCACATAACACAGATGGTGGACATTGATCCACTGACCATTTAGCAGAATTGTGAGGTGCAGTAATGAAAGTTCATTGTAATTCCTGGACTCCATTCTTCTAGTTTTCTCTCTCTTTAAGAAAATCAATGTGAAAAGTGACCCACTTATCTGATACTTCACATCCAGGAAGCCACAACCACAAATATAACCCTCAAAAATCTGGAAAAGCACAACTGGTATTTTCTCAGACAGTTTTCTAAAAACAAAACAACAACAAAAAAACAATACACAAAAGCCTGAAGAAAAAAGGTTAACTCCCAAATTGCCAAAATATATGCTATGAATAGAAGTCATGTGAGACTTAGCCACAAATCCATTCTGAGGGCATTAAAAAGTATCACTAAGAATACTGCAATTGTCTTGAGAGCTAAGGCTGTTCATCAGTGGTTGCAGTTGGCTATGCTTTCAAAACAGAAACCACACTCAATAACACTACTAGCAGTATCAAAAATAACTTTAATAAGAGCTTTCACGTTTAGTTTTGCTTATACTTTTAGAATTTCCTTGTCCAATTGTCTCCTATCAGGCCTGACAGTTCAGTCCTGGGGTGAAAGAGCTCCCAGTTCCATTATAGATAAGCTCACAGGTATTGATTTGAGCATTTCCCATCCCCAGTCAGAACTAGATATCTGCAGAGGACAACGTTTTCAAATCCCTTGCCATGTAGCAAAAGTAAAACAGCATCAGAGAATAATGCAGATCAAATGAAAGCATAGGAACCATTTAGGCTCTACTCAGAGCATTATTCATAGCTCCAGAGGTCACCTTTGCTGGAAGGATCATTAAGAAACAGTGCATTCTGTGAGGATTAACATCCACTAAACCTTCACATTTATTCTGGATACTGAGATCAATGCGGTACTTTAACATGAGGACTAACAGCATCGCTGGGCGGTTTGTTTCCCTCTCATTTTCTTCACAGTGAGTTAGAGATGAGTTTAGGGGGCTGTTTTTTCTGGGTTGTATGTGTGTATGTGCGCGCGTGCACACGTATCTGGAAATCACCTTCTCCCGCTGCATTACCAAAGCATTAACGAGTGTAGAGCCTATGGAACGAGGTTGTCTACAGCTCTCCTCAGTCACTACCTGGCCAGCAACAAAATGGGGACCTAAACACACCAGATACAAGAGGCAAAGACTGCAGTTCAGACAGAGCAAAAAGTTTTGTGGAATACGAACGAGGGCTGAAGTAGTCTATTTTGATTCTTTGATGGATCTAGTATGAAAAAGGTCAATAAGCTCAATATTTTTGTGTCTTTTTACACTCAGAAGAAAGGCAGCTAAATATACACCTTGCTCAAACTGCTTACATTAAACCTGCAGATCCCTTTCCCTTTAGTTTCACTCCCCTCCCCCCCCAAAGTAAAACAAAATCTACAAAGACTACAGAAAATACATCTATCCTAAAGTATACTTCCTGTAGATTAGATGAATTTTTTCTGCATTAACATACTTCCACACAACTTGCAGTGCTAAAACATACAGAGAAGAGATGCTGCTGAGACTCTCCAGTTGTATTGTAAGAGCATAATAAAACATTAAAAATAATATTAAAGCCTTTGCGGAAAAAAAAAGTTAACACGACTTCCAGAGCAAATTCCTTTCCTCTTCCCAGAAGACTGCAGAAATGTCTCCGTATGGCCACATGTATATTAGTAATTAAATCATTCCCAAGTAGTTCCCTGGCACCAGGGAGGAAGATGGAACAGACCAATTCACAACCCCCACTGTTAAATTCTCCTACTCCCCACAACAGCGTGGACACCTACCTCCACATTGCCTTCCAGAAGTGGCCTCCAGTCCATGCTGACTCCCAAACCGTGCTTAATGTTGCTGGGCAGAGTGCTGGTTTACAGCAGCCACTGCCAAGGACCGTTCTAATGATTTAGCAGTGGAAATGACTGAGTTACAATGCTCAGAGAGGTCCTTGGTGCTGGTTAGGTTACTGATATATACATCAATGAAGTGGCTAAGGCAATGTGAAACACAAACGCAGCTGTATGAAAGGTGAAAAGGCAGGTGCTCTCCTTTCTAAGGGAGAAGGTAGAAATACAACAAAAGCTCATGTTGTTGGCCATCTTACCCCAGCTTCTGTTTCTATACTCAAGATTCCTTGAGAAGATGCTTTGCAACATAACTTCAATCAAAAAGCCATTTTTCCCCTATGGAGGACAGGCAGAAGTTCACATGATAGAAGTCATACAAGACTTTTTTTTTCGGGGGGGAGATGTGGGGCTTCTCTTCAGTCCAGGTCTTTGAGTTGATCATGCTCAGCCATCTAAAGGTATGTCCCACTGAATAAATAGCAAGACGCTGTAAAAGTTACTAATCTCTTTTAGTGGCTAAATCAAGTCATGACTTACCAGTAATGCACTGACTTTAATTATTGCTTTCTAGTCATTTACAAGATTAATTGCCGGAGTGACTGTATCATCTCCCTCTTTAATGGTAGTCTCTTGTCCTAAAATAGTCTAAAACTCATGTTGTCCGTTTTCGGTTTTAACTGTTCTGCCAACAGGTGTCTCTGAGGGAACCAGCACAGCCCCAGGAACGCAAATTTTGAGAACTCAGGGTCTGATAATCCAAGATTGCGTGTGATTTCAAGGCCTCCTCCTGTATGCAAGATCAGACTGCTCACTCATGTCTGCACTGTGTGCTGTTCAACTTTTCCAGTATCTCCATTAACTTCACAGTGCAATTCAACTTTTATTATAATCCAAGTGAATTATTACAAATTTTGGCTCTCAGGTTTCCATTGTCCAAGTTTTCCAATGTCCATCACACTGTAAAGGTGCAGAAATATCACAGGACAAAGGTCATAACTGCAGGAATCTGAAGTTACATAGCCTATTTCTGTATTTAAAAAAAAAAACTGTAAAGGTGCATTCATCCAGCCCTTAGTCTGCAATCACTATGTGTTGCTATTTATTTAAGAATATGTCTAACAGGATTGAAGGAATACTAAACCAGTGATTTAAAAAGTAATTAACTGTCAGCACTACACAGAAATGCTGTGGAGTTTTACAAAAACAGTGAGCAGTAGCTTTAAGTAGGAACTTTCTCCAACACAAAAAGGATGCCTGTAGTAGAGCCTCTAATTGTATGCAAACCTTTATAGTTAGTGACTCAGGCCCAGGAGTTTTGCCTCTGCAATGATTACTGGAGAAGCCCTGCAGAACTCACTCTCAATCTTACTTGAGCAGCACCTATGGATTCATAAAGATGATCAAAGATTTTACAGCAACCAAAATCCAATGCAGAGAGTAGATGCCAAACAGCAATTTAGGTTACTTAATAGATGAGTTTCAAAGCAGTTGATGGCACTGCCTGAATAAAGCACCTCATGGGATGCAATCACATTCCTTTGTTCAAGGTAGTTTCATCTTATTCCTTAAATTTTGCCTCTTGTGATCATACAGACTGGCTCAAGGACAAGTTGCTGTTTGAGCAAAGCAGAAAGTCTAGATCACGTTAGTCCTTGATCTAATTCACTTTAAAATGTTGCTAAAGACATCTTGGATTTATCTACTCTGTCTAAAGAAGATATAGAAAAACAGACACAGCCACAAGAAGTCAGCAGAAAGCTGGAAAGCTCTCTCTCCTTTTGAAGGCGTAGTGACAGCTCTTACAAAAAAAAACATGTATCATCTGAAGGCATCTCCAATTTTTTACAGAGAAAATAGAGGAGAAAGTGTCTTCCAGGCCATTTCTCAGCAGAGTTTTTGCAAGAGACACCTTGGCCCAACTCCTGCTAATTCACTTCTGTCTTCCAGCTTATGCTCCAGATTCTATCTGTTGTCTGGATTATAGACCAGATCCTATCTCTGAGTTATTTTTAGCCTAAAACAATGTCCTGAAAGGTACACAAGGACTTTGTGCAGTTCATATTGAGCTCTGGAAACTTTTGGCTTATTATCAGCAGGTGGCAACTTTTGGGGTGACTGGAGCCCCATCTGAGACTGCTGGGATTGCTCGAGCCCCTTCCCGGGTTGCTTTACAACACAGTGACAATTGCCCATGCTCTGAGACTATCAAAACCCCAACAGAAGTAGCAAGAAGGTTTAATGGTTGAAAGGATTTGTTTAAGTGGCTTGTAACTGCTGGAAACACAGTAATGTGATGTATATTAAGGAGGGCTTTTTGACGTGCATCTAAAAAAAATAAAAAACTGTTGGACAGCTTTTTCTACCAGAATATGGCAATTCTTCAAATGTGAAGCATTTGGCAACAAAATGTCAATGAAATTTTGTTTTGAAAGAAAATTGGGCAAAAATGCAACATTTTGGTAACATTTAAGTGTTCTATCTTGACCTTTAGAAACAGTCTGTTTTGATATTCAATTTTATCATCACATTGTGTCATTTCTAAAAGATACAGGCATATCTTTAATAGATGATATATTTCAGAAAATCTAAATCAGAACTTCACAAGTTTTAATAACACAATTCAAAGGTTCAGAAGTTCAAAGTTCAGACATATTTAAGTGTTAGTCTTTCCTGAATGACAATATTAGATCTTGAAATAAATAATCTACCTTTAGAAGGGACATTTCTAAAATGTTTCCATTCCCAAGCAGAAATGAGAAAGTTTTAACAGCATTAGTTTCCCCAGCTACTGAGAAGTCCTCTTCCAAATCTTATTAGACAATCAATGCATAAGCAAAAAATATATATTTTTTTTAATAGAAAAGATTCCTTTTTAATAAACTTTTAAAATTGGCAACAAGAAGTTTGGATTAATCAGTTATAACCAACTCCTTGTCTATTTACTCTTGATACAACTTAGAAAAAGCTCTTCCATTATCTAAAAGAAAAAAATTTAATGAGGAAATACCTAAAATTCCATTTCAAATTTTATTATTAATTAAAAATAGTACTGCTAATTATAATGCCTGTCTACTTCGGAAAGTGCCGCAAGGCTTAATTGTCAGTAAAGCTCATTTGAGATGCTCACACAATGGAAGTGTAAAATTGTTTACGTTAATCAGGAGGACAGCCATGTGAGCCCTGAACTGATAATCCAAGGGAGGGGAACGCTCACCATAGTGTCCCCACAGGACTGGTGTAGGATGCCTGGCACTTGTGCACACATCCCATGAGCTCCAGTAGTCATGTTGCCCCCATCTTACAAAGAAAGAGAAGACCAGGACAGCTGAGACACTTCCTAGGTCATAGGGAAAGTCCTCCACATAGGTTGGGTTGAACCCAGATCTCTTGAATCAGGTCCAAAGAACTATCCTCTTCTGCAGACAAACGACAGAAACCTTCTCCAATCTTCTACTTTCAGAAGGGGCAACATCTTCACCTTCTCTCCTACATCTACCATTACTTCATCTGTCCTCAGAGCTGTCTTGTCTCAACAGCCACCTCCAGCACAAGCAACCTTATTGTAACTCAGCAATGCCTTTGCATGGGCTGACAAGTACAAAGGCTCAGTCATGGGGTGATGAGCCACAGCACCTCAACACATCCAAATTATGTTGATGTGAGGGAAGAAGCAGGCTGAAGTGACTGGCATGGCTGCAGAGGGGAGAGCACACAGTTTGTAGGTGGGGTGAATTCAAACTAAGTAACAAAGAGGCATACTCCTCCTCTTTTGTGGCCTGAATTGTTGTTTTGGTCTACTCAAGGCATCCTTATGCCGCTGTGTGTTTCTGCCACCTGACTTGAACTTCCTCTCCACTTGCCGTTGTTCAGACAGCCATGCAATTAGTCCCATTACAAACTAATGGATTTACACCAAGATTATGCTAAAATGTGGTGAAGCAATGCCTGTGACACAATTGCACTTTTCTTTGCAAAAACATTCTGAAAAATCACTCTCTCCACTTCCATCCCCTGTGAATACAAACAACTTTTGCTTACTAACAGAAAAGCATTCCTGTCTGAGCTTTGCATTTGATCTCTGCTGAAGCAGTCTCAAGAGGAAAAACGGAAGTCTAAGAAGGTTTGAAGTTTGCATGTAATCAAGATTTATGTCTGTCCTACTTCAAACAAGCAGGTTTTTTTTTTTTTTCGGATATGCAAAATATGGAGGGTTAGTTAAACATTTCAGAAGGACAGTCAGCGCTGGGACGTAGTTATTGTCAGCTCACATCCTATGCGCTTCACCTTATGGAGCTCAGGAAGCAATTGTGGGACCCAGGACTGAACAAAATTATTTTCATTCCTATTCTAAACCCAATACTGAGTAGTGACCCAGTTTTCAAGAAGAGATGTTTTCTGATTACCTGACAGGAGTTCATACTTGTATGAAAAGAATAGCAAGAGCACATTTAATCTTTTATGCTACTAGTAAGACAGCTGTGCTTTCGCTCTCTCAGCTTGCTTGAAGGATGATCAATGCAGAGCTAATTTTTATACGTTCAAGATTTCCAGATAGGAATATGCATAAACTGTAGTAGCTGTTTATCTGCTTCAAGCACTAATTGTGTGGGTCCTAGCACGAGTGCAGCGGGAAAGCAGCGTATTTCACGGTTAATACCAGTGAAGAGACACGCAATGCTCAGTGGATAAAAGGCTTGTAGTCCCAGCTGGGAAAATAGTTCCATTATCTCCCAGCTGCATAGACCTTCCATACGGCTCCGTTCTGCCTCGATGAACACTGTGCCTTGCTGAGAGCTTGAAACAGTTCTGCAGAAAATTGTAAAGATCCTGAGACATTTCACTGTTAAGATCTGTAAGTACAGAATTGTGCTGTCTACTGCAATGTGAATAATGCTGGGGGAACTGCCTTTTCTGTTTTTCTTTTTTTTTTTCCTCCTCCTCAATTAGTAATTTTCATTAGCATAAAGGGTAGAGAATGAAGAAAATTCACTGCTTTATTTATGTTATGTGTCTCTAAACGGCTGATGCTCCAAATGTATACATTCTTGGAAAAGAAAAATGTATATAATGAATTTGTATGCATGCGAGGTCTGAGTCAGAGCAGGAGACTGTGCTAGTAACAGACACTACAGGTATATTTTTTGGGAATATTACAGCTCTGTGCTGCAGTAAAACGGGCAACACAGAGGATGACAGTGCTAATTCTGGCACTTTCATATGACTTTGTACAGCATATTAAAAATGAGGTGGGTAATGAGACCAATCTAATTATTACCAGCTGAATGTGTAAAAGCAATAAACATAAGTCTTAAGAAAATTTAAGCAAGTCTTTATAAGAAAGTTTTTCCTGTTGCTTACTTTAACAATTAAAAAAAATTAAGGTTACAGCATATACTGAACTTTGGTTTTGCATTGAAAGATCTGCGAGAGTTTTAGTTTTGGTGTTGTCATTTATTTACAGTGTGTGACACAGCCTTAAAAGAAATGTGATACTTTACAAAAAGTTTTGGAAGTCCGTGGTTCCAGAAGCAAGCAACTGCTTGGCTAGTGCTTTATGTTAAATCGTATACTCCTACAGTGCTTTTTGGGTGAGCACCTTGATCAGACAGTTGTTGCACATCTGAAGGGTCTCCTCCAGCAGCCTTTGCACAATCAGGCTGAATGCTAACAGTTTCCTGCAGCACTTATGCATCTGAATGATTAAATAAGAGGCAAACCCTCTGTAGCCTATTTAAATATAAGTTAGTTGTCCTTTTGTCAACACTGCAGCCATCTTCAGGTAAATATTATGAGTTAAAAATCAGACTATTTACTTTCCTGAAGTAGCACTTCCTCCACCCCTTTTTATTTTTCTCCCCCCTCCAAAGAGAGACGAATTGCCAGACTATTAATTCCACATCCAATATTTGGAAAGTTCTGCAAGTTCACTGAGTTGCATGCACGCATGTGTGTAACTAAACCCTGCAATGCTTGTAATTCCGAGCATCACACCACCACATATAACCCATCTTCATCAACCAGCTTTTACTTTGGTGCTCCAGAGGCACTATGTCAGTGTTTCCTGTTCCATGAGTCTCTGCTTCAGAGGTTTTATGACACTAAAAAGTCCCAAATCAGTACCTGCATGAAGCTAGTGACTATTGTATATCAAATTTTATTGTGTAAAAAATAAAATAAAACACACGAATGTATGCAGCTATAGTTTTCAAATGCTGGTGAGGTACTGATTACGATGTATTAGGAGTGTTACCTTCGATGCTGAGGATAAAGTAATAAATAATACGTAACAACTGAAGTGCTTTAAATCAAAGAAGAGACATGTCTCTTTTCCTTTTCTTCCAGTTTAACTATCAGTATTAGAAAGGTTTGTGGTGCATAATAAGCTACCCTAAAATTAATTTCTTGCTGTTGAAGCAAGTATTTCCATCACAAAACAAAGCGCCAGCAACCCCAGGGGACTTGAAGCACAAAGTTGTGTGTTTGCATTATATTGGCATGAAACACTATTTGTATTTGAACAGAAAACTTTCATTAGAAAGATGTTTGTCTCTGTCTTTTGAGTACATAGAAATATATGAGCTCTTCAAAATGACATTCAAAGATTCCCCACCCACCCCCCAGAAGCTGGATTAGCGGTGCATTACTACAAGACAACATTCATTTTTTTTTAAAATTGTGACCGAGTTTATTCCAGAGGACTGCCTCAGACTGCCTTCTACCAGCCCCTGCCCAGAGCCCGGTTAGATGCTGCTTGCAGTGCTGGTGCCAGGCTCGCTCAGAGACCAGGACCCCAGACCCGTCCGGACACTGTAGCCAGGCCCCCACCTGCCACAGAGGACCAGGCTTGTGGCGAGCTGCATTTACACAGGGTGAACTCTAGAGGAAAAAAGGTCAAAAAGCCCTTATTCCTTCTTACCAAAGGCTGCACTCAACATGGATTATGGCCAGGTACACAGACACATTTATAGCCTATATGCTTCTAGCTAGGAAGCAATCTAAAAAGTGAAGACACAAGTAACTTTAGAGTTTTGCAACTACAAGTGCCTGTGCTGGCAGTTATCACCTCTGTGACACCAAAAAACCTGCTTCGTGGCAACACATCTGTATATAGCTGACCTTATTTCCACTCGTAAACTAACAGGCTTTTGCAAGTCTCTCTTAATAACACAAAGTCTTTCTACAAACGCAGAATACGTAAGATACAACACCATTAAAAAGAGAACCAAGTAACTTTGAACAGCTTAACCACAGAAAAATAAATTAACCCATAACACAATAGATCAGGACATAGTACTTACAGTTCTCCATCTTGTCAAGGGAACAACCGCATGCAACTGAGGGGAGACAAAGCACCAGAGCTGTTGAAGACCCTATCTTAATGCTAGGAGGCTGCTGAACAGACCAGCTCAGCCCAGAGTAAAGCACTAGCAAGATGTTTTTGCAGAAAGCAAAGATGAGAACTTGGATATATCCGTTTCAAAAGCATTGGGACCTTCAGGCAGAGGAGGAGAGGAAACGCCTGAGCTCTGCCATCCCTTCAAGCTCCCAGCTCCACCTCCCCTGGCCCAGAAGCCCCAGCCAGGTGGGCCAGGCTCCCGCCCTGCCCGCAGGGCACCTGTGGCTCGTCAGCACTGGCTTCTGCATTTGCTCTTGGGGACAAAAGGTGTTTTCACCCATTGGTTCTGGGAGTGTAAAATTAATTGTCCCATCGTAGTTAAAGAGTTTAATTAAAGACTCCTAACAGCCCACTCCATTTTGAGTAATTTGCCTTACAAAACTGCTTCTTTGATATATATTTTTTTTCCCCAGTAGGAAAAGTTTTAGCAAGTTCTCACTGCTGAGTTAGCTTGGGTAAGCCACCTCTGCCCAGGCCTAACGTGAGGGTGTCTCTGCCAGACTCTAGCCTGTAGCTGCTGTCATCTCTGCACTGACACTTGTCCTCATAATTTTTTTGGCATAGCTGATGCTGAAATCTTCTCGGATTCTTTCCCAGGCAATTTGATCAGCTTCGGAAATTGCGGAAGGGCACAGTAGGAGAAACACCAGTCTTAAAAAGATCTCTTCCAAGCTCTCCCCATCGTGCAGGTGCCTTCTAGCCTGACTTGCTCTGCACTTTACTCCTTCCTCACCAAGATGCAGAGTCCTTCTCTCACAGCATCTCCAAAGACAGGTTTTTGCATGTGTGCAAGGTCCAAAAGGGAACTGGAAAGGACCTGCCTTGAGTCACCAGAAGAAGGAAAAGGACAGAACTGTGAATTGCTGACACACACAGAAAGGAGTAACTCTTCCACTTGCACATGATTGGATTTTCATGCATGCAGCAGTCCCCATGCTCTGTTTGAGGGCAGGAGACTGATGATCTCTCCTGTACTGCTGGAGCAGCTGTGCAATATTTAATCAGGTTGCATGCTATTGGCATATTTCCTGGTTTGCTTACTTCTTTTTTCCTCAGTGACTCAGCACTACAGACCCTCTGGGTTGGTGTCCCAGGGGCGTGTGTAGGGATTTGGTCCACCTATTTTCAGGTCAGCGGTGGAGCACGGCTCTGCCACACTAAGGACACTTTCTAGCCATAGCACCTTGCTTACCCCAGCTGGGCTCTGTGGTCAGGCTGCCACTGCTCCCTCTCTGCATCCAGAGGGGCCTGGGGATGGGCTCTGCCACCTTCCCAGGCCCCGTCAGAGCTCAGTGCAGGAGGCAGCAAAGGGGACTGACAGACAGTGTAAGTATGCAGGTTGCCATGTACACTTTGTGGGGCTTTTGGAGGGGGTTCTTTGCGTTTTGGGTTTCCTGCAAGAGAGAAACTCCATAGCATACAAGAGAGCAACTGAGGGGCAGGGAGGAGGGAGAGGGAGAGAAGAGTAATTTTCCTCACTTAGAACCTCTAATATGTTTCTAGCCTATAAAGACAAGAAGAAATGGATAAAGACGGTCAGAAACACAGTTTGTTTTATTAAAATTCTTGACAGCATCTGCTGTAATGCTCTTGTTAAATGAGAGAAAAAACAGCAGAAAGATGAGAGAAACGGTGTTATGTCCTTGCTCTTTACACAGCGTAATAATACAGGAACTGATATAATTGGCTTCCAGATAACTGTTTTTATTAGCTGTAAACAAACACGAGTGACCCAGCCACCCAGGTATGCAATAACCTTCTTGGGCTCCCATCACAGCTCCCAGAGGCCTCTCAAAGAAATAGAGGTGCTACCTGATTTTTCTAAACTAAATACTCACCTTGCTTCAGGACAACTTGATGTGATTATCAATAGGATCCATTTTATATAAAAGATTCCTCAGATTAATCTGAGGCCTGTTTCATATTTTTTTCATGAACTACACTCTGCCATGGCTGTAACCAAAGCACAAAGATCCTAGGTCCCTATCTATGGTGATGCCTGCAAGGAAACTTTTACTAAACTTTTGCCATGGGAAAGGGCTGGCTGGAAAACAAGAATCCTCTGCTGTCGAAAGTGGTATAATTTTATTCATTTCTGTTCCAGTGTGGAAGGGGCTGAGTAGTGTATCTCGGAGCAGCCAGTGGTCTGGGATTTAGGGCTATCATCTCATGTCTGCAACCTTTTGATGTGCGAAAAAAGATCAGTGATTAATTTGCTACCCTGGATCAGGTGGATTGCCCTCTGCTGTTCTTGCTGAGCCTTTCTCAGGAAGGTTTTTCCAGGATCAAGATGATCAAACCCTGGGGGAGATGGGCCCACAGCAGCCAGCAGTCTGGGATTAGGACCCTCTCTGTGGTACAGGAGATCACTGTTTAGGCAGAGCAGTAATTTCATCGCTGCTCATGACCTAAACTCTTGGCTATTCTGGAACTGTGTTCCAGCAGATTTCCCATATATTTAAGAAATCTTCCCATAGAAAATATTGTCAGAGCTGGTGCTGTGTGCGAGACTTGCTGCTGTCACACTGAGCTGTCGAACATATCACAGTGCTCAAACTCCACTGCTAACTGACTTGGGGCGGGGGAGATTTTAGAGAAACACCAGTGTTCAGCTAATGAGGAAAACGCTCTCTACTCTGGGCAAAGGACACGTGAGGCTGGCTTGGCAGCAAGCGCGAGAAAACAACCACCGTTCACCAGCACCTTTTTCTCTTCACATCACTGTGATTAACACGGGATACAATTAGAGAACGTAACTGGGCCAAAGTTTTGCACAAAGTTTCCTAAAGTCAAAAAGAATCAGTGTTCAGATGTTTAGTGATTATTTCCCCTTCAAACACATCTTTTGCTTTTGTGCATTTTAGGCTTCATCCTGCCCTGTTCTGCCTTGTCCATTGCTAGGTCAGTCCACCAAAAACAGATGTGGCTGGACCACAGGATATTTGACTGTTTCTGAAACCCTGGTGCACCATATACTTCACCAACCTAAGCCCATTTCTCCCAGGCACTGTGTATAGCATATACGTGATGCCTTTGGTGAGAGAAATGGGGATTAAAAGCACTGAAGTTTCTGCAGCTTCATCTCTTCAAGCACTTTCTGATAATCCTACCATGAAATTACAAAAACAGTGGAACCAGAGCAAACCTCACTATAAATTGTGCTTCCTCCATTTGTAAAGGAATCCAGATAAAATGTAGATTTATATCACCTAAATTAGACCGCTGTGCCATGTGGGCTCCCCAGCATCCTGCATGGACTCAGTTTCCCATCACTCCGCTCAGTTGTCCTGGTAGTCAGACTTTGGGCTCGTTTGCAATGACTTGCAAGCCATCCCTGCCTTTCCCACCATCTTACAGATCCCAGGAAGTCTGTCCTTGAATGGGGCAAATAAAACCAAGCATGTTATTTGCTCTGTGGGACTGTTTTCCGCAGAGAAGGCATACGCAGGCTTTGGAGAACCACACTGGGCATCCGGGCTGATCTCCAGTGCTGCTGCTGATCACCCTTGGTGGCTTGGTTGCACTTCTCTGGCCTGCCTGATAGCAGCCGCTCTTACAGCAACTGTTTCTAGTGATTGCTTTAGAGTCGGATGAGCTCTGGATGGTAACTGGTGAGCACTGCGTGGTTTTCCGTACCGTACTGTAGCTGGCGCCTGGTACTGTGGCATTTAAGCTCTTCTCAAACTGGTGATGTTCTGTTAATTTCTTTAATTCAGGCACTTATCCCCAAATGGTTTCTCTTTCCTTTGGATGGTAATAGCAGGGAAGTTCTGCAACCACAGGCAGAGCTGGGGGCTGAGGAAATTCTACAAAATCACCTCTCTCCCAGAAATTGTTTTGTCTGCTGGCTTAACAGGAGCACTCCGGCTGCACAGCAGGTTAGAGGTTTTACCCCTATTATACTCACTTAAACTGCCACCTTTTCTTCAGCACTGACATCATTAGCTATGACATGTTGCTGAAGCCTCTCCACAGAGGTGACCCAGTCCTTGCTGGAGCTATCAGACTAAGCTAAAAGCCATATATATATATATTTTTAACCCTCTTCTTTCCCATATTGCTCACCCTGAAGCGGTCAGAGGTTCAGGTCTAACTGCACTGCCGTAACCCCTCTCTGGTCCCTCTGTTCCACCGTATCCACGAGCTAGGTCTGGGTTTCCAGTCCTGGCTCACTTTCCTCACCCGAAGGTCCGTTCTAAATAACAATATTTACTAACCATGTAACTGTGTGATGCCTGGGCAGCTGCATAGCTGTCCATTTGGTAGGGAAATAGCCACAGGTGAAAGACCTGCCAGAGGGATGTCTTCTGCTGAAAAGGAAAATCTTCACTTCCGATACAGTTCAAATAGGAACAGTTACTCATTTACTTCTATGCAAAAACCTTACACAAAAAGTAAACAAAGCAAAGCAAAGACTCATTCTACAATGAGAGAATTCTTTTAGGAGTAAATGTACTGTAGGTATTGGCTGTCATGGCGGTAAAAGGACCGAGCAGCATTGAGCAGGATAAGGTTACCCTTGGGCTGGGACCTCTGCAAACACCTCCCACACCCCCCGTCCCAGGCAGGAGGTACGGCATGTATCCTTTTCATGTTTTCTGGAGAGGGTGGAGCTGAATGGAGAGCTATGAGGATTTGGCCGCTCTTCCCTCCTGTTTCTCTCTGTTAATGGCATCGTTCCCGCCCTGTGCTGCCACCATGCCATAAGCACCATCCGTGCTGCAGTGGCAGGGATGCTTTGTGCCCCGCTGCTGCACACCTCCCTGCTTCTGTCTCCATCTGAGACATCACCTGGGTTTTTAGTAGCCGCCTGCAGCAAAGGAGAATCCTTGCTTATGAACTTGCTCACAATTGCTGCAGTTCCAGCCAGGAATAAACTGCTCTTAACCTAAATACTCCTCTGAGGACACTGAGCTTGGGGGAAGAAACATAACTGTGTTGTATCCAGTGCAAGCAGGAATAAGTAAGCCTAGTATATACTGTATAACTCCAGGAAGATATCAGCAAAAGATTTGGGAAGGGGGGAGGGAAGGAAGAACAGTGGTGAACACAGCTAAGCAATAATGGCCTCTTTATATTGCAGTAAATGTAATGTTTTCAAATAAAACATATACTAGTGCAGCTATGGAGACCGTAAAGGCATCCAAAGCAAAAACCTTGCCCAAGTGCAGGCCACAGCCTAATACCACAAGGAAAAGTGAAATTCCAGGGCTTTAAAGCCCCCTCCATTCCAAAGCAGGGGGAGCAGGTGGGGGCTGCCGTGCGGCAGGGAGCCGCACCGCACAGAAAGCATGGAGTCATTTACATGGCCAACCCAAAAGTGATAAAAATGACAGAACAAACTAGCTTGGGCAAAGCTTGCTGGTGCACTAAGCAGCATTGGGAGGACATTTTGATCACTGAAGCCTGGTATAAAATGGGTGCATTGTGAGCAGACAGTCCTTGGTTAAATTTGCAGGAGAAATATTGTGCATTTTAAGCAAATCTACTTAGAAGAGCCAGAGTCTACCAGTAAATCTTCAAGAATATTTGATAACTAGAGATGTCAGGAAGACTATTGGTATTTTGGGACGCTCTGAGGAAGGCTATGGGGAGTGCTACTTGGTATTATTCTGTACTTGAGGTATTTCAGCATTAATTGCACAGCTTTACTGAGAGATTACTAGTTTTAAAGTTAGCCTTTTTGTTAGCCTAGGTATTGAATAATGGATGATATTAAACTTTGTGTTAGGGATTCAGAAGATTGATTTGGAAGACATAGGAAAGAGATACCCAAAGTCTAACTTCTGTCAAAAAATGGTAGGATAAAAGTTATGTATGAAGTGTATGAACTGACAAAATGTACCTTATTCACTGATTCAGGTAAAATATAAATGATGAACCGTGTCATGATTTTACCTCTTTGTCTGGCTGACTTTCTCAGCAAGATGGATTCAAAATCCATGTAAACCCTGAAAGGAATTAGCAGGAAAATACTTTGTTTGACAACGCTAAGGTTGCTCGAGCAGCCAGCAGCAGTACCTGAAAATAAGCCCCATTACTGACTAAGCAGGAGCCCCTGCTCAGTGCAGTGAAGTATGGGTAAGTCATGTGAAACACTCACTTACACCCACAATTGCAAAACTAGTATTTTGAGACAAAACAAACAAGCAAGCAAGCAAACAAACAAACAAAAAAAACTTAGAAATGGATTGTGAGATACTCAAGATTTTTTCCTTTTCCCAAAGATCTCCACTCAATCTGTAATATGATGTTGAAAATTTGCAAGCAGTAATTTGCTTGGAATTGACTTGGGTAAGAAATTAATTGTGGTAAGGAGTATGATTTGGGTAAGAAATTAATTGTGTATATGCTGGGAAGCAAAAGCACTGCCAGGAGTTTCGGAAAATATCTGACACATCAGCCCCGGAAGATTATACCATAAATTATTGTAATTTATTTGTTTGTAAATAAGGAAGACTCAAACTTGCAACAGTGCTATGCACCATGTGTGCCTGGGTGGTGTCTGTGACCTTTGAATGAGTTAAAAGTAGCAACGACATGTAAGTACAAGTGCCGCTGAAATAAAACCTGGTGAGATCCTTATTATTAACTTTCCTTAGACTTCACATTTTGAAGCTATATTGGCCAAACCAGGAGGTAGAAAATAGAAAATTCATTTAAAATACATCAGTAAAAGCACAATTTTAGTAAAATCCTCCATACTCTGTTTTTTTTTTCTTTTTTCTAACCAGATCTAGAATAACATTTGTGATTGCACCTAACGAGAGCTCAATCGCCCATGCTGTCCTTAGGTAGGTGTTCCCGCCAGCTCAAGCAGGAGGTGTGCTTTCCTCCTCCTTAGTTGTAGGCAGAGGATCGGCCCTGCCTGCTGCTCTGGGAGAGGCAGGACGCATCTGTCCGTCTGTCCGTCCAGTGCAGCAGTGGGAGGTGCCTTCCCAAGCTGTCCTCCTCGAGGCCATGCCCTTCCCATGCACCTCTCCTCTCCCTGGGGTGGGTGAAGCTCCTCTGCATGGGCTGTAAATATAAAGCTTGTTTTTTCCTGTGCAAAGTGGCCAGTTTCCTCCCTAGAACTGACCTCAGCAGCAGCGCATGGCGTTTCTCTCTTACCTGAGTGGCTGAAGCTGATGTTTCAACTGAATGCAGGGCTAGGTGTTAAGGACAGCATTACAAATGGTGTTTGGAGGCCAGCAGGAGTTTAACACAAGCCCCCGCGGGCTGATTAAGGCAGTAGCATCAGTGCAAGACCGTCCTGGGGCCACCTCTGGTAACATTTTGTTGATTGTCCTTTGCCACCACAGGCAGCGTTAGCACAAGAGTAGCTAAAATTTACACCATCATGGGAAAAACAGTCACTTCAAATGGCTCAGGCCCTTGACCGTGCCAGGCCACAAGCTCAGGCATCGCTGGGACATTTCCTGAGTGCACAGCGCTGGCAGCAATGACCCCAAGGGAGAGTAGCACTGTGCCAGAGTGATGGCAGAGGATGGCTCCCATGCGTGCTCCCAGCACAGCCAAATCCCCCAGATCTCCCTGCACATCCCGGTGGGCAAATCGAGCACTGAGCTTCCTGCAGCTGGCCCAGCTTCGCTGCCATCTGAGAGCTGCTGTGAGCGAGACCACGTAGTGCCCTGCCTGAAATCCTCACGCATTAATGCAGAAGCAATGTGTTTTCCAGTGTCTCCACCTGACCACAGCCTTAACTGTGTTTTTATTTCCGATTATTTTTATACATATTTCGGTGGTCCTTTTTTGCATTAGGTTTAATGGCTGTACACACTGTTACAAATGCGTTATTACCTCTCATAGCATTTATACCATCTCATTTATTCTGAGCTATACAGCAGCCCATGCTGTTCATCAGACTCACTGGTTATTGAAGGAGCTAATTGCACAGGCTGTGCCTGGTGATCAGCTCTCAGCAATGCACAGTCCAATGGACAGGATCGAATACGATGAATGTGATTGCACTGAAGGTGTTTGCAGTTGATAGGTTGCATTCTGTCATGGAATGTGAATCACTGAAAAACGGCTTGTAAAATATTAGTGTCTTAGTCTCATATACCAAAAGGTGTGTGAAGTAACGCTGGCTCAAATGCGCAGCCACTATTGCCCTTCTCTGAATAAACAGTAATTAATACCAGTAATAACAGACTTGTTTGTGCCTCACCTCCCTACTTTAAGGATCAGTAGTTTTTATTGCATGTCTATGTAAAGAATGTACATCTCCAGTCCTTCTTCCTTATATATATATGTACACATGCTGTGGGTCCGTAGGTGCAAATGGTCAAAGAAAGATGGCTCTCCAGCTTCACCATGACTCACATTTACTTTCTCTCCCACAAAACTCTGCATTTCGTAAAACAGATACTTGTGCAAAATGAACAGCATGAACTCTGATTTTTCATCCACAGTTCCATGCAGCCTTATCATACAAACATAAACCACTAACATCGCACAGTGGAAGAGTGGCAACGGAGCTTTACAGAATTGTCTTGCAATTACAGCCCAGCGTCAGAAGCTGTTTCTTGGCTTTGTGGTGAACCTCAGTGCTAAATTCCTTGCTGGAGATGATTTGCAAGGCTTTCTTGATCATGCGCAAGGAAGAGTTCAAAGGTGAACTCTAGACTATTTCCAGGAGTTTGGTTGCATTGTTCGGAGTTGTTTCTGGTGGCTACACTTTTGAAAGACTATAATGGAGATTTCTGTCTTCCTTTTATTGTAGTGTTTTGGAGAAATAGTGATGCTTTGCTTTTGGGTAAAATTCAAATCAATGCAAACCTCATAAGCCAATAAAATTTTATAGATTGTTATCCAATATGTAATTTGTTACACAATATCTATGTGGCTTCAGTTTATTGAGACATAAAGCCTTTACTTTTTTAAGGTAGATTTTATGTGAGAAGGGCATAAGAAGGAATAACCTTTCATGCCTATTCTGCCATAAACTAAATTACCCTTAACCTAAATCATTTATCATGTTGTGGCAGCCTAATGAGACCAAAATAAACAGACGCAAACTGCCTGAAGTTTTCTGCAAGGGACAACTTTTATTTATATCAGCACAGTTGTTAGCTTGTAGCTTCACAGGTTGGCCGTGTGGATTTTACAGTGGGTAGCATGAGATGCTCTGAGCAGTAACTGAAGAAAACTTATGAGGCTATAAACCTTGTGAAAGGGACTTTTTCACCCTTGCAACACATATCACAGGCTGCGAGTGTAGAAGAGATGTTGTAGGATAGTTACATACTTTATGTTTATTTTCTGGTAGTAATTTTCAGCTAGATGTGACTAATACCAGGAAGGGACTCACTTCCCCACTAATTCTGCAAAGCAGCAGGAGGGGGACATGAATACAGGTCAGCATGAATTTTGTGAATTGGATCAGGAGGACTGGAAAACCCTCCAGAAAGAACGAAACCTACCATACTTGTGAAATACACTGTTATGTACTGTATTTAGTGCTAAGATGTAATTTTCTAATATAAAATTTATCTTTGCAATATACATTGACCTGTAAGCAACCATAATTTTTTACCAGTATAGTTCCAAAGAAAAGGTGCAACACTCTGGAGTAAGTGTAAATAAGACTTTTTTTTTTTCTTTTTGTTCTTTTTGAGCCAGACACACAAGCATAAAAGAAGCTTTTGCTCAGTAGATCCTGCCTGAAGTGTGAGTATGCTGACCTACAGGTACACACACAGAGACCATAAACCTATTTACTGCAATATGTGATTGTATGATAAGCTAAGTGAAGATCATAATCTTTAGAAAGCTGATCCAAATCTTCCTGAAGTTTGTGGGATATGTTTCCATGACTTTCATAAGGCTGAATCAGACCCTGTATGCTGCTTATTAGCTACATTAATTAGTATGTGATTTACCTCCACATAATGTAATTGTGGTTGATATATTCTGATGTGTAAAGAAATTGAAATATGTGTTGATGATCTTGCACACTGATGAGGACTGATTTGCTTATTAAGGAAATAAAAGCTAAAGATAGTGGATCCCTTCAGACCTAATACTTGCTCTTTCCCCTAATAGATGATAATTTTTTCAAGGAGGAATGGACTGAGAGAGGAATACAATTAATCTACTTTTTGCTCTTAGCCTAGAACTGGTGAAAAATTTGATTCATGTTACTATGTAGTAACAAAATTGTTTTATATGTCAAGAAAAAAAAATAGTCCGCTCTTTAGATCATCACCAGTGAATGGATGTTTTCCAGAATGAAATGAAAAGTCCATCATCTTGTTCTTATCATCTCTATTCAATCTCCTAAACTCTTGCAGAACCTATAACACATGCTACTAAAGAAAATCCTGGACTGTAAGAGAGGCTGAGTCAAATATCAGAGTGACATGCAGTGTAACATCAGCAGAAGTTATGAGAGTCCACATGCAATTTATGAGTGCAATCAAACATGCGGATCACAAGCAGTTGGGGAAGAGCTGCAGTATCCCAGGAAACAATCTGCATTACTGAGAACATAACTGGTGAAAGTATGATCAGCATAAAAAACTGCAGACACTTCACTTCAAGATCCTCTTCAATGTCTCGTCTTCAAAACAGGAAATGCATTTAAGCCCATTACAGACTGAACTCTATTTTGAGGTTTTACAAACACAATTCCAAGGAAATATGCAGAAACATATTGATAGAGCAGCTTTGCAGGTATGCAAAACTGAAAGTGATACTCATACAATATTTTTTCTGCAATCATTGGAGTGGATTTGATGGGCTTGGAAAAATATCACATTGGGGCTCTTCTGGCTCATTTATTATGCACTAGTTCAATTCGTTCTTAAGTTTCTAATGTCAAAGAAACAGCTATCTCCTAAGGTAGGCTGGTACTGTTATCAAAGCTGGTATATAAACCAAACCTGTTAGAAGCTTTCTTAAAAGTTGCATAATCAGTGAAGTCTCTTGATGCAGAAAGACTTCAAATGGAGGCTTAATTTTTTGTAGGTTTTGGATCCCTGTTGGATGGAAACACATAATGAGACAGAGAGGGATGGGGGTGGAATATGACCATGGAATTTTGATTGTTCAGATTTACCAATCAAACTACTCTTTCAAGAGAAAGAGTCTTCTAATATATAGTCTTACTTCAACAAATCACTTAAATACATAATTTGCATTTTATAAGAGTGATCCTACAACTACAACAAAGAATGCACATGAGGACCTGGAAATATGCTAACTGGTAACCTCTACTGTTAAGAAACAACCATTCTACAAACTTAGCACTAGATAGACCCTGAAGCAGAAAGTTTACAGTCTAAAGTCTCTTCAAACTCTGTGTTTTCTTTGAACATGTCCTTATGCTCTCTTGATGTCCTCTAGCCAGAAATATTAGCAGTGTTAAAGGCCAGCCTCCACTACTGCAGATAATTTGCCTTTCGGCACCTTTACAAAACATAGGGAAAAATTTGGTTGTTGACTTGATTTATTTTTATTGATGTGGAAAATGTAAATGTGATTCATTATTAAGAAATGCACTCAAGGATTTATTGTGACAGAATATCATTTCATGTTCTAAACGTATTTGCAGTTGTGGCTTAAAACAAAGGACAACCTTTCTAAGAGATTTGCAGAAATAACACGCCTTATTAGTAACCCCCAAAAGCAAACCTTGCTTTTGATAAGGGCTAAGGAAATGATAACGGGATAAGGAAACATCCTCTTCACTATATTTTGATATTCTTAAAGTCTGCTAAAACAGGGCCTGTTTACAACAAACAATTTCACACAGGTTTGAAACCAGAGAAAGGAGGTCCTTTTTATGTCATTGTCAAAAGGATAAGACTGCTTCTTGATTTAGGGTCCTATAGAACTGTATACAGCTGTGAGAGCTTTAAGAGCTGCATGAGAGTTGTTGTATGCAGGCTGGATTACTCTGACATCCAGGAGAGGATTTTGGAGCATATTCAGTTGCTTCTGCTACTCTACCCCTATAGCTTAGTTTATACTGCAGAAAATGCTAATCCGTAATTCTGAGGGTTGAGAAGTCGTTAATGTGTGTGTATACACATCAATACTTAGCGTTTTGCTTGGCAAGTGATGTGTTCTTGACCAGGTTATAAGTGTTTTTCAGAGATGCTAGATGTGTAGATGTCTCTATTGAGTGCATAAAGGTATATTCAGCTGCTGCTGGGTATAGTCTGAGAGCAGCTGGCGAGGAGGGGCTGGGAGAGGGCTGAGCAGTGGCCCTGCACTCTGCAATCATGAAGTTGGGCCAACATAAAGGGAGAGGGATCATGCAGTCACATAAGAACAGTACAGCGAACAAGATAAAAGTGAGAAACTAAGTTTCCTTAGATCCTTATGAATTAATTTGTAATAGACTACATTTGTAGTCTGTTCTTTACCACTTAAAAGAAAAAAGAGTGTAAGTCTGGCCTTAGATCTATATGGAGGGTTTTGCCTGCAGTACTCCATTCTCCTTCCATGAGCATAATCCTGAGAAACAAACACAATCCCAGCCCTATCAACTGAATGTCATGAGTCACAGCAGCGATACCTATTCCTGTCTGAAAACAAAGCTGTGAAGCTGAGATCAGCCTCATAAGTCTTGGAAGAAAATTTGGCCTTGAACTTTTCATTTATTCCACCACAGTAAAAATACAGCCACATACAGATTAAGAGTACAGCAAGTTAAAGTACACAAAAATACTTAGGATAGAAAAGAGACAACAGGAGAATGAAAAAGAAATGTATAACAGCTAATAACAGATGAATTTTGACCATTGTCGTTTGATTGACACAACAGTAATATTCAAAATTCAGGATTTCTTCAATGCAGTAATTTTTCTTGTTAATTTGTGAGTGCAGTGCAGCTTACCTAGATGCTCGGTAATATGTTATGTTGAGGGATGTGCATAGCTCCCCAGCACCTAGTTATATTTTGGGGTACTTAATCAGGAGAATCATTTGCATAAGCACATTGCAAAACAAGAGCTCCACAAGCTGGTCTGGAGTAAGATAGCTGTGTGTTTAATTCACTACTGTTCTTTTTTTTTTTTTTGTATTATAACAGATCATTTGGCATTATGCAATTTCCTTTCGATTATTCTCTGCAATTCAAACAACATATTTGGGTGCATAAGAGTCTAAATGAAAGCGCTGAATAAGAGAGTATAAAAGAGGCTTCTCAGAGCATTGCCGTTACAAGAAAACAGGTTAAAGTCCTATTAGCTTTCAATGTACAGTCTAATAGAGGAGAAAACAAAGCAGAAATGGAAAGAAGGTTCTGCCTGTAGAAAAAAAAAAAAGACAACTCAATGTCAGTCAAAATCTCTTGCTAAATATTTATATCCAGTCATGGCCGGATTTGATGCAGATAGTTTTCATGGGCTTTCACATTTTAGAATTTTGACTGATGCATTTTAAAAAGTGCACACATTAAGGCTATAGTTATCCTAAATATTCTCTCTCTCTGTATTAGGAAATCCTAAATAAAACCATTACTCTTATCTTACAGCAGATATATTTAAAGGTGGTTTTTTTTTTTTTTTTTCAAATGTCTTAGATTCTCATTCCTGGCTGGTGTAAATTAACATTTCCCCATAAAGCTCAAAGCTATTCCTACTTACCCCACTGGAGTATCCAAAACTGTTTACCTGTCAAAAAATGAGAACACTTCCAGAATAGTAAGCTCAAGCTCAAATCTCTTTAGTGTATCCAGGAAGAGAAAACATGCATAAATACTGATTACTATTCAAGCTAACATTTTGCTTTTCTAACATATTCTGAATCTATATAAATTGTCTGCTGCATATCCAGTAGATACAAATGTACTGATACTTACATGTGTGACTTGTTTGGAGTGCAGTATAATTATCAAGAAGTGGAATCAATTTCTAACAAATCATCTGTTATGTACAAAACAGAAGTCCAGTAGTAATTAATGTAACCAAATGTATTAATGTTTCTCTCTACCTCTTTCTCTTACCTGCTTGTTGACACTTGATAAGGTATGCTTTCTGAATGAGCAAATAGTTTGTACAAGAACCCTAGGAAACAGGATGGATTATAGAAGAAATTCATTAATAAACAAACAAAAATCAATTAATCTTAGGCATAGAATAACATCATAATTTTTAAGCAACATGATACAATTGGTATATATGCTGTGAACTGACTTTGAAGGAACTTTGAAGGAACTTAGATGAGCCTATGGAATTCCTAGCAAAAAGAAAAATGTATTTAAATGTAGGAAAAAGGAAAATAGGTTAGTCCTATTTTAAATGTGTCAAGTGGTTCTCTGAAATAAAAAGAGCCTCTAACCTTGTGCTTATATTTAGATCACATTAACATATGCTTCTCCTTATATATTCAACAACACAGCTCATAATCATGTTTTCTTTACAAATCACTAATTTAAATAGAAAAAAGAAGCCTATAAGCTGTACTATGCTTTGAAACATGATCATCATCTTCTAAAAATCAAAACAGTGCTTAATGTCTGAAGTGTGGCAAGTTGTTAAAGAAAGACATGGCTATTCATATTTTATTAAATCCTAATAAATCATTTATCATCTGAGCCTTAATTGAGAACGGTGGGCCTTCTGTTCACCCAGTTCAGGCTTGATGGGGCAGGGAAGCATCATCCAATTTCCAGCCCCTCGCCCTTCCTCTGGCTTGGTGCATGAGCTACAGCCCTTGCATGCGCATTGCCCCTCATGTTCTCATTGTTGTCTCACAGTTGCGGAGACAAAACAGTGTGAAGCAGCTCTCTCTGGTACTTTTTTCAGGACTAAACATACAAACAAGGACAAATCAGCCTGATTTTTGATGTTAAAACCTTGAGCATAACTGAAATACAGCCAGCTGAATTGCCAGCATCCCTGTTTCTGCAGTATTAAATGATAAAAACCAGGACAATAAACTTCACTGTACACAGCAGCTAAATGAGAACTGGGCTCCGTTTGGCCCGACGCTGGTGTGGCCATTATGAGTGGAATGGTAAGGGACAAACTGGTGTTTTAATGACAGACCTTCACATGAACCAGCTTTTCCTTAGTTATTGGTTTAGTTATTGCTGAGCCAGCCTGAGAGCCCTCTGCTCCTCTCTTCTGTTGTAGCACTTAAAAACCTTCTGTAGAAAAGGTACTCGGCATGGTGAAACTGTTAGAAGCTCCAGCACTTTTCTCCTTGGGTTTCTTTAAAGGACTTCCCTCTCCTTTCCTTCTTCCAGGTTCCACCAGCATCCAGATCTGTTGTTCAAGCAGAATAGGTGAATGATTTGTATGTCTGTTCCTGTCTCCAGGCCCTGTCTAGACACTAGTACAATCACTCTGCTATTCTACTTGGATATATCCCCACCTTAAAATACATAGATTAGGCTGAATTAAGTTCAATTTCACATAGAAGCCAACTTGATTATTTTCCTCTTTTCCTCATTACCAAAGAGATTGTAAATAATAGTAATAAACAGAAATAACGTCACCAAGGAAGAAGGGACTGGTAAGGATCATCATTTCACGCTGAATCATTTACTTGTTAAACAATAAGCCCTGAAATTAACTCTCCCTCCTGACACATATGCGTGCATATATGCATGCAAATAAAATGATTAGAGGCCTCATCTCAGGCAAAAATAATGGCCGTGTATGGTCCAGCTAATCTTAAAGTCACCCTGCCATTAAAATCCTACCTGGTTCCTATTTATATTATTTAGTATTCAACTTAGTCTCATTGCCAGATGGTTTAAATTCATCTAAACTATGAAGTATTTGTGTCCTCCTAGGTCAGCGCAGAAATAGTCCTAGCCTCCTTATTTATTGCTGCACAGCAATGTACAGCTATCAGAAAATCTAAATATTTCCTGGCAGCTCTCTGAGGAAATCTAAGGTTAATAATTTACATTCTTAGTGCTGTTAATACTTTCTGCAAGACCAAAGACCAATAGTTAATAACTTGGCAGATTTCCAGGTTCTTGTCTAAAATTAACTTTGGTTTCACTTTTTGCGTTGTTTACAAATATGAACATTTATCCATGCATTCCTGAGGCAGGAATGACAGACGGACTCCCTGTTCCCCTTCCGAAGGAATTTCTCCAAGCCCCTGGTTCAAAAGAGCATTTCTCCAGGTCTTCAAAAATAACTGAGCTCCACCGGTGTTTTGCTGGACTGCATGCTCACTTTAAGAGGAGATTTTGGTGGGTTGGTGGGTATCTCTGTGGACAGTGTGTAACCATGCTGCCTTGCTCATGGGAACCCCCTGGGTGCTTGCCCTGAAACTGGGATCCACAAAGCAAACTCATCAGCACGTTTTCAACAAAAGAAAAAAAAGGACTTGAACACATTTCCTTGAAGTTTAGGCTGTCCTTCATTTTCCTACAGTTTTTCTGCAGTACCTTGTTTAGCTGGGAAAACTCGCTAATTTTCTTTTTCTTTTTCTTTTTCTTTTTCTTTTTCATATTTTTCTATTTCTTTTTCTTTTATTTATTTATTTATTTTTCTGACAATTTGTCCCAGTATTTCTATAGCCCCAGAAAGAAGATTAGGGAGAAGACAAGGGACACTTGATGCACCATGTCATTCCAAGTGTCACATTTAGTAATTATTCAATACCACTCACAGTACACGTCATGCCCTGCTTTTTTTCATACCTAGTGCCTGACACACTTTGCATGCAAAGCACAACATTGTTCCCCTTTCTTCTCCAGAACACAGAATATGAAAATGAATAGTTTCCTAATAAACTGTTCATAACAGTATTTTTTTAAGTAGGAGAAGCTGCTAGCCAGGTGCTGCAATGACGAGCAACTGGCACCCGTGCTGGGCTTGGGAGCCCAGCGTTTGAAGCTGGCTGGCTATTGTTGGGAGCAATAACAAACAATGAGCAACAATGAAATGAGAAAGAGAGAGATCATTTCAGATGTTAGAGCAATAAACTGCAAATGAGATTCTATGCCAGTAAATATATGATACATCAACAAGCCAAGAACAATAAAAAGGGGAACTCTCCCAGTAAACAATAAATTTCTACTGCATACAGATCAAAGGAGATCTGTGAGCCACTGCAGGGAAATCCCCTCACCCGTTAGCTCCATGACTGGGTGCCAGCTAAAGACATCAGCTGGGTGTCTATTATTGAGGATGATGAAGCCTTGTTCTTATGCTTCTGTGTAATGCAGCAGTTTGACCCTAGCTGGAGTGGTAGAAACCAAACGAGGTGACCTGAGACTGCATCTGAACCTTCACATGCCGTGATCCCCTTCACAGCCACCAGCCGGAGGTATAGAGGTACAAGGAACGCAGGAGGAAGAGCTTTTTTACTAAAGGATATTATTTGATTTGAAAGGAGAGCCCCATAAAGATATCATGATCGCTTTAATATGGATTTTAATAAAAAGATCTGTGATATTAAATATGAAGCAACCAAAAGATTAAAATGAAAACTCTGAATAGCGGGCTTTACAGTGGCACAAATTAAAGTGTTCCTGTGATATAAGGCTCATATTGAAACAACTGCTGCATGAGATCTTGAAAGAGGTGAAGTTTTCAAGATATCATTGTAAAGGTTTATCAGCAGTTACTTTATTAACATCCCTATCCTTGAAGAAACCTACACAGTATCTTTTGATGACATTCTAATTTTGATCCTATTTTACTGAAGAAATAGGAATTCTGCTACTGACTTCAATTGGAATAGAATCAAGGTTCCTATCATTATTACACCAATAATATTTGGAAGGCTGTTTTCTAGAGTTCTTAAGTTCTTATCTGTGAGTAAAATCACAGATATTAAGTAGACATTAAACTTTTTATGTGTGAAGAATAATGCATGCTCTTAGTATTTGGGTAACATTTAGACACTTAGTTTTAGCGCTTGTGATCATGTTAAAAGAAATATGATAATTAGTTCACAAGTTATATTTTCAGGTTTGGTAAATTTAACACTTTCAGATCTCTCCCAGTATTTCATAATGTATTGTATTGAAAATTGGCCCACACCTATACTTCAACCAAACATTTCAAGCCCTTCTTATCAGACCTTTTCTGACTCAATGTCTGTTCAGTAATTACTATAGACTGCACTGAGTGATTAATATAGAATCTTTTAATTGTGGAAATTATCTATATGATAAAAGCTTCTAAATTCTAATTCACATGGACAATGTTCTCTTCTGAAGTTTGCAGAAATATCTGAAGATTAGCCTGAAGCTCCCATGTCATCCAAACTTATAGGACAGGTTTCATACACGTATGAATGTCCTTTCCTACATATACAGAAATTAAGTGATAGCAACATTATTTTAGCTGAAGAATGTGTAGAGCTCTCATATTTGGCCCTTGTAAGCCTGTCAGTTACATGAAAAAGAGCTAGAAAGCCCTACACCAGGATGAATAACCAGAATGACACATGAGTTTCGAAATCATAACCCAAGCCCTTATATGAAGCTCATGTACAGGTTAAGTTGCCATCATGTTGTAGTAGATGTTAAAATCATTCTGCCATGTCTTTAATTAAGTATTCTGATTAGTAGATTGTACATGAGAACTTGGACTTTTGACAGTTCTGATAATGAATATTGCTTTGGCATATACAACATTACTTAAATGCTTAATAATTATGATTGTTTGTGGTTTTCCTCTATGAAGATTTAGCTGGCGGATGATACTCCTAGAGCTGAAACAGCGGCATGGCAAGGGATGAAACTAAAAGAGTGAGAGGTCTGTCACCTCTGTCCTGATAAGTGGGAAAAAAAAGGGCTAGGTGACCTAAGCATTGTGTTGGAACTAAGGTGGCATTAGATCTTGTTCCTGTCATTGTGAGGTCTTGCAGTCACCCAGATGGGGGAATGACTGGAGCATATGTAGGTCAGTCCAAGCTCCTACCTCTTCTCTCAGTGAAAACCTTCTGTGAAAACTTGGGGAATACCTGGATCTTGACTCGTGGATATGGAGGCTATGACTGAGTTACACAGCTGGGCCAGGAATTTAATGTATTCTCAGGTCTAGAAACATATATAATATATTTTGCTTTTCTATTTTCATACAAACTGCATATTATACAACAGAAGACTTAAACTGTGAACAAAGATGGAAGTGAAATGGAAAATAGTATATGAGTTTAATTCTTCCAGCATGCATCCAAGACCTGGGTATCTGCAAATGCAAAGAGATGGCAGGTCGATAGCACATAAGCATTTGGCAAACCGCTGTAAATATTGCCTACAGAAATTTCTAAGCTTGAATTAGTTTTGCCTTCCCTCAGTTACTGGAAACATGGCAGTCATTGCTAAATGCTGATATCACTGTTGCAAATCTTTCTTTAAGGTTATCCATTTTGCCCCAGGAAACTTTTGTGGCTGACATTTTTCTTTCTATCAAAGAACATAAGATAAATAATTACTCTGCTTTGCCTCACTCTGCTTCTGCCTCACTTCTGTTTAGTTTATGAAAAGAGGTGCAGGCTACCAATCCACTGTCAAAGGCACCTATGCTTATCCTAGCTACAAATTTACTGTAGAAAACACATTTTCCTGAAATCAGAAGCGATAATTTCTTCTAGGAGCAAAGAACACTTAGCACTGAGACACATATAACTGGAACTGAAGCACAGTTGTAGTGGGGTATGAGACCTTGTGTTTATTGATATCACATTTCAGGATCTTAAAGATGAGGAGCTTACTGACTATAAATGGATGCTGATCCTCGTTGCCGCCTCTGGAAATATCAGTAATGAATACTAATGTTCATGACATACATTTCTAAACTACTTAAACGGATACAATTGCTTTTTACATTACATAGGGTAAAGTGGGGTGACTAACAGAAAACAATCATTCACTGAATATTTTAAGAGATGCATACAATGACTTGCCTTACTTAAGTGGCAAATATTTTATACTATCCTCAGTTTGGGCAATCTTACTTATAAACAATATCCCAACAGGTAATTATCTAGGTGCTAGAGACTATAGGAGTGCAGAATAGAAATTGCTATAAACTAATGGGTTGACTTTGTAACCATACATTGTCTTCAACTAACTTGAGTCACAACATGTTTATATACAAAGCCAGACATGATAAGTGGCCACAGAAATCATGGAAAAGGCCTTATAAAGAGGAATTTCTGAGATTTTATTTATAACGAATTCAGGGCCCATGGTTCTGGTAATGAGACAAGCAGTTTATTTGAATGCCATTTACTGTTCTGGGCAGTGTTAACGTGGATTGGTACAATATTTTAGTTTTATCATTTCCCTGAAAGATGTTTGGAGATGAGTCTGGACTGAAGCCAACACTTGTCACAGACCAGTGTTGTTCTTGAAAGGCTGCAGGTGTGAAGACATACTCTGAAGTGAGGTATAGTGGCTGCACAAGGGCACCCTAACATTTCCCACGCAGACTAATGTGTCTCAAAGTAAGAGACCTATAGACCATGTAGGGTTTGTAATGAATAGAAAAATGTTCACGACTCTTCAAACCAAACCAATTTCTGGGCCAATTTTATCCCACTGCACCACAATGAAATATTTTTGTCTTTATTTATCATACATATCACTGCGAAGAGTAGAAATAGCAGTGTAATCTCAAATGTCAAAAGAAAAATTGACTACAGTTGAGATGATTGAATCAAATTATACCTTTGTTTGTACTATGTGTCAAATTATACCTTTGTTTGTACTGTGTGTGTATATACAGACTCACATACATATGTACATATAGACACATACAAATATAAAAAGCCAATATGTGTACGTTTCCTAAGTTACAAGGAAACACTATCAACAATGCTGAAATGTGAGTAAGTGAAGCAAAATTTTATACTGCCCAAAAGACAACCCTTTCAGAATGATTACTGGCATTGCATGCAGTGTATAAGCTGAATAAATAAATGTACTAGGAAATAAGCTTTGAACAACATGGCCCATATGACATAACTGCAACTTTACTGTGCTTTTCTAAGGCTTGGTTAAGCGCAAGGTCTGTGATTGCATTCCAACAGTTATATTCATTATGACTTAAGCAGTTTACTGTTGAAAGACATTTTTATACTGATTTGTCAACAACTCAACACGCTAGGGTTTATATCTTTCAGTCTTTATAATTGGGTTAAATACAGCAAATTCTTGCATTGCCTCTTTCCTGGTGAGACACAGTTACTTACAGTTGTGAATGCCCATGCAAATGGTTGTGCTATTGCATTACATCAGTGCATATATTCACAATGTTCTGCTGAAAGTGTAGTGTATCGCTCTAGTATCTTCCCAGGGCATTGCCATAGCAAAGCTAGTAGGATGCTAACTGCACACAGAGCACACAGGTACCTTCTGCAGTGCATTGTTGGGACAGGAGTGTTTCTGTTTCCAAGCAGATCCAGATAATTTATGCTTCCATTGCAATCCTAATTGGACAATATTCAAAGACATGGTACAAAGCTTTGTAATTGTTGCTTTCTTTGAAAATGAAACCATATGAAAAATCAAAATGATTTTTAAAATATGGAAATTCTGTTACATTTTCTACTCATATGTTAGAAGAAGGAGTGAATCCTCAGAAGAATCCTTCATCATGGGGTGATGAATAGGTTCATCTTATGGAGGGGCGATGGATCCTGGTTTTTTTTGAGCTTTCTTAAATCGAGCCTTTTGCCATGCTCATACATGTCACAGGACCACCAATATGCCATTATTATTCAGTAAGCCAGTTATGACCATCATATCTGCTTGTTTCAATACTGGTGAATCCATCTGGGGAGCTGAGATGAGCCATCACAGGCACAAAAGTAGAGTCCAGTCCATTACCCTTCATATGCCAATGTGGTACCTTAATGCAGGGAGTTTAAGGAAGAAAACGATCAATATTGTCACGATACATTGATCTCAATGTCACCTGAAATGCAATGAGCTGTTAAGATTTAGGAAAATGTTTTGAAGATCCAAGATCTGAACACCCCAAAAGCTTTATGTACTGAATCTGAATTGCAAATAAGCAACAGTATTTTCTGTTTCTCTGGGAAAAGTAAGCAATAGGAGTCAGGAGTGAAAAACAAGTGACAATTCAAGTCCTTTTGTGAAAAAGGCAACATAGGAGTGATAAGTATTGGACACCTTAGGTAAGTAGTGTGGGGTATTTTTTCCTTCGAAATATGGTTCAATAATTTTAAATAAGCAGTAAGTACTACAACAGCATAGGTAAATCTTACTGGAGCCCGTAAAACTGGTCTTTTCTGCTTCTGCTCTGGTAGTTACAAGTATTTGCTATTCAGTCTGTTATGGATATCTGGAAAATAGTTTGAGTGCAGAAAGTGCCTCAGGGATAAAAAGTTTGAAAAGAAAAATGTAGCTGTATATCATTGGCATTCATGAGAAAATTCACATTAGATGCCTTCAGATCAGGTGCTCAGGAGACAATATAGAGATCAGGAGCTATGGTGTGCCAAGAATGCAAGCCTAGCTGGGACAGACTCAGCTTATTTCCTGGCAGACGAAGAATACAAAAGTATGTAAGGCCAAATTCAAAAGATAATATAGATGTGAGGAAGCTGGTGGGAGGGAAAGCTGAGGCTGCAGAATAAAAAGGCTATGCATGCATTCCTGGATTGTAGCCTCTTATCTTCACGTTTTTATCACCTTCCTCCTACATGCATTCAACAGATCTCTTTCTATAGGTAGTTACACTGATATACTGGCCCTAGAGTGAAACTCCTCTGCCAGCATCACTGTGGAATTCGGCCCCAAATCCCTGTTGTTAAACACTGTTTCTTTCACCAGGTCAAAAAGTTACTCCTTCTGCAAACATAGCTACATTTTGCCATGGGTAAAAATGTCAATTTGCTTGAATTTAGCTAAGAGCAAAATTTCATCATTCTCACTTCCTGACAACTCTTACCTCGGAAAGGTGTCAGTTTGCCACCTGAGCTGCCTCCTTTTTGCTTTTACAGTACTACCAGACAGTTGTGGCAGAAATGTGAAATGTTGCATATTTTCATGAAAGCTCAGATGAAGCCCGAAGTGCATTTTCTTCTTTGTCACAGACTTGATCTTGTAAATATTTTGTTACTCAAAAAAAAAAAAAAAAAAA